>CM057338.1:395306549-395615764 GCA_030015575.1 Agapanthus africanus | reverse complement strand
ACCTGATGAATCAAGTTTCATCAAAATCTGTGCCTAAAACACCATATGAGATATGGAATAGAAAGAGACCATATCTTAAACGTGTTAAAATATGGGGTTGTCCGGCCTATGTTAAAAAACAGAATCCAGAAAAACTCAAAGCACGATCAGTTCTTTGCAAGTTTGTAGGATATCCAAAGAATTCACATTCATATCTATTCTACCACATTGAGGAACAAAAAGTATTTGTTGCTCAACACACCACCTTTTTAGAAAAGAAATTTCCTGTAAAAGAAATTAGTGGTAATGAGGTAGAGCTGGAAGAACTTCAAGATACATAAACTACAACTGAAGATTTGGTAGAATCGGAGGATTCGATAGTCCCCGACGAACCTTAGCCACTCCGCAGATCTAGTAGGGTTTCTCACCCACCTGAGAGATACTATGGTTTTCTTATAGACGGTGGAAGTGGGGATTGCTTCATGAAAGATGATGACCCAACTAGTTTCGAGCAGGCTATCATAAGTGGGGACCCTGTAAAATGGCTGGATGCTATGCAATCTGAGATGGAATTCATGTACACCAACAAAGTATGGACTTTGGAAGTTGCTCCTGAAGGGGTAAAACCCATTGGGAGCAAGTGGATTTTTAAGAAGAAAATTGGTGTAGATGGAAAGGTTGAGACCTTCAAAACTAGAATTGTAGCAAAAGGTTTTCGTCAACGACCAGGTGTCGACTATGATGAGACCTTTTCTCCAGTGGCTATGCTTAAGTCCATCAGGATCCTACTTGTCATTCCTGCATACCATGACTATGAAATCTGGCAGATAGACGTCAAGACTGCTTTTCTAAATGGAGATTTAGAAGAGAGCGTGTGTATGACACAGCCAGAGGACTTCGTAGACAGTGGGAGCAGCGGAAAGGTATGCAAACTGCTTAAATCAATCTATGGATTAAAGCAGGCGTTGCGGAGTGGAACATCTGTTTTGATGTGGCAGTCAAAGAGTTTGACTTCATCAAAACGTAGATGAACCATGTATATATAAAAAGGTCGTAGAGAGTAAGGTCGTATTCCTCGTATTGTACGTAGATGACATACTCTTGATAGGAAATGAGGTTCCTATGTTGCACTCGGTCAAACTCTTCATATCACAAAAGTTCTCCATGAAAGATCTGGGTGATGCCTCCTACATCCTGAGGATAAAGATCTATAGAGATAGATCTAAAAGGATGTTGGGATTTTCCCAATTCAGGTATATAGACACCATACTAAAGAGGTTTAGTATGGAAGATTCTAAGCATGGTAATTTACCCGCTTGTTCAGGAATCACTCTCCAAAGAGATGTCTCCCAAGAATGATTTAGAGAGGGCTCGCATGAACGTGATACCCTATACTTCTGCAGTTGGGTCTATCATGTACGCGATGTTATGCACTAGACCGGATGTAGCTTACGCACTTAGTGTAGTAAGTAGGTATCAATCAGACCCAGGGAAGAAGCACTGGATAGCTGTGAAGAACATTCTTAAGTACTTGAAGGACTAAAGAAATTTTCTTGGTGTATAGTAACAGAGAACTCCAAGTGGAGTCCTTTACCGATTCGAGCTTCCAGAGTGATAAGAATGACAGCAAGTCTATCTCGGGTTTTGTCTTCACCCTCAATGGAGGGGTGGTATGTTGGAAGAGTTCCAAGAAAGATACTGTAGCAGACTCGGCGATGGAGGATGAATACATCGCTGCCAACGGTGCTGACAAAGAGGCTTTCTGGATGAAGAAATTCATTGCTGAACTTGGTGTGGTTCCAGTCATTGAGAATCCAATACCTTTGTATTGTGATAACAATGGAGCTGTGGTTTTGGCCAAGGAACCCCGGTCCCATCAACGATCCAGACATATTCTGAGGTGGTATCACCTGATCTGGGAAATAGTTGATTGCCGCGAGATCGAGGTCAGGAGAGTAGATACGAATGACAACACGGAGGATCCACTCACGAAGGCCCTCCCCCAGAAGTAGTTTGAGAGACTTTTTGGGATGTTGGGTATGCGATACTACAACAACTGGCTTTAGTGCAAGTGGGAGATTGTTAGGAATATGTATGCCCTAGAGGCCATTATTGTATATTATAGTGGATACTTAGACATATATATATAGAGGACTTTCGCTCGACATGATAGTATGCTATCTGGTTGTTCTTTATATTAACATGTACACTTGTTTTAGTTTACTGTCTCTTTGATACATGTTGATAAAGCCCTTAGGATGTAGGCTTGACTACCAGGACTATAATGCAGATCATACTAGTGGGGCTTGTGTAGTCCATAAGCACATCCTTAACAGTTCCTAGTCGAGAGAGTATCGAGACAGGGCATCGATATTCCTGAGTAGACTAGTGTGTACGTTTCTTGACCCTGTATGGGGCGATGGTTGATCCCATAACCATTGGTGTTTAACATCAAAGATTGTGCATAGGTGCTTATTATAGAATGGGTACACCGAACAGGACTCGCCGAGAACTCCTAGATAGTACCATACCTATCGTTAGATAGCAGTTCTCTGGTGACACTTGTACAGGTTAGTCTGTAGACCTGAGATCATCACAGAGTCTTGTGTGGTTCCCACTGTGCTTTGATTTCCTCCCTACCACGGCTCAAAGGAGTCATGCAAACATGTGGATTTTGGGTACAGTCCCGAGTCACATGGAGGCAGTGAGCGATAAGAGGGGTTTCGTCTCTCCCGATATTGGGAGTTGATGTTGCGCTATATTCGATTGGCTATAACAGCAAGTCTATGGCCAGGACTGATGAGATTTACTGGTAAGTGTTATCAGTAGTTTCTCGAAAGGTTATAGGCCACACATCGGCATGACTTATCGAGTTAGTGGGGTCTGACGATTCCACCTTCCAGACTCGATATGCGACATATCAGACGAAGAGACCAGACTGTACGGTAAGTGTTGCTTATAGGCTCTATGGGAGTTTGAACAAGTTTGCTTGTTGATCTTCTATTCGTTCAACACCTGGGTAGCCGTTACGTCCAGCTAGTACCGCTGACGGCTTGCGGGTATCTGATATGATCATTACCTACTGCTGGCGTATTGACAAGTCTTTAGAGTCCCATATAGAGGTTTCCTAGCTCAAGCAAAACGAAGTAGGGCACATATGGAGATATGTGCGGGAGCTTGATTAAATACGAGTATATGATACCGTATTCTAATCTAGCGTAATCAGCCGGGTTATATATGATATAACCAGATTATTGAATCAAGTGTTGATTCAATGATTTGATTTATATATGTTTATATATATTTGATATAGCCGGATTATTGAATCAAGTGTTGATTTAATAATTTGATATATATATATATATATATTAACTAATATTAAATATTAGCCGGATTATAGATGATATAACCGGATTATTGAATCAAGTATTGATTTAATAATTTAATAGACATATATATATATATATATATATATATATGATATTAGTTGGTTATTTATGATATAACCGGATTATTGAATCAAGTGTTGATTTAATAATTTGATATATATTTATATAATTGATATGTATATATATTAACTAATATTAAGCTCACTTAAGATTTTCTTCTCTTTATATATATTTATATATATGTGATATATATATGTGTGTGTGTGTGTGTGTGTGTGTGTTTATATTGTATCGTGGTTGATGATACATAGAATTAGGATGTATGAGAATCACACATGAAGAAAGATAAGAAAATAAAGGTTTGATTTATGAATAAAAGAAAAAGAACAATGGGTCATGGTTTGTAGAAGCCTTTAGAAGCCATGACTCATCTCTTTTTTTTTTGATTCATTGATATTTTTCTTCATCTCATCTTATCTCTTTAGTTCATGGTTGACTCTCACACTCATCCAAGTTCATCCTCATCATCTTCTTCATCTCCTCACTATTTTTCTTGAAGTGAGAAAAAGAAAAAAGAAAGAAGAAATTTTTGTGAGCAAAATTCCTATTTTATCAACCTACACTAATCTAGCCCATTAGTTTAGCTTGTTAACTTAACTAATACCTTAATTAATGAAGTGTGAGCTTGAGTAAGAGAGACTTCAAGGTGGATCATTTTCGGTGAAGAAGACGACGAGCAAGCTTATTTCAACCTTCAAGTGGAGCCTTAAGAAGAGTTCTAAGGACTTCAACTTGGAGCTTTAGAAGTGAACGACTAGATTACAAAGGTTGTAGACTCTTTACACTTAGTTTAGAACATTACTTGCTTATACAAAACCCTAATTCTCTAGTTCGATTCTTGTTTAGTATACTTAGACCTTTAATTTTTAAAAATTGTATACTTGATGCTCATATAAAACTAGTAGAGGTGCTAAGACATACTTTCAGTTTGTGCATTTTGTGAGTCAAGTCTTGTGTCTGTCACTCTTTTCCTTCTTATAATCGTTCTCATACGTTATCACACGCTGCCACGTGCACTAAACCCGCTTAGTGCATGATCGACTAGACACGGGATTTGTAACGATTCTGAATTTACTGTACGAAATTTTTTTCAATTTAATGTACAGAAAAGAGTTTACAAGCCTGGGTACAATTTATAAGTTAATTTTTATTTAAGAACAGTAAAAAACAACTTGCAGCTCATTGGTAAAGCCTTGCACTGCTGTGACATAGCCCCCTGTGTTCGAACCCTATAAAACACATTATATTTTTTCTGATTTTTCTTTTAAACTTTTTGGAAGCCCAAAAGTTTACACGTGCAATGCACATAAAAATGAAAAGTCTGAAAAAATAAACATGTGGAAAAGGGTTTAAATACAGAGATGTACATGTGTCCAAAATCCACCGGCTTTCCCTTACAAAACGACCGGCGATATGCTCTTATTAGCCGACGGGGACGGTCCAACCATGGGCAATAAGCCCCAGGCTTTGTACACAAGTCTCTTGACCTACCCCTAACTCCCCTGCACTGTTTCATTACTCTGCAATCGAACAGAGACCCCTCAATTCCCCATTTATCATCTTTTTAATGCATTTTAATTCATCTTTTTAATTCTAAAACCCTAATTCCACACTATAAATACTACCCCATACCTTAGCCCTTCCTCATTCTAAAAATTATAGCTAAAATTCTCAAAGTTTTCTAGTACAAGAAGAGTACAGGTGGAGTTAGCAAGAAATCAAGTTCCGGCGAGAATCAAAGCAAGTTCCGACGACGTCCCGACGACAACCCTTCCTACTCCTATCTTCTCTTTATCTTTCTAACTAGTAAGTCCCTCCCAAGCTCTCTTCTTCCGCTTTAAAAATCTCTTTTTCAAAACATGTCGGTAAGTGGAGTTAATACCGACATTTTATTCTAAACGCTAAAAAGTTCACTTTTTCTTACATATTTTTCATCCATATTCTTACACCATATTTGTAATCATATAACTAATGGTTAGAATAAACTTTCATTCAAAAATATCATGAAACATAACTTTAAATCAACTTTTATATTAAAATACCATGAACTTTGTATCTACCATATTTAACTATTATGCTTAATCATACCTTTAGAAAATATCACGGGGTAATGACCTACCTCTCACAAACACACATGATTCCATAGCACGATACTCTTTGAACGTATCTTTGCGGCGATTACAATATATTTCATTAAAATGTCATCTCTTATAAAAAACGGTTTTCTTTGGAATTGTATTTAAAATTCCTTTGCAAATAAGCCTCTACAACCCTTTTTAGAGGACCCCCTATTGGATGGTGCAGATTATCACACATCCTTAGGCTAGTAGAGCGAGATGCAGATCTCCTCACAGAGTATTCGATCTCGAAAGGTTTTTAATACGATTTTTAAGAAAAACGCAATTTTCTACTTAATAAAAAAAATTAATTTTTAATAATTATATAAATATTACAAATCCATATATTTTTAAAATATAATAACCTTATATTTTTTCAAATAAAAGAATTACAGGTTTTATCAAAATACCATCAAGATATCAATACAAGACAAGATTACAGTAAAATACCATGAACTATTCAAATTAAGGTAATTATCACTAAAATACCTCAAATCCCTAAAATACACATCCATGGAAACCCTAAATAATATAAATAATTTCTCGAGATTATTTTGAAATTATATTAAAAATATTTTTCATAAAACCACCTCGAGGTATATAAAATTACATTTAAAGACTTAGAAAAAAAGACACAAATCCTGCCGTCCATGTGCAGCAGTTACCTTCAAGTCTGAGTCTAAATCAAATTTGAATTCAAACTCAAACCAGAATCCAATTCAAACATGAATCCAAACCCTAACATGTATACTTGAACCTGAACCTGAACCTGAACCTGAATATCAAATCTGAATATAAGACTTGACTTGACCGAACCATAGCTATAACTTGACATGACTACAAGCTTATATCCTGAACCTGACTACTTGAACAACTTATATCCATGGTCTCAGCAAGCAATATAATCTAAAACAATACATTACGGGGTTAAAGGGGTAGATTGGTACGGAATGTGTTAAAAGTGGCACGAGATGATCACTAAAAGACACCTACATGAACTCTCGTGCCGTTGTCCCGTGGGTTTTGACGGGGCCTTGTACTACATGTTACCATAGTCCATAGGGAAAGATGGACTTCTCTCGTATACACTGATATCTTCTGTACCAAGCTACAAACAACAACGTTAGAATAGCAATCTTATACCTATACACCGTAACAGTTCAATTCTCAATACTTGCTATATTCCTGTCTTTCTTTTGGGACTTACCGAGCGCTAGTTCGCTGACGACATTCCTGTCTTTTCTTTCTTTGGAATGTTCATAAGGAGGACCGGACTGTCTCGAGATCGAGCCTAGCCAGGAGGACGTGGACCGGTTCACCGAGCAGCAGGATTTTTAGCTTTCCTTGTATTAACTTTTTCATTTCATATGCCACTGTTTAGGCATTACTTTATATCATTGTACTTTCCTTTTCAAAGCAGTGTATTGTAAAGATGAATATTAATAAAAGTTGTTGTTTTATATTATATCTCTTGTCAATTCTTGTGCATTTTTACATATATTTCTTATTTACGCTTAACGTATTTATTTGAGTAAAATACGTCGCGTGCCTGCCACATCTCCGTCTCCGTATACTGAGAAGCGGGGCATGACAGGATTCTAGCGTCCCTTTAGTCCGTGGTTTTCACTGTCGACTCCGAGGTCGATACTTTCTTCACCTTCTTTTTTCTCCATCTACCACGTCTCCTGAGATGGACGGACCTCCACGTGGTTTTAACAACACTACATTGCCACCAACCGTAATTACGCAAATTCAAAATCCACCACGCATCGCTCTCTAAGACCGATGCTACCCCACAAGCGGACCCCTTCCCTATGTGTATGTCTCTTCCACCAGCCAATAAGAATAACTTCGAAATTAAACCCCACTTCATCAACTTGTTTACCCAAATTTCACGGACTTGAATATGAGGATGCATACATTTTTTATAATCAAAACTCCAAAACGTATGGGCAATGATGAGCACCACCCAACTTTCAGGGGATACTATGCGATTACGTATTCTCCCTTTTACCTTGTGCGATCTCGCAGAAAAGTGGCTTTATAGAACTTCCTCACACTCTATCACCAATTGGGATGAATTTTTTAAAGCATTCTTTAAGAAAATTTTATTCTAATCATAAGACTGCCCGCATTAGGAGCGAGATTAATCAGTTTGCCCAACTTCCCAACGAACCTTTTTGGAAATACTTTGAAAGGTTCAAAAGATCTCCTTGTCCACTGCTGATTGATACGAAAAAAAGTGTTTTTTGTAGTTAAAGTAACCGCAATCAGTAACGGTGTCGCTCGTAGCTAGACCGAGATGAGTACGGTTCGTCCTCAAGAAAACGTGGAACATTTTTACTCTTACTTTAGATGTGTTTGAAAAAAGAGAGGAGAGGGATAAAGAATTTTGTGGAAAGGTTTCTAGATCTACGTTAAGCACTAATTCAAAAATATAGATCTAGATTATTTTAGGGATGTAGTTTAATATAATAAGGGGGCTTGTAGGGTTCGTTAGGATTTAGTAGTTATGGACGATTAATTAAAAGTTACCATTTTTATCCTTTAATAGATTTAAAACTAGAACGACGGTGATGCGTGTAGATTAGGGTTTCTGGAGGGAAAAGGAATCCCACTCTTAACCCTTATCTCGACACGGAACTCCGTTCGTATCTAGCCTTTACCAAAACAATCATTAATCTAATCTCTAATCACGGTCGGGACTAACAAAGAATTGTTAGCGCGCCCGATTAGGATATTAATGATTCTTTTGATAAATTTCATAAACTTTATAGGACTTAAAAAGGGTTTAGCGATGTTCATCATCCATTAGCCTACCCTAATCCTACGAACCCTAACAAGCGGAGAATTACTCGCGCATGTTAGGAAAAGAAGATGGAAAGAAATTGAATAATTAAACTACGAAGAAATAGAATAAGAAAAAGAAAGCTACCTTTATTAATCAACAATATTCATTACACTTGAATCCTTAGAAAATGATTACAATTTCTAGTTGCTTCTCGATCTCTTATAAGGAGGTAGACGAACAGTTGATGACCAGCCTGGATGCGTGAGCCGTCTTGGACTTCGTGATCACGTCGGCTTGATAATTTTTCTAAGTGGCTCTCGGTCCTTATTTATAGTCACAGAGCCAGAGCCCTCTTTTCCTAATATGGAAACTAGTTGTTAGGATCCTAACCACCACAATCCCATATCTCAACTCTTCAAATCCGGGGCGGAACCGCGGCCATTGGATAGGTTTGGCCGCGGATCCGCCCCTTTTTGGTGAGATCATGGCCTCTAATTTTTGTAGTTTCATATCTGTAACACTTGGTAATCTTTTGAGTATCTAGACTTTGAAAATCTTTTCTACATTTCTACCAGAATTAGTTTCTTGAATATCTTTGGTAGATTTGATTTGCCAACTTTGATTTCCTTGATTTCAGCCCTAAAAATTCTGCACAATAACTCAACAAACAATATTAGTAGAGTTTGTTTTATTGAGATATTAACTTAACCATTAAGAATTGGTCAAAGGTATTAATAAGGTAAGCATATGTAAATGGGCTAAATGTTACATGGATATTATATGCTAACTTTTTCCTACAAAATGTTATTTATAATATATAAACACATGAAAATAGTATTTTTACAGATAAACCCTCATATGTATGATATATTATAATAAAGACCTTTTTTAATATGAAAATGGTAGGAAAAATGTAATAACAAATGTGCAGTTTTATCAACTGAACAAATACCCCCAAACTTATCTTTGATCGTCCCGAGCAAACTAGTTTATTCAAGAGAAGGAGAAAAAAGAAAGGAGAAAACTAAGCACACTTTCGTAGGCAAACACAATTGCACTGAGCACGTGCAACAAGCCGTTAAACCTCTAGGTGTCCATAGTAGGAGGAGTGTTGTCTCCTGAGGGTTTTCAGCGGATTACACCCACAAAATCCTATAACAAAAGAGAGAGGGTGAAATTTACATATAAAGATAAGAACCATAAAAGAAAGACTTTGAAAATAAGAGTTTCCAACTACACTAGCTTTTCAGTTGTTATGAGCCATATCTTAATAGTCATGAAAAGATGTTAGAAATCACATTATCCCTCAATAAAACATCGTCTTTATTCTTCATTCCTACCTTTCATCCAAACATCGATCATATACCCCTACGTGTGTGAATAGAGCATCCCTACACTCGGAGAATTCAATTCAAGCTATCATGCTCTTGTCCATCTACCTTAGTACTTTTTAATTTGATGAATATTTATGGATTTGCTCACAAATTTTCATGCGACCGTTAATACTTCTTGAGATACTAACCGACCGATTACTCATGTGCTTGCTGATTAGGTGATAGTTTTTTCTCGTCTTGCACCACCTAAGGCTTAGCAGTGACTCCCAGACCAGTTGGCCTTAGGGCACTAGGTGAAGAGGCACCCTCGCTATATTTTTTTATTGCTACCTTGGCGATAACAAAACCAGTGTTCATTTTTTTCTTTTCACCATTTTTATATTTTCTTCATTTTTTTATTTTTTTTTATTTCCTTCGTACTTTGGCTTTTAGACAAGAGCATTTCAAGGTATCCTCTACTATCCCGAGTTTCAAGACGTGTGTAAGTGCATATAGTAGGGTATCAACATTCAAATGTTTGGCTTCCAAAATAGAAATTATTTTTCAGACTTATTTTTATCCTCAGATTAGTGACTTCCTTCATCTTACTAACCCTTGGGACAACAGCTCATAACTACTTATTACTAGTTCGTTTAAGAAAACTTCTAATTTTCTTGGTTTTCTTAAACTATTCCTATCTTTTGGATGTAATTTTTTCACTTTCTACTCTTTTGTTATAAAAGAATTTTTTTTTAAATGTTATGCTTATGCAAAGTATGATGTAAATTGATGCGTAAATAAGCACAAAGTTCCCCCAAACCCGTTTACAGCAGTGTCCTCACTGATGTCATCCGTTAAGCTTAAAAACCTGTAGACTTGGGAGGAAATTATTAATGGGGGCAAGAATATATGAAAGTGAAAATCCTCCCCCAAACTTATTTTTGGCTCACAATTTTGTAAAAATCATTTTCTTTCAAGAGCCAAAACATACCACCCCCCCCCAAACTTGAGTTAAACAATTTTAATCTTTTAAAATCACACGAGGGGGTCAAGATTATTGGTCAATGCCAAGCTTTGCAAAGACCGAAGGTCAACACCAACCATTCAAAAAATTTATCGATTAAGCACCAAGGTTGGTGGAAGAACACGTCACCTTTCGACGTGAAGAAGTGGGGAGGTGATAAGAGGTGTAATGGAAAAGGATTGCGTCTCAATTTGGAGAGACGACACAGTGATAGTGATGATGGATTACTCACATTATCATGATTTTCCAGAAGAAGGGGTGGAGGTTTAATCTCTTTGTCTTGGAGTTGATTCATCTCAACACCTGTGTCTTGTAAAAATGCGAGTTCATCAGCGAAAATTTCCTCAAAACTTTCGTCGATACCCCGAAGAATAATGTCATCAGAAAAAATGAGGTGATCGTCAGACTCTATAAAAAGTTTCTCATCAGCGTTAGATATTGACCCGGACAACTCGGTGGAAGAGTCTGTGTCAAGCAACAACATATGAAAAGAGTCAGAATTGTGAGGTTGATCAAATTCACTGCTGTCGACATCCTTTAATTCGACAGAACACACATGAGCATAGGGTTCGGAGGGTTCACTTCCCAACTTGTAAATGTTAAGCTCAATTGACTTCTTTCCAAAGCATAGGGTCATAGAGCCGTTTCTACAATTGATTACTGTGTTGGAAGTGGCCAAAAAGGGTCGACCGAGTATCACCGGGATTTGATTGCGTGGGTTTGCCACAGGTTGTGTATCAATAACGATAAAGTCCACAGGAAATATAAATTCCCCGACTTTGATTAACACATCCTCTAGCTCACCCCTAGGTTGGGTGATAGATCGATCGGCCATCTGAAGAGTACAATGCGCAGGTTTTAACTCTCCGATCCCTAATTGCTCATAAACAGAATATGGAAGCAAGTTAACACTAGCACCTAGATCGAGTAGAGCACGATTGATATTTTTACCCCCAATGGAAATAGAAATTGTAGGACTTCCGGGGTCCTTTCGTTTATTGGGTAGTTGTTGTGTAAAAGCAGTGCTCACATTACTCGCAAGGAAAACTTTTTTAGGTACTTGAACTTTTCTCTTCCTAGTGCACAAGTCCTTTAGGATTTTCGCATATGACGGAACTTGTTGAATAGCATCTAGGAGAGGAATGTTTATGTTAACTTGCTTAAAAATTTCCACAATCTTCTCCATTTGTGGACTTGGTCTGTTGCCCCTTAACCTGTTTGGATAAGGTACTTTATCGATAAGGGTTTGGTCCAACATTTGAGAGGATTGTGGGGATGGAGTGGATCCCAGAATTGGAGTGGGGATCGTTTTAGGTAGATTCGAGGAAATGGGCGAAGGGTTCGAGCCTTGGGAAAAACGGAGAATAGGCTCGGAAATAGGTGGGAGACTAGACGAATTAGGGGAAGGAGAAGAAGCTGGGGTATCAATGGTGTCACTCACATCAAATTGCTCACCCACTCGGTTATTCAGCACTCTCCCTGATCTCAACGTAGTAATGGCATTCACATTATGACTTTGTGAATGGCCAGGATTCGGTAGGGGTTGAGATGGGAGTTTCCCTTTTTCTCTCGCACTCATTGCGGCGTTTAACTGTGCGATTTGGTTTTCTAATGATTTAATACTCTCACCATGGGAGGCGGAGTTTTTCGTTACGGTATCAATAGAAGACTTCATCTCAGCCGACAATTGCATAGAATGTTTCATGAACATATCCAAAGTTTGTGCAAGTGAAAAGTTGTCAGTACCGGCCACTTGTGATGTAGAAGTGTTGGCCGGATTTTGGAAATTTTGTGACTGAAAGGGGGGCTGATTCTGTGGCTGTGGTAGCTGTGGAGGAGGTCTTTGATAATTGCTTTGTTGGTTTTGATTCCAAGCAAAGTTAGGATGATTCCTCCATCCTTGATTGTACGTGGAAGAATAAGGGTCGTTTCTAGGTCGCTGCTGAAAAGCAGCATTAGTTTGAAACGATGCATTCATAGGACATTCTTCCGTTAAGTGTGAAGGATCCGAACAGCAACCACAGACGGTCTTAGGAAGCGTGACCTGATTTAGGGAGAATGATGAGAACTTGTTCTCAATAGCATCGAGTTTCTTCTGTATCGCTGCCATTTCGGCTTTTACTGCGATTGAAATATCGAGCTGATGAATACTTCCCTTAGAAGAAGGTGGTCGTACGCTTTCCCACTGCAAAGTGTGTTCAGCAAGGTCTTCCAGATATTTCCAAGCTTCACCATCGTCTTTAGACATGAAATTGCATTGACAATTTGTTTCAAGCATCTGCTTTGTCGCTGGATTAATGCCCTCATATATTATTCGGCATAAATCCCATCTATTGATTCCATGATGAGGACATTGGACAAGCAGATCTTTGAAACGTTCAAAGCACTTCCAAAATGGTTCATTGGGAAGCTGGGTGAACTGGTTGATCTCGCTTCTAACACGGGCAGTCTTATGGTTTGGGTAAAACTTCTTAAGAAATGCTATGACGAATTCATCCAAATTAGTGATAGAGTGTGCGGCAGTATTATAAAGCCATTTTTCTGCCAAGCCGCACAGTGTGAATGGGAGAAGACGTAAGCGCATAGCATCGACAGTCAACTGTGAAGTACCCATCATTGCGCATACGTTTTCGAATTTGGTGATGAAAACATACGCGTCTTCCGACTCAAGCCCGTGAAATTTGGGCAGCAGATTGATGTAGTGGGGTTTAATTTCGAAATTATCCCCGTTAGCTGGTGGAATGGATAGACAAGTAGGAAGGGGACCACAGATAGGATAGCATCTCTCTTGGAGAGAGATGCGAGGTGGATTTTGCACACCTACGAGCGGTGGCAGCATGGTGTTATATTCTGATGGAGTGCCGTCCAGCTCGGTCGTGGTGTGTGGTGAGGGAAAAGAAGATGAAGAAGTACCGACTTCGGCGTCGATAGAAGGAACGCGGACAAGACGGGCACTAGGATCCCGTGTCCAGCCGAGCATGCACTAAGCGGGTTTAATGCAAGTGGCAGCGTGTGTGTGATTTAAATTGGTCTGTTTTGAAAAAGTGCGACTTAAGACAAATCACTTTAAAATGCACAAGCAATCCTAGAACTAAGGTCACCTAGGTCCAGTCTCTAGACCGCTCCTAGACTTCCAAAGGACCAGCCGCAGGATCAATCCTCTACCACCTCCGTACTACCCTTGTAGCCAGATAAGTGCCAGGTAAGTGGGAAGGAACCACAGTAATGGGCCTAATTAAAAACCACTAGCCTTTGTCACACTTGCCTAGGCACTACAAAAATAATGCGGATAAACGATAGATTACCCACGACCTTCCTCTGTCCTTATTGAGCGCGGCAGTCCTTAGAGTCTGGTCTAGATATTTTTTAAATTAATGAAGAGTTGATCTAGATGCTCGGTTTGTGATTTGTAGGGCTTAAGAAGGGTGATGAAATCCCCACCTAATCTTGATTTGGTCTTTGCCCCTTAAAGTCCGTATTAAAATATGCAAAACAAAACCAATCACAAAACTTTTGCAAAAAAATTTTTGAGCGGTGCTATTTTGTAAAGAATCCTGCAGAAAATAGATTTTATTGGATTTGAGAGGAGAGATGAAGAGTTGAGAATCTTACTAGACAAGTTTGGAACCCTAACTCCTCAGTTGCGCTGTGGTTCCGCCGCCGGAAGCCCCTTCGTGCCGCGGTTCCGCCGCCGACTTGAGGGATCAGGTGATGAGTTTTGCTACGTGGCCTCCTGTACTCCTCTGGATCTTGATGAATGTCTCTGTCTCCCTGTATCCTCAAGTCTGTGACTCCAGATCTCCTTGCAAAATTCAAGCACAAATCGTTAAATATGCAATTTGCAGTTTTGTGTTTATAATGATATGAATCGTCTAAGAATTCAACACAAATAGTAAGAATAAAAAAATCACGCACGTATCCCCAGCAACAGCGCCATTTGATTGATACGAAAAAAGTGTTTTTGTAGTTAAAGTAACCGCAATCAATAACGGTGTCGTGCGCAGCTAGACCGAGATGAGTACAGGTCGTCCTCAGGGAAACGTGGAACCTTTTACTCTTACTTTAGATATGTTGAAAAAGAGAAGAGAGGGATAAAGAATTTTGTGGAAAGATTTCTAGATCTACATTAAGCACTAATGCAAAAATATAGATCTAGATTATTTTAGGGATGTAGTTAATATAATAAGGGGGCTTGTAGGGTTCGTTAGGATTTAGTAGTTATGGACGATTAATTAAAAGTTACCCTTTTTATCTTTTAATAGATTTAAAACTAGAACGACGGTGATGCGTGTAGATTAGGGTTTCTGGAGGGAAAAGGAATCCCACTCTTAACCTTTATCTCGACACGGAACTCCGTTCGTATCTAGCCTTTACCAAAACAATCATTAATCTAATCTCTAATCACGGTCGGGACTAACAAAGAATTGTTAGCGCGCCCGATTAGGATATTAATGATTCTTTTGATAAATTTCATAAACTTTATAGGACTTAAAAAGGGTTTAGGGATGTTCATCATCCATTAGCCTACCCTAATCCTACGAACCCTAACAAGCGGAGAATTACTCGCGCATGTTGGGAAAAGAAGATGGAAAGAAATTGAATAATTAAACTACGAAGAAATAGAATAAGAAAAAGAAAGCTACCTTTATTAATCAACAATATTCATTACTCTTGAATCCTTAGGAAATGATTACAATTTCTAGTTGCTTCTCGATCTCTTCTAAGGAGGTAGACGAACAGTTGATGACCAGCCTGGATGCGTGAGCCGTCTTGGACTTCGTGATCGCGACGGCTTGATAATTTTTCCAAGTGGCTCTCGGTCCTTATTTATAGTCACAGAGCCAGAACCCTCATTTTCTAATATGGAAACTAGTTATTAGGATCCTAACCACCACAATCCCATATCTCAACTCTTCAAATCTGCGGCGGAACCACGGCCATTGGATAGGTTTGGCCGCGGATCCGCCCCTTTTTGGTGAGATCATGGCCTTTAATTTTTGTAGCTTCATATCTGTAACACTTGGTAATCTTTTGAGTATCTAGACTTTGAAAATCTTTTCTATATTTCTACCAGAATTAGTTTCTTGAATATCTTTGGTAGATTTGATTTGCCAACTTTGATTTCCTTGATTTCAACCCTGAAAATTCTGCACAATAACTCAACAAACAATATTAGTAGAGTTTGTTTTATTGAGATATTAACTTAACCATTAAGAATTGGTCAAAGGTATTAATAAGGTAAGCATATGTAAATGGGCCAAATGTTACATGGATATTATATGCTTACTTTTTCCTACAAAATGTTATTTATAATATATAAACACATGAAAATAGTATTTTTACAGATAAACCCTCATATGTATGATATATTATAATAAAGACCTTTTTTAATATGAAAATGGTAGGAAAAATGTAATAACAAATGTGCAGTTTTATCAACTGAACAACTGCCCTCATCACGGATTCGAAAAATGGCAACTTTGCCAAATTATATATGAGGGTGTTAATCCAGCGACAAAACAAATGCTTGAAACCATTAATCAATGCCATTTCATGTCAAAATCCGACGAGGAAACGTGGCAATTTCTTGAAGAACTCGCCGAACAAACACTACAGTGGGAGAGCATAAGACCAACAACATTATCTTCGTCTTCATCTAGGACAGGTATCCATCAACTCTACGCTTCCATCGCAATGAAAGCCGAAATGGCCGCGATGCAAAAGAAACTCGAAGCTATTGAAAACAAATTCTCTTCGGCTTCCCTAAACTAAGTTACGCTCCCCAAAACCGTGTGTGGTTGCTGTTATGATTCGTCACATTTAACGGAAGAATGTCCTTTGAATCCTCCGTCTCAAAGTTAAGAACAAACTAATACTGTTTTTTAGCAAAGACCTAAAAACGATCCTTATTCATCCACATATAATCAGGGATGGAGGAATCATCCTAATTTTTCTTGGAACCAAAACCAAACTCAAAACCAAAACCAAAATCAGTTCCAAAGTCAAAATAACTACCAAAAGCTTCCTCCACAGCAGCAGCAGCAACCACCACAATAAATTCAGCAGCCCTTTCAACCGCAATCATTCCAAAATCTGGCCAACAACTTTACCCCTTATAACAATTCTTTCCAACCACATAATAATGTTCCTCCTGCCGGTACCGATAAAATCTCTGCACTCGAAAGAATCTTAGAAGCTTTTATTAAGCAATCCGTGCAAATGTCGGCTAATTTAACTTCTTCTATCCAAACGTTAGTGCAAAACACTTCCCACGGTGAAAGCATCAAATCAATCGAAAAACAAATTGCACAGTTAAACATCACAATGAGTGAAAGAGAGAAAGAGAAACTTCCATCTCAAGCTCTACCAAATCCCAGCCACCCACAAAACGCTAACACTATTCTTAACCAACAAAATCATAATGTGAGTGCCATAACTATGTTGAGATCGGGAAGAATGCTGAACAACCATATTGGAGAACTAGTTGATGATTTCGATGACACCATGGCTACTACTTCTACTTCTACTTCTTCTAACCAAACATCTTCTCCCGAGCCCATTCTCCGTTCTCCACTGGGCTCGAACTCTTAGTCCACTTCCTTAAATAAATTACCATCTCAGACCATCCCAAATCCAATTTTGGAATCCATTCCATCCCCACAAACTTCTCCACAAGCATTGGACCCAACCCCTGTTAATAAAGCTCCTTTTCCAAACCGGTTGAGGCCCAACAAACCAAGTCCACAGATGGAGAAGGTTGTGGAAATATTTAAGCAAGTTAACATTAATATTCCTTTCTTAGATGCTATCCAACAAGTTCCATCCTCTGCAAAAATTTTAAAGTACTTATGCACTAAGAAAAGGAAAACTCAAGTACCTAAAAAAGTTTTCTCAGCGAGCAATGTGAGTTATGCTCTTACCCAAAATTTACCCAAGAAACATAAGGACCCCGGTTGTCCTACAATTTCTATAACTATTGGGGATAAAAACATCAATCGCGCTCTACTCGATCTTGGTGCTGGTGTTAACTTACTCCCTTATTCTATTTATAAGCAATTAGGCATAGGAGAGTTGAAACCCACGCATTGCACTCTCCAGATGGCCGATCGATCTATCACCCACCTTAAGGGTCAGCTTGTTGATCAAAGTCGGGAATTTATATTTCCTGTGGACTTTATAGTTTTACATACATAGCCTGTGGCGAATCCACGGAATCAAATTCCGGTGATTCTGGGTCGACCTTTTCTCGCAACCTCAAATGCGGTAATCAATTGTCGTAACGGTTCCATGAACCTATATTTTGGGAAGATGACAATTGAACTTAATATTTTCAGAATAGGAAGTCAACCCACCGAACCTTCTGCTCATATGATAGATATATATTCCATCCACGAGATAGCTTCCGACAGTTGCGAATTTGAGGAGTTTTTGCTCTACGATAATGATCTCGACACCACTAATGCATTATTGTTTGATCCAGCTACTCTTTACACGAATAGGGAATACGAAAGGTTCACTTTCCTTAATGATCTTGATTCACGGGACCCTTCTGTCGACAAGTCCACCCCTGAATTCGAATCCTTTGACTTGTTGAACGAGTCAGTTGAGCTATCCGAGCCAATCTTTTACACTAGCTATGAACCTCTCATGGAGTCCAAATATCATTCTCTTACCCTACCTTCTATCGTCTCTCCGCCGACACTGGATCACAAGCCACTGTCGTCTCATCTTAAATATGCATATTTAGGTGAGAATGTGTCTTTACCTGTTATCATATCAGCTTCTCTAGCCTTAGAGTGAGAGAGAGCTCTTCTGTCTGTCTTAAGATCAAATCGCCAAGCTTTTGGTTGGATAATAGCAGACATCAAAGGGATTAGTCCCTTGATTGTTGAACATCATATACATCTGATGGATAAAGCCAAACCAGCCCATGACCCATAAAGACGGTTGAATCCCATTATGAAAGAGGCGGTGAAGAAGGAAATCATCAAATGTTTAGATAATGGCATAATTTACCTAATATCTGATAGCCAATGGGTAAGTCCTATTCATTTTATCCCTAAAAAATCTGGCATCATGGTCATAACTAATGAGGCAAATGAGTTGATTCAAACACGCACCCAAACCGGATGGCGGGTATGTATTGATTATAGAAAACTCAATGCCACAACGAGGAAAGATCACTTCCCTCTACACTTTATTAACCAGATGTTGGAACGTTTAGCTGGGAATGAGTTCTACTATTTCTTGGACGGTTGCTCATGCTATAATCAGATTCCCATCGCCGAAAAGGATCAAGATAAGACAACTTTTACTTGTCCTTTCGGCACTTTCGCTTATAGACGCATGCCTTTTGGGTTGCGCAATGCTCCCGCTACATTTCAGCGGTGTATGATGGGGATATTCTCGGACATAGTCAAGAATTTTCTGAAGATATTCATGGACGATATCTCTATATTTAGGGATTCCTTTGAGGAATGCTTACGTCATCCTGACGCGGTTCTTACCCGCTGTAAGGATAAGACTCTAAGTTTGAATTGGGAAAAATGTCATTTCATGGTTCAAGAAAGTATTGTCTTAGGGCATATCATTTCAAGAAATGGCATTAAGGTAGACAAAGCTAAAATAGATGTCATTTCCAACCTTCTTCCTCCCAAATGCGTCAAAGATATACGATCTTTTCTTGGTCATGCTGGTTTTTATAGACGGTTCATTAAGGAGTTTAGCAAAATTGTTAGACCCATAACTCTTCTCTTGGCCAAAGATACAACATTTCATTTCGACTCAGATTGCTTGGCTTCTTTTGAATCACTGAAACGTTCCATCACTACAGCCCCCGTTCTATCATCTTCAGACTGGAATCACCCTTTTGAGCTTATGTGTGATGCATCCGATTTTGCTATTGGTGCAGTCTTGGGACAGCACATCGATAAGATACCACATGTGATTTATTATGTGAGTAGGACCTTGAACGATACTCAAATGAACTATACAACCACCGAAAAAGAACTCTTAGCAGTTGTCTTTGCATTAGAAAAATTCAGGCCCTGCCTAATTGGCTCTCCAGTCGTAGTTTACATCGATCATTCCACCTTACGACATCTTTTATGGAAGAAAGATGCTAAATCCAGGCTAATACGTTAGATCCTCTTGTTGAAATAATTTGACCATGTCATAAGAGACAAAAGTGGATGTGAAAACGTCGTAGACGACCATCTTTCATGACTTCCTGCATCGCCAATGTTGACATTACCGATAACGACTCTTTTCCGGACGAACATCTCTTGACCTTATCTTACGAACCTTGGTTCGCTGATATTGTGAATTATTTAGCAACAGGACTTCTACCCAGCGAATGGTCAAATCAAGACAATCACAGATTTTTATTCCAAGTGAAACACTTTTACTGGGACGAACCCTATTTGTTCAAGTATTGTATTAATCGGATCATTCGCCGATGTGTTCCTAATAATGAGTTTAAGATTGTATTGTCCTTCTGCCATGATCAAACTTGTGGAGGTCACTTTAGTCCAAGAAAAACAGTGGAGAAAGTTTTGCAATGTGGCTTTTATTGACCAACGTTATTCAAAAATGCATATAATTATTGCAAAACTTATTCCCGGTGTCAACACATTGGTCAGATTTCACGGAGAAACGAGATGCCGCTCCAACTAATCTTGGTTGTGGAGATATTTGATGTATGGGGAATTGATTTCATGGGCCTGTTTCCAATACTTTTGGGAACTTATACATTCTCTTAGCAGTTGATTATGTCTCTAAATGGGTTGAAGCAATATCGATCCGTGCTAATGACAACAAGGTTGTCGTTAACTTCCTTAAAGAACATATCTTTTCTCGTTTCGGGCACCCTCGTGCTATCATTAGCGATAATGGGACGCATTTCTGCAATCGGTCTTTTGAGGTTTTGATGCGGAAATATTCAATCAACCACAAGCTTTTTACACCCTATCATCCCCAAACGAGCGGGCTGAAAGTATGTCTTAGCACCTCTGCTAGGTTTCAACAAGTATCAAGTCTGCAATTTTAAAAAATCTAGACGTCTAAGTATACTAACTTAGAGAATTAGGTTTTTATAGGTGGAAAACAAATTCTACACTAAGTGAAAAGAGCATACAACTTTTGTAAACCGGTCCTTCACTTCTAAAGCTTCAAGTAGTAGTCCCTAGAACTCTTCTTAGACTCCACTTGATGAAAGGAACGAGCTTGCATGTAGTCTTCGAAGCCGAAGATGATCCACCTTGAAATCTCTCTCACTCAAGCTCACTCTTCACTAATCAAGGTATTAGTGAAGCAAATAACCTAGACTAATGGGCTAAATTAGTGTAGCTTGATGAAGTATGAGTTTTGCTCACTTATTTTTCTTCTTTTTCTTTTCTATTCTCACCTCAAGAAAAATCTAGAGAGGAAAGGATGAAGGAGATGAGGATGAACTTGAATGAGAGAGAATGAACCATGAGGTGAATAATGAGAGATGAGTTTGACATGATAAATATCAAATGAATAAAACCAAAAGAGAAGTGATGAGGCATGGCTTCTCAAGGCTTCTACAAGCATCTCTAGAAAAATAAATCATTTACTTTTCTTTTAATTCATTAAATAAATCATTATCTACTCATCTTTCATCAAATGTGATTCTCATACATCCTACTTATATGTATCATCAACCATGATACAATAGTATATACATATATTTATATATCACATATATATTAATATGTATAAAGAGAAGAAACACTTTAGTGAGCATGATATTAGTTTTTATATATATATATATATATATATATATATATATATATATCAAATATATAAATATATATCAAATTATTAAATCAACACTTGATTCAATAATCCGGTTATATCATATATAACCGACTAATATCATATATATGTATATGTATATCACATTATTAAATCAACGCTTGATTCAATAATCCGGTCATATCACATACAACCGACAAATATTCAATATTAGTTAATATATATAACATATATATATATATATTAAATTATTAAATCAATATTTGATTCAATAATCTGGCTATATCAAATATAATCCGGCTAATATCAAATATACATAAACAACATATACATTAATCATTGAATCAACACTTGATTCAATAATCCGGTTATATTACATATAACCTGACTGATATCAAATATCGCTAGATTAGAATACGGTATCGCATACTCGTATTTGTTAGTGATATATGCCCTAGAGGCCATTATTGTATCATACTGGATTGTATATTATATATTGGATGCTTGGGATATTTCACAGTTATAATAGCAGTCTTACTCGATATGGTAGTATGCTATCTGGTTTGATTCTACATCAATATGTGCATGGGTTTCTTTTAGCATATCGCTTATACATATTGGTAGATGTCACGCCCCGCTTCCCGGTGTACGGCGAAGGGGACGCGACGAGGCCGCTATGTATTTACTCAGAAGTAAATACGCTAAGCGTAACTAAGCAATATAAAAGAAATATACATAAGAGACAAATGTAATGAAACAGCAACTTTATTTATTAACATTCTTTTGTACAATACATGGAAAGTAAATATATCTGAATGAAAGCAATGCCTAAACGGTGGCATAACAGGAATGGAAAATACAGAAATGAAATGTGTACAAGTGTAACTACAGCTCGGGATCTTCAATAATCTGCTCCAAGTCTTCGGCGTTGGGCTCGATCTCTGAAAGGTCTGAATCACCTAACAACATTCCAAAGAAGAAAGAGACGGAATGTCCTCAGCGAACAATCACTCAGTAAGTCCCAAAAATAAGAGAGAAGTAGAATAGAAAGAGAGTAAGAGAGAGAGTGTAGCTTTTAAAGTTGTATTTAGAGTTAACGTTGTTGTTTGTAGCTTGGTACAGAAGGATACCAGTGTATACGAGAGGAGTCTCTATATGCCAGAGACTAAGGGCAACAGGAGTACAAGGAACCGTTTATGCTACGGTACAACAGCAACGGAAATACAGGTTATGTATCCCTGATTAAAAATCAGGAAAAATCTACAGAGGAAGCATCACGTGTTAGCACGTGACCAGCGGTCACGTGTTGCCACGTGACGTTTAAAAGCAGCGGCAAAGAACAGAGCGCAGAAGGAAGAGAAGCCCATCCAAGGGGTCACGTGCTTACACGTGACCTGGGGTCACTTGCACACACGTAACCAACGGTCACGTGGCCACACGTGACCGGCTTTAAAAGCCTGATTTCTTTGACAAAATTGGATTCCGAGGGAAGATCTTTCAAATCTTTCCAAAATGGAAAAGAATGATCTGGAACCATTAGATTAAAAATCTAAAGGTGATTAAATATCACCAATTTATGGAAAAATCTTGGACTTGGAAAGATTTCCCCTTAAATCTAACCGAAATAACAAAGAGATATCTTTGGATTTAAAATCTAACGGTGAATAAAATTCACCTAATAATCCAAAGGCCCGGATTAATGATGAGGATGAATCAAATCTCCCAATGAACAAATGAAATCTTTCAATGAGAGATTTACCAAACAGATTGATTCTTTTCCTTCTCCTATAAATAGGAGCCCAAAGAACACAAATAAAAGAGGAGGAGCGAGACATACAGAGAGAGAGATATAGAGCCTTGGAATTTTGGAAGAATTTGATCCTCTGCAAAAGAAAAACCCTAGGTAAGAAAAGAGAGGCTTAAAAAGAGAATTTAATTCTCAAAAGAGTTTAACTCTTATATAAAAAAAAAGAACTTAGTTCTTTCTCTGGTAGAGGATCTACAAAGTGCACATCTCCCCACGAATTGAGAATTTAATTCTCATTGGGTTGAGATCCTGCAATGCAGATCCAAAGCATAGAGGAGGAATTGAATTTTGAGAATTTAATTCTCACAGAATTATAGGAATTTAATTCCTTTGAGATAAAATTAGGGTTCAACCCTATGTTATAGGAATTTAATTCCTTCAAAATGGACAGAACCAGGGTTTAACCCTAATTAAGAACTTAATTAAGAAGAAATTAGGGTTTAACCCTATGACAGAATTTAATTCTTTATATATATGAGGAATTTAGTTCCTACAGAAAAGATTAGGGTTTAACCCTATCTAAGAATATAATTCTTCAGAAGAAAACGGGAATTTAATTCCTCTAAAGTTTATTGTTATGAAGAATTTAATCCTTAAGAGATGAACAGATCCTTAAAAAAGCAAAGGATCAGGGTCACGTGCTACCACGTGACCCCTGCAAAGAAAAGAGTTTTGAGGCAACGCCTCACGTGCCCCACGTGACTTCTGAACCACACAGAGAAAGATGCAAAAGAAAAAGAAAAGAGCTCTAGGGCGCTCTCACGTGCTACCACGTGACCCCTTGGCTGAAGCTCTAACAAATGAACACCCAAATCCCCATCACGTGACAGCACGTGATGCTCTAAAGTATTCAATACTTTTGACAGAACAAAATAAAGAGAAGCAGGGCGCTCTCACGTGTTACCACGTGACCCCTCTTGCCTTAGTGTTTAACACTAAATTAAAACCTCTGTATCCAGTGTTTAACACTGATTTGCCTTAGTGTTTAACACTAATTGAAAAACCCTATTCGCAGTGTTTAACACTGAATTTCTTAGTGTTTAACACTAAATTAAAATCTCTGTATCCAGTGTTTAACATTGATTTGTCTTAGTGTTAAACACTAATTTGGAATCTCTATTTCCAGTGTTTAACACTGATTTGCTTTAGCGTTTAACACTAATTTAAAAGCCCCTTTGCCAGTGTCTAACACTGATTATTTTTAGTGTTAAACACTAACTTGCTAATCTTGATCCCAGTGTTCAACACTGTTGGTCTTTAGTGTTTAACACTAGCTTCAGCCCAATTGGCTAAGCTTCTAGAGGCAAAGCCTCTCCTTCAATGAGCCAACAGAGGGCCAATATTCTAAACATGATTGTACTTAGCCCAAGCTGGCCATAAGTCCTCAATACAAACTTAACTGGGCTAATGGGCTCATAACATAATTAATTAGTCTTGACTCCAAATTGGAGCAAAGATCGTTTAATCTACCTTGGTTTAAGGGTGCATCTCTTCACTCCTTTGATACTTGGCGTTGTAATTCCTCAACGTCTTCAAAGAGGTGACGGGTCCCGATGACCATACATTGATACGGACTGTGGGGTCCTTAAACTCATGGACTATGAGGTCCTTAATCTTGACCGGGATGTCTTAAAACCAACAACGGACTATGACGTCCTTAACCTTGACCGTGATGTCTTAAAACTAACGTCGGACCGTGGAGTCCTTAAATCTACAGACTATGAGGTCCTTAACCTTGACTGCAACGTCTTAAAACTAACAATGGACCGCAATGTCCTTAAACTGCCTATCGACCGCAATGTCTTTAAACTAAACAACAGAGCCCCCCAATTGCTTTCTTGTTGGATCTAAACGATCCTGTTAAGTTGATCTTAGTCTAAAATTAGACTAACGTATCATTAACAAACGTTTAAGTTGATCTTAGTCTCAAATGAGGCTAACGTATCCTTAAACCAAACCCCCAAACCCAAATCTAAGAAAGATACGGATTTGGACTAGTCCACGCCCTACGGGCGACAACATAACTTAGTCTCCGTATACAATCCACGGGCAACCAAACACAAAACAAACACCCACGACACGAAGTGATCATCTGGAGAAGGAGAAAGTTGTTACCGCGATGCGGTAGCGTAATTAACTGCAGGGGCTTGCGCCTGCAGGGAAGAGCGTCCCCACAATCAAAAACCCCTCAAGCGAGGGGGAATCTGACGAAGTCTGCTACATCGGACGCATCCGTTTAAACCTTCGATACACGGTGCCATAAATCAACTTGGCATCTTCGGAGAGGTGGACGGATAGCACCAATTAGCATCTGCCCCGAATCTCAGGCAAGATGTCCCTGTCGCGCCGCCATTCGGAGGGGAACAGATTCTGGCACGCCCGGTGGGACCTTTTCCTCTTTCCACTCCACACTTCGTGTGTCGTCTTCGCGAACGAATCGCGGTTTGTTAATGGTGGCCTTTGGGTTTCAAGTTACTAAGATTTGGACTTTTTCCTGGTGCAAAAATCAAGCATCAATGGCCTCCAACTGATCGAGCTGCTCAAAATGCAAGTGCAACCAACGCTCTGCCTCACCAGGAGGTGTAGCTATGGGCCTCAAGCGGCCTCCATCCTTGCCATGCCGGTGGAACAGGTGACCCAGGCCACCACGGGTCTGTTTTTCGGGACCATGATCCCACCTGCAAGTTTCACCATGCCAGTGCCCGCACCGGAGGCGAACAAGAAGTCGGTCTTCGATCGGCTCACTGCTACAACGGCCCCTTTCAACGGGTCGTCCAATATCAAACCGGCAGCCTCCGTCTTTGCCAGGCTGGATCAGAACTCTGATGGGCCCGCCAAGAAGCCCAAGAACCTTGAAATAGCCGTCCCGAGGAAGACAGCCACCCCTACTCCAGAAGTCGTCAAGGCGGCTTCTCTTGTTAAAGAATCGGTCTTTTCAAGGCTGACTATTCCAGCTCCTGCCCCTGCTCGAGGGTCTGTCTTTGACAGACTGAATATCACCAATCAAAGGACAACCTCAGTCTTTAAGAGGATGACACCAGCAGCACCTCATTCGGAAAGGGGGGCAAGATGAAGCTGTCCCTATCGCCGAGCCAGTCCCAACGGCTCGTCATGCTCGACGTCGCCACTGGCGCCGAGTAAGGAAGGCTGGGAGCAACTCCCCCTCAGGGCTAACTCCGCCCGCTCCAATGGTGGAAGCTAATGCTGCTGTCCCAACTGGGAACAGCTTTGAACCACTTAGGAGGGTACGTAAGGACTCTCCAACTGCTACACTAAAAAGATCTCCTCCACCTGCAGAGAGAGTTACAGAAACTAAGCTGGAGCAGCCCCCTCAGCGACTATACTCCAAAATTTATAAAGTTTGGCGAAGGGTTCAAGACTCCGTAATTGACCAAGGTCGCTCTCGTCAGCAAAAAAGGACAAAAGTGCAAGAAGAAAAGAGCCGTCTGGACAAACAGCAAATGATGACAACCGCCAGGGTGCCCGCTGCAACGGCCCCCTCAACTTCAACGGCCCATAAGAAAAAGAGGCCGGAGAGAATCCCTACGCCTGCAGCAAATGCCAAAGGCGACAGGCCTAAACGCCCTAAGTCCGGGGGCAGTGTAGTCCATACTGTATACATGGCGTCGGGGAAGGAAGACAGACGTGCCTCTACAGGTCATAGACCGCTTACACGGTCAGTGACCAAAGCTCAGGAGCAACAGCAGAAGCTCCAGGAAATGATGATCGCAATGGCCGCGCTTACTGGGCCAAAAGAGAACCCCGAAGCGTCCTCGGATCAACGACAAGAACAAGAAACCAACGCTGAGTTCCTCCGGAGGATATTGGAAAAGAAAGATAAAGAGGCTGCAGAACAAGCAGCCAATATAAAACAGATGGCCCACTTATTCCAAGACATGGTAGGGATGATGATCCAGCAGGATCCTCCTGCTGAAGACCCACCGATCGTCCTCGAAGATGAGAGAGGACAAACGTCGAATCCACCACCGGCTCTTTCAACGGCCAAGGAGGAAACAATCTCTAAGGCTGACTTGGACGAATATATAGCCCAGCAGATCCGGGTTCACCAGGCGACTGATGCAGCCGGTCAAGTCGTAAATATGGGGCGACCATATCCGAGCGGGTATGATCAGATCAAGTACCCGTCGGGCTATACAATACCAAAATTCCATGTCTATAAGGGGACTGGCAATCCCCACCAACATGTTGTCCAGTTCAGGGCTCTTTGCGGCAACACTGGAGGCGACGATAAACTGCTGCTTAGCCAGTTTGTCGGCAGCTTATCGGAGATAGCATTCGAGTAGTACTCCGAGCTCCCAAACGACTCTATTAAGACATTTGCTGAGATGGAGCTGCTGTTTACCCAGCGTTTCGCAAGCGCCAGCGAACGCACTCCGATAACGGCGTTGATTAATGCCAGGGTGAAACCAGGCAAGACGTGGGTCCAGTACGCTATAGGCTGGCGAAACTTGTGGTCGAGATGCGAATAACGCATTGAGGAAGCGCCCGCAGTGGGCATGTTTGTGGGTACCCTAGATCCCCATGGAACTATCTCCCAGTTCATGATGTTCTTTAAGCCAACCACATTCCAGGCTTTGATCGACAAGTTGGCCCAGATGGACCAGATGGGTCACAGACCGTCTCCCCCGAGGCCAGAACCTTGGAATGACAAGGGTAAAGGGAAGGCAACCTTCGTTGCGAACGCTCAGCAGCAACCCAGTGCCCCAAAGACGGCGGATCAACTGGAAGAAAGAAGGCAGTATTATAACGAGAAAATGAAGCGCCCGTACTCGTTTCCGCAGGACAAGACGAAACGGTTATTCGAGCTGGCGGTACGCAACAGGCTTATCAACTTGCCAAACCCGAGGCGACCGCCGCAACCCAATGAGGTGAATAACCCCAACTACTGCCCTTACCACCAGACGGTAAGCCATCCGATTGAAGACTGCTTCGTCTTCATAGGATGGATTGAAATCAATACTTACAGGGCAAGTTTGCGCTGTCCGAGAAGTGGAAGGTGAACCCGCCACAACCGCATACTCCTAAGAAGGCGGATACACCGGGGGCAACCTGTTCTTTTATTGAAGAAGCGCCATGGGAGGTCGTGCTATCAGCTAAAACTAAAAGGATGCTGAGTGATCTTCACACATGCCCGGCGGTCGAATGGAAGAACCCGCTCGAACCTCAAATCATCGAAGGGATGTTGAAACCCCGCCCAACTACAAAGATCGGGGGTGATGGCCCAAGTACTCACACCCAACCGTCAAAATCTTCAAAGAAAAATAAGAAATCCAAGAAGCCTGTGAAGCCCGGAGACAAGCGCACGGATTTGCAGAAACAGATTGACGCACTGGAAGAGTACAATCAAAAAGCGCGGACTCCCATCACACTCAAAGAGTTCCTCAACCACGTCTTTCAGGAGGAAGATGATGGAGAAAGCTCGTTGGAAGAATCCGAGGGGTATGTGGCGAGTTGCCATGTGATTTCCCACTCATTTATAGACGATGAAAAAACTCCTGGCACTGAGAAACTGGGGGCACAGCCTGAGCCAAAACTTGCATGGCCGACAGATGAAATGATCGACGTCTTTCTAGACGAGATTCGTTTGAAAAGTAAAGCCGATCGGGAGCGTGAGATGACCGCGTCAGAAGGAGCCAAACGCAGGCGACCAAACGAAAGAGTCGAAGCACTCCCGCCAGGTCAAAAGACATCCGATGCGGATAAAAACATATTCAAGACGAGGAAAAGGTTTGCCAAAGCCATGTCAATGGGAATAAAGCTACCACCCTCGGAAGAAAACACGCTCAATGAGGCAGAGAGACACCCTAATTACTGCTTGTATCATCGGAAGATTTCACACCCTATTGAGGAGTGCGACGCCTTTAAGATATGGTGGCAGGGGTATGTTGCTCACCGACAACATTTTAAGCGAATGAAACGCAAAACTTGTCGAGAGCAGAGAGATACAACCAACAGGCATAAAAGAACTACCGGCAACTGTTACACGGTCAACGCCGGAGGATCACAAGTTCTCACCTTTGGAAGTGACTCTGATGAAGAAATGGCTCTGGGCCCTCTCTTTAAAGAATCCGTTTTAGGGAAAGAAGAAGAACCGGAAGCATGCGAGAACATTCAGCTGCGCAACCGCACGCTCCCGGAAAAGAATCTCGGACCCGCAACTAGGAAAGATAAGGGAAAGGAAAAGGTCGCTGAGGATATTGCCTTAGATGACCAAGTCATGAAAGAGCCGACTGCCAAGGACCTGCCTAAGAAGAGTAAGGTGGACTACAACATCCTAGCGCACTTGAGGAAGCTACCTTCGTAGCTCAGCATTCTCGACGCCCTCATGTTGTCGAAGGAAGCGAGAGATTCATTAATCAAGGCGTTACAAGAGCCCGAACAATTCAAAGCCTTCCTCGCCGAAGAAAGGATGAAGGATGAACTGGAAGAAGTGCACACGGCCGATATCACTTTCGGTGACGAAGACCTGCTCCTTGGGACATGCGACCACAACCGTCCCTTATACGTCTCCGGATATTGTCACGATATCAAGATAGGCAAAATCCTAGTTGATAATGGATCCTCCGTCAATCTCCTTAATGTTCGGGTATTGAAGGAAATCTGCATGAGCGTTCAGCACCTCGCTCGTGATAAAATTACCATCTCCGGTTTTGACTCCCAGTCGTCACGGACTCTCGGATCTGTAATACTAACATTACGCTTTGGACTGCTCGTCACAGACATTAAGTTTCACGTCATTGACACCAAGACCCGCTACAACGCCTTGCTCGGTCGTCCTTGGTTACACGAGTACAACATCATCCCTTCTATGCAACATCAGTGCATGAAGTATTTCAAGGATGGTCTCGAGTATACCGTAACAGGTGAGCTGAACCCATTCTCCGTGAACGAAGTCCGCAAGTACGAAGATGCAAAGTACTTTCTGCCAGATTTCGAGGATACAGAAAGGTGTCGCAAAATGGAGAACAAAGCTGCCGCCACCATCCCTGTTTTCGGGAGTGATGCTGAAGATGAAGAAGAGATAGTTTACGTTGGGCCGTCTCGACGCAATAACTCGGGACCGTCCGCCTCCATGTTGATCTTCGGAAGCGACTCTGTTCTCCCGGTGCGAAAGAAGTTGGTTTCGTAGTTTGAGAATTCTGCTGATCCCAAGTACTCCATCCCCATCATTGCATATAGCTACATAAAAAGTAAAGAGGATCAGGCATAACCAAAAGAATTGTGTAAAATAAGTGAATTTCTCTAGTTGAGGCATGATTGATTGAGAAAACGTAAAGAAAGAAAAAGACCACTCACCATCACTTTCTCCTTTTTTACCTGTGTCGGTTTGGGGTACGGTCAGTTCACCGGGCTTTGACCATGTCTCCCAAAGAATTTCAGTACAGTTGATTGCTGGGAAAATCCAGTTTATGACTTTTGCAGCTATATATTTTATAGCGGCAGCAACAGCAATAAGGGTTCGAACTGCACTTTGCTACTGGTGCTAAGGTTTCCTCATAATAAAGCCCATACTCTTGAGTGAGTGTACCCCTGAGCCACCAACCTGGCTTTGTATCTATTGAGGTGAATGCTGTGTTCTCCAGTCGACCATTGGTACGAGAATTCCCTGGTGGTGATTAAAGTTTGCAAATTACCATGATTCCACGGAAGCACAACAAAGATCTTGACGCACTTGAAGCTTACAATGTGCGAGACCTGCAGACGTTTTACGTCCCTCCCAGGCGAAAACGCGAAAGCGCGATCCTATTCTATCAATCCTAAGAAACAAGAGTGGAGAAAGAGATCTGGCATGGCGCGGATTCTACACTTGACAAGCTTCAACCCATCCGTTTGCCCAGATACTACACAAACGGATTGAAAAGGCTATTGAAGCACCAAGGGGTACCCTTAAAACAAACTATTCGACAAGCTCGATTCTATAACAGGATTTGGGATGTCCCTGGGACTCAGCGCAAATTGCCCAACGGGAGAATGGAAACGCTTGGGCTTGGACACGTGAGATCCGGGAAACGGGAACGAGTCCACAGTAGCTACGCCACGTATAACTTCGATGAAGGAGAGGACGCCCTGTCAGAAAGCGCCGACCCCGTGTCAAAACGAGATCTCGCAATCAGAATGTCGATTCCGTCATTTAAAGAAAGAATGGACAAGCTTATCAGGAAAGCGGGTCAAAAAGCTCGGGACGACCATAATCACGAAATGGCCATCTACGAGAAATCCAGGATGCAACGTCTTCTTCAACAGGCTGTAAAAGATGAAGATGCTCCTCCCTGTCAACCTGCCGTGCAAAAGGCCCGACGCAGAGGCAGAAATAGGTCAAGGAGTGGAAAAGGCATTCGACAACGACAAAGCGGGACTGGAAAGTCACGTAATTGAGAATTGGGCGGTCCGGATTTGTCCCTCATGAAGAAGATGAGTCGAGCATACTCCTTTCCTCGAGACAAGACGGAGAAAATACTTGATCTCGCTTTAAAACATCGAATGATCACATTGCCGGAGTCTAAGCACCCTGAGCAAGCTAACGAAGTCTCTCATCCGGGCTACTGCTCTTATCACCGAGCCATAGAGCACCCTATCGAAGACTGCTTCACCTTCAAGAACTGGGTCGAAGACCAGTACCAGCAAGGCAGGTTTGCTCTATCCAGCAACTGGAGGGTAACGCCGCCACAAAAGTATGAACCCAAAGCCACAGGAGCAGAACCAGATCCACGTCGGTCTTGGAAGCGAACTCATACCTGTCATATGATAACGGTATCAAAAGAAGAGCCCGAGAATATGAATGACCTTCCCTGGTGCTTTGAAAACAGCAATGACGACGAGGTCATCTCGGAATTTCCACCAGCACCGAAAGAGCTGGAAGATGGCATACATACTACCGCAGATAACCTCAAGAAAATTGAGTTGGGGACGGCGAACGACCCACGACCGACATTTGTCAGCGAGCTGCTATCTGAAGAAAGGGTGGCTGCGTTAAAAGATGTGCTTGTACAGCATAGAGATTGCTTTGCATGGAACTATTCCGAAATGCCAGGACTAGATCTAGAGATTGCTGTGCACAAATTGGCGATATCACCGGACGTCAAGCCGGTCAAACAGGCGCCGAGAAGAATGCAGCTCGAGCTTGAGATGAGCATCAACGCCGAGGTCAAGAAGTTAATCGACTCTGGTTTTATCCAGGAGGTTCAATATCCTGAATGGATCGCCAACATTGTACCGGTGATGAAGAAAAAATGGGACAGTGCGCATCTGTGTGGATTTCCGAGATCTCAATAAAGCCTGCCCGAAGGACGATTTCCCGGTGCCAGTCACCGAGTTGATGATCGATAACACGTCCACTTACGAGGTTTTCTCCTTTATGGATGGCTCATCAGGGTATAATCAAATAAAGATGCATCCCGAAGACCAGAAGCACACGGCTTTTCGGACCCCTTTGGGAATATTCTGCTACAAGGTGATGCCCTTCGGTCTAAAGAACGCCGGTACCACCTATCAGCGGGCCATGACGAAGATCTTCGATGGCCTCATACATGAAATCGTCGAATGCTATATCGATGACCTCGTAGTGAAAAGCAAATCATACGAGGAACATTTGGAGCATTTGAAGACCGTATTTCAACGCCTCCGGCAATACAACTTGAAGATGAACCCCCTCAAATGCGCGTTCGGTGTGTCCTCAGGCAAATTCCTAGGATTCATTTTCCGGCACCGAGGTATTGAGATAGATCCGTCGAAGATCAGGGCGATCATAGAAATGCCATCGCCAAGGACTCTCAAACAATTGCGGTCTCTCTAAAGAAAGCTCGCGTACATCCGACGGTTCATAGCCAATCTCTCAGGCAAGTGCCTCCCCTACAGTCACTTGATGAAGAAGGGAACCCCGTTCGTCTGGGACCACAAATACCAAGGCGCACTGGACGAGATCAAGCAGTACCTGTAGAACCCGCCGGTGTTAGCTGCTCCAGTCAAGGGCAAACCTCTTATTCTTTATACGACCGCCCTCAAAGGTTCCTTAGGTGCATTATGGGCACAAGAGAACGACCAAGGGAAAGATAGAGCCCTATACTATTTAAGTCTGGTTCTCCTGGGGGCAGAAAGTAACTACTCCCCTATTGAAAAACACCGCCTGGCGCTGATCTTTGCGATAACAAAGCTCAGGCACTATGCGTTGGCGCATGAAGTCCGTCTCATTTCGAAAGTGGACCCCCTTAAATATTTAATGTCGAAGGCCATATTGACAGGTCGACTCGCTAAATGGGCCCTACTCTTGATGGAGTTTTCAATAACCTATCAGCCTCTTAAAGCAATAAAAGGCCAGGCCATCACCGACTTCCTCGCTGAACATCCGATACCTGCTGATTCTCCTATGAATTGCGATCTGCCAGACGAACATGCATTTGACGCGGTCGACGGAAGTAATACCAGATGGGAGCTTTATTTCGATGGAGCATCTTCCATGAAGAAGCGCAAACAAAGCACCCCTATAATCAAATCAGGGGTAGGCATCATATTCGTAACCCCACAAGGAGGGATAATGCGCTTTGCTTTCTCCTTGACAGAACCGAGGACGAACAATGAAGCTGAATATGAAGCTTTGATAGCAGGCCTTGAGATCGCCATCGACATGGGAATCGAAAACCTCCTCATATTCGGAGATTCCCAACTAGTCGTCAGTCAAGTGAATGGTGACTACCAAACGTGCAAACCAGAGTTGGTGATGTACGGCGAAAAGGTACAACAATTGTTGACCCATATTCCCTCCTACACTTTGGAAAACATACCGCGAGCGGAAAACAGCAAAGAGGACGCATTAGCCAAGCTCGTTATAGAACTGGCTGACGAGAACCTCGATGACGTGAAGATCATTGTACAGAGCCGTCGGGTCCTCACACCGGCAGAAATATCTCCGGAATCATCTGAGGAAAAAGAAGCAACTGAGCAGATGACCCTGCAAACAAAAGACCGAAAAAGGGCCGAGGATTGGAGAGAAGTCTTTATATATTACTTCAACTGCCGACGAATGCCCGAAGATACGTCCTCAAGACATCAGCTCATGAAGCGAGCTCTATCCTTCGCCTTTGTCAATAATACTCTGTACAAGAGGTCATTTGATTCTCTGTGGTTGAGATGCCTAGTGTTTACCCCAATCAGAACAAAGCTCTATTCAAATTCCAAGGCGGGAGATGAAGCAACGCTTCATCTTTCCCCAATCAGAGCAAACCTCTACTTTGAAAATTTAAAACTTTAATAAATGAAGCAACGCTTCAGCTGACTTGCGCTCTGCGCTGCGCGCCACGTGGCAGCGCAGTTGCTCTAGCACAGTTGCGCTGCGCTGTGCGCTGCGCGACACGTGTCAGCGCAGTTGCTGTGCGTTGTGCGCTGCGCGACACGTGTCAGCACAGCTGCGCGACACGTGTCTGCGCGGTTGCGCAAACACAACTGCGCAAGCGCTGCGCTGCGCGACCCGTGTCAAGCGCTGGGGCGTTTAAGACAAACAGAATTAAAATTCTAGTAAGATCATTCTGTTCTTGTTAAAATAAGAAGATTGCCTTCTGTAAAACAGAAGCCCTTGGATCAAAGATCCAACGGTGGGGAAAATTCCCCAAATCTCTCAGAAAATGATCTCTTTAACAAACTTAACAAACCTATGGGCACTATAAAAATGACCCTAGACCTCAATTCAAAGGCATCAACATTTTGTGAGAACTTCAAACAGAGAGAATTCTGAAGAAATTTCAAAAGAAGAAAAGGTAAAAACCTTTAGAAAAAGAGAAAATTCTCTTAAAAACAGATTATTGATCTAAGAACAAGATCAATGATCTTCAATAAGAAAGAAAACTAACTAATAATAGTGCTTTGCACTTGCTTATGAACCATTGGTTCCTTGAAAACAAGAAAAACTTGTTTTCTTTGATTTAAAATCGATCAAAAGATAAAACAGTGCTCTGCACTTGCAAGAACTGCGCTGTTGCGCTCCTGTGTTGACGCAAGCCACCAAGAAGTGCCACGTGTCAGTAGCGCAGCGCACTGACACAGCGCACTGCGTTGTTGCGCTTGCGCTCACCAGAGCGTGACACGTGTCACCACCATATGAGTTTGCGCTCATTACTTGGCGCAAAGCGCCTGACAAGCCACGTGGGGCACTATCAGAGTATTTAATGCTCTGCATTATTAAAGAAAAGGGGCAAAGCCCTAGTAAAGGCCTAACATGCCAAATGCAAATAAAAACGTTGAATATTCTCAACTGGACTTAGCCCAATCATGGCCATAAGTCCTCAAATTAAATTGATTGAGCAAGACTGCTCTCCTAAATCAATTTACATCCGGTTCAAGGGTACATCTCCGAACTCCTCTGACACTTATCGTTGTAATCTTTCAACGACGTCGGAGAGGTGACGGGTCCCGACGACCACACATTGATACGGACTGCGGGGTCCTTAAACTCGTGGACCGAAACGTCCTTAAACTAATATCGGACCGAAACGTCCTTAAACTAATATCGGACCGAAACGTCCTTAAACTAATGGCGGACCGAAACTTCCTTAAACTATTGATGGACCGAAACGTCCTTAAACTAATATTCGTCCCAAAATGGGACTGTTGGACCGAAACGTCCTTAAACTAATATCGGACCGAAACATCCTTAAACTAATGGCGGACCGAAACGTCCTTAAACTAATATTCGTCCCAAAATGGGACTGTTGGACCGAAACGTCCTTAAACTAATGTTGGACTGAAATGTCCTTAAACTAATATTGGACCGAAACGTCCTTAAACTAATGATGGACCGAAACGTCCTTAAACTAATGATGGACCACCACGTCCCTAAACTGGAACATGGACCACTACGTCCCTAAACTGGAACAATAGAGCCTCCAAATGCTCTTTTGCCGGATCTAAATGATCCCGTTTAAGTTGATCTTAGCCCCAAACATGGCTAACGTATCCTTAAACATTCAAATGGACTACAAAACTCCAAATCAACTTTGGTTCAAGGGTACATCTCTGAACTCCTCTGACACCTATCGTTGTAATCCTTCAACGATGTCAGAGAGGTAATGAGTCCTGATGGCCATATATTAAATGGATCGCCACGTTAAATTGATCTTAGTCTCAAAAGGACTAACGTATCCTTAACGAACGTTTAAGTTGATCTTAGCCTCAACACGGCTAGCGTATCCTTAAACTAAAACACCAAACCCAAATCTAAGTAAATACGGATTTGAACTAATCCACGTCCTACGGGCGACGGCATTACTCAGTCTCCGTATAAAATCCACGAGCAACAACAAACAAAACAAACACACACGACACGAAGTGAAATTCTGGAGAAGGAGAAAGCGGCTACCGCGATACGGTAGCGTAATTAACTGCATGGGCTTGCGTCTGCTGGGAAAAGCGTCCCCACAATCAAAAACCTCTCTAGCGAGGGGGAATCTGACGAAGTCTACTACATCGGCCGCATCCGTCTAAACCTCCGATACACGGTGCCATAAATCAATTTGGTATCTTCGGAGAGGTGGACGGATAAAACCAAATAGCATCTGCCCCGAATCTCAGGCAAGACGTCCTCACGTCGTCGTCGCCATCTTTCGGAGGGGAACAGATTCTGGCACGCCCGGTGGGACCTTTTCCTCTTTCCACTCCACACTTCGTATGTCGTCTTCGCGAACCAATCACGGTTTGTTAATGGTTGCCTTTGGATTTCAAGGTACTAAGATTTGGTCTTTTTCCTGGCAAAGAAATCAAGCATCGATGGCCTCTACCTGTTCGATGTGCTCCAGCTGCAGCTGCAGCTCGCGTCCGGCCTCAACTGGGGGCATAACCTACGGGCCCCAAGCGGCCTCTTTGTTCACCATGCCCGTCGAGCAGATTACTCAAGCCACCACGGGGTTGTTTTTCGGAACTATGCTTCCGCCAACAAGCTTCAGCACCCCCGTGCCCGTACAAGAAGCTCCTAAGAAGTCGGTCTTCGATCGACTTTCAGTTACTGCGGCCCCTCTCAACGGGTCGCCCAACACCAGTGCCTCGGTCTTCTCCAGATTAGGCCAAAACTCCCGCGGACCCACAATGAAGCTTGCAGTCCTAGAAAAGGTTACCTCAAAAGGAGTAGCCAAACTTGCTCCTGAAGTCGTCAAGGCGGCTTCTCCTACTAAGAGATCGGTCTTTACAAGACTGACCGTCCCAACTCCCACTCCTGCTCCTGCTGCTCAAAAGACATCAGTATTCAATAGGCTGACGCCGGCAACAGCCCCACACCTGAATAGGGGGCAAAAAGAGGCTGTTTCTGTCTCTGAACCAATACCGACGACTCGTCGCGCCCGACGACGCCACTGGCGCCGAATAAGGAAAACTGGGGGCAACTCCCCTTCCGGGATAACTCCACCAGTTCCAACGGTGGAAGTTAATGCTGCTGTTCCAACTAGGAACAGCTTTGAGCTACTGAATAGGGTGCGCAGGAACTCGCCAACTGCGGTGCTCAAGAGATCTCCGACACCGATAGAGACCGCTGTGGAAGCAGAAAAGCTGGAGCAGCCTCCTCAATCGCTGTCCTCCAGGATTTACAAAACATGGCGACGAGTCCGGGAATCCGTGATCGATCCTAATTTCTCTCGTCCACACAAGAAGTCGAAAGGTCGACAAGAAGAAAATCCCCCGGTCAAACAACGAAAGACGACGACCGCTTGGGTGCCCAAAGCAACGGCCCCCTCAACTTCTACGGCCCATAAGAGAAGAAGGACAGAAAAAGTCCCTACACCTACGGCGAATATCAAAGGTGGTGAACCCAAACGTCCTAAGTCTGGGGGCATGGTAATTCATACCGTCTACATGGCATCTGGTAAAGAAGACAGCCGCGCATCCACGGGTCATAGACCGCTTACATGGTCGATGACCAAGGCTCAGGAGCAACAGCAAAAGCTCCAAGAGATGATGAACGCAATGGCCGTACTCACTGGGCCAAAAGAGACCCCTGAGACGTCCTCGGATGAACGCCAAGAATAGGAAACTGACGCTGAGTTCCTTCGCCGAATATTAGAGAAGAAGGATAAAGAGGCTGCTGAACAAGCAGCCAACATAAAGTGAATGGCCCTCCTGTTCCAAGACATGGTGGGTATGATGATTCAACAAGACCCGCCTGCTGAAGATCCCCTGATCATCCTTGAAGATGATAGGGGAGAAACGTCGAATCCTCCACCGGCTCTGTCAACAGCCAAGGAGGAGGCGATCTCCAAAGCCGACCTGGACGAATTTATAGCTTAGCAGATCCGGGTTCATCAAGCGACGGAAGCAGTCGGTCAGGTCGTAAAAACGGGGCGGCCGTATCCGGGCTGGTACGACCAGATCAAGTACCCGCCAGGTTATACAATACCAAAATTCCACGTGTATAAGGGGACTGGAAATCCCCACCAGCATGTTGCCCAGTTCAGGGCACTCTGCGGTAACACCGGCGGTGATGACAAGCTTTTGCTTCGCCAGTTTGTTGGTAGCTTGTCAGATACGGCGTTCGAGTGGTATTCCGAGCTCCCGAATGACTCTATCAAAACCTTTACTGAAATGGAACTGCAGTTTACCCAACGTTTCGCGAGTGCCAGCGAGCGTACCCCGATAACGGCATTGATTAATGCCAGGGTGAAGCCGGGCGAAACATGGGTCCAATATGCTATACGGTGGCGAAATCTATGGTCAAGATGCGAGCAGCGTATAGAAGAAGCTCTCGCAGTGGGAATGTTTGTAGGAACCCTTGATCCGCAAGCAACCATCTCGCAATTTATGATGTTCTTCAAGCCGACCACTTTCCAGGCACTAATCGACAAGCTGGCGCAAATGGATCAAATGGGCCATAAACCTCCTCTTCCAAAGCCGGACTCCCGAAATGAGAAGGGAAAGGGGAAAGCAACCGAACAACTCGAAGCCGGTCGTTCGTCAAAATAATATGCGCCCGTACGTAGCCCTTGAGGAGAGGATAGGATGTTCTTACTCATTTCCCCGGGATAAAACGAGAAGGTTATTCGAGCTGGCGTTGCGCAACCGACTCATAAATCTGCCGGATCCAAAACGTCCTTCGCAACCGAGTGATGTCAATGAGCCCAACTACTGTCCTTATCATCGAGTACTGGGTCATCCGATCGAGGATTGGAACGTCTTCAAAAATTGGCTTGAAGACCAGTACCGACAGGGCAAGTTTGCATTGTCCGATAAATGGAAGGTGAATCCACCGCAGCCCCACACCTCTAAGGGAATAAATATGCCGGGGGCAACATGCTCTGTCGTTGAAGAAGCTCCTTGGGAGGTTGTATTATCAGCCAAGACAAAGAGGATGCTAAATGATCTTCAAACATGCCCAGCGATTAAGTGGAAGAACCCGTTAGAGCCGCAAATCATCGAAGGGATGTTGAAGCCTCGTCCAACTCAAAAGATCGATGGAGGTGGCCCAAGCACTCACAACCAACCGTCGAAATCTTCAAAGAAGAAGAAAAAGAAATCAAAGAAGCCCGTGAAGCCCGGCGACAAGCGCACGGACTTGCGAAAACAAATTGACGCGCTGAAGGAATACAACCAGAAGGCACGGACTCCCATTACATTCCAAGAATTCCTCAATCACGTCTTTCAAGAGGAAGACGAGGGAGAAAGTTCATCTGATGAATCTGGAGAATACGTGGCGAGCTGTCATGTGATTTTCCATTCGTTCATGGGCGATGAGGAGACTCCTTGTACTGAAACGCTGGGGGCAGATCCCGAACCAAAAATTCTAGAGCCATCGAATGAAGTAATTGACGTATTCCTCAATGAAGCTCTCATGAAAAGTAAAGCTGATCGTGAGCGCGAGGCGATCATATTTGAAAGGGCCACGCGCCAACGCCTTGACGAAAGAGCTGAGATACTCCCGCTGGAGCAAAGTACACCCACTACGGATAAAATCAAATCCAAGATGAGGAAGAGGTTTGCTAAAGCCGTGTCAATGGGTATGAAGCTACCATCTTCTGAGGGAAGCGTCACTGGTGAAGCGGAAATGCACCCCTCCTATTGCTTGTATCATCGAAAGATTTCGCACCCCACTGAAGAGTGCAAAGCTTTCCATAGACGGTGGCAAGGATATGTTGCTCACCGGCAGCATTTTAAGCGGGAAAAGCGCAAGACTCGCCAAGAGCAGAGCGATACGACCGGAGGGTTTAACAGGACTACCGGCAATTGTCGCATGGTTAACGCTGAGAGTTAATAAGTGCTCACATTCGGGAGCGATTCCGACGAGGAGCTGGCTCTTAGCCCCCTCTTTAAAGAGTCCACTTCGGGAAAAGAAGAAGAGCCGAAGATTTGTGAAAATATCCGACTGCGTAATCGCACGTTGCCCGAAAAGAATCTCGGACCCCCAAACAAAAGAGACAAAGGGAAAGAAAAGGTCTCTGAGGACATCACCTTAGACGACCAAGTCATGGAAGAGCTGACTGCCAAAGACCCGCCGAAGAAAAATAAGGTGGATTATAACATCTTAGCGCATCTGAGGAAGCTACCCTCGCAGCTCAGCATTCTTGACACCCTTTTACTATCAAAAGAGGCGATAGATTCGTTGATTAAGGCACTATAGGAACCGGAGCAATTCCAAGCTTTCCTGGCTGAAGAGAAGATGAAGGATGAATTGGAGGAAGTGCACATGGTAGATGTCACTTTTGGCGATGAAGACCTTCTCCTTGGGACGTGCGAACACAATCGTGTTAGTTGTATGTATGCCCTAGAGGCCAGTATTGTACAGATGATGTATATTATATTGGATGCTTGGACATATATAGAGATGACTTTCTTGCTCGATATGATAGTATGCTATCTGGTTACTCTTTATCTTAACATGTACACTTGTCTCTTTAAACTGTCTTATAGTTACATGTTGGTAAAGCCCTTAGGATGTGTACTTGACTACCTGGACTATGATGCAGATCATACTAGTGGGGACATGGTAGTCCATAAGTACATCCTTCAAGGTCCCTAGTCGTGGGTGTATCGAGACAGGGCATCGATATACCAGTGTAGACTAGCGTATACGCTTCTCGACCCATGAGATGGGCGATGGATGATCCCATATCCATTGGTGTTTGACATCAGAGATGGTATACGGGTGCTCAGTGGAGACTGGGTACACTGGACGGACTCGCCGAGAACTCCCAGATGGTATTATACCTAACGTCAGATGGCAGTTCTCAGGTGACACTTGTACAGGTTAGTCTGTTGACCCGAGATCGTCATAGAGTCTTGTGTGATTCCCACTGTGCTTTGATCTCCACCTTACCACGTCCATGAGGGCGTGCAAAACGGTGGTCTTTGGGTACAGTCCCGAGTCACATGGAGGCAATGAGCGATAGGAGGGGTTTCGTCTCTCCCGGTATTGGGGGTTGATGTTGCGCTGTGCTCGATTGGCCGTAACAAGGAAGTCCCTGGCCAAGGCTGATCAGAGATTTGCTGGTAAGTGTTACCAGTAGTTTCTCGACCCGTTATGAGCCTCACATCGGCACGACTTATCGGTTATTGGGGTCTGACGTTTACCACCCCTAGACTTGATATGCGACATATCAGACGAACAGACCGGACTGTACGGTAAGTGTTACTAGTTGGATTCACAGGAGTGTGAGTGGGCTAGCTCGTCGATCTTCTGATCGCTCAATACCCGGATGGCCGTTACGTTTAGCAGACCGCTTGCGGCTTGTGGGTGCTTGATATGATCATCATCTGCTACCGGCGTATTGACGAGTCTTTAGAGTCCTACACAGAGGTTTCCTGGCTCAAGCGAAACGAAATAGGAGCGCATATGAGATATGTGCAGGACCGAGAATAATGCGTGTATGTGATACCGTATTTCATTCTCGCGATGGATATATCGATTGGTTATATTCGATATAACCTAGATATCGAATCGAGGATTGATTCGATAAGCCGATACATAGGATACTAGTCGGTTATATGCGATATGACCAGATCGTTAAATCAAGTGTTGATTTAATGATTTAATGTATAATTATATATTTGATATATTATATTGCATTAACTAGTATTGGTTCACTTTATATGGATTTTCTCACTTGATGTGCAAGAAGTATATGTGATATACTTTTGTGCACATATTTGTATCATGTTTGATGATACTTGATCATTTAGTTAAGTGTATAGAATTAAACCATGATTAATTTGATAATTAGGGTTTTGCATATCCATTTATTTATTTATTTTTTTATTTATTTATTTGGAAAGGATAAAGATGAGAATGGTGGCTTTCTTTGTTTCTTATTGAAGCTTCATGAAGCTTTGACTTCTTAACCATTCTTGTCTTCATGCTTAACCCTAACCCATCCAAGTTACCATGGTTTATTCTCTACACTCAACTATGGTTAGCTTATGATAAGTATTGATTTATTTTTCATTTTATTTCAACACTTATCATATTCTTTCTTCTTCTTCATCTTCTTCTTCAAGATAGAAAGCTTGATGCCATCAATGGCAACTTGAGATCTAAAGTGAGAAATCCAATTCTAAAGTGAACCCACCTCCTATTTCTTCACCCTCTACCTCTTGCCAAGTTGTTTTGGGTGTTTTCTTCACAAGTTTCACAACTTTGTGAAGTCGGAGCTTGAACTTGTGATGCCTCGACGTAGATCATCTTCGGCACGAAGCCGACGACCTAGTCCGCCCATTTCTCCGATCAAGCCGACGCATGACTTCGGGATTCGAGATGGACAGCGAGAGGACACCTACGTGGAGCTAAGGAAGTGGAGATCCGGATCTACAAAGGTTGTAGTCTTTCTCCTTTAGTTAAAGTGTTAACTAGTTTACAGTTTCGCCTAAATTTCTAGTCAACGATCCGTATTAGGGTTTCTCGGCACCCATAATTTTTGAAATTGGCATGGTTGATGCCTTGTGAGACCTCCTTAGTGTGCCTAGGAACCTTACAGTGGTATCAGAGCCTAGCTAGAGCCTTAGGCGAAGTCTAGACGTCGTTTGAAACCCGAACGAACCCGAAACCCTAAAACCCAAGTGCTCTCTGGACTTTTTCTAAAAACTGGGATTTTTCAAGATTAAAAATGCTTAAAAAATTCAGCAGGGAATTCTAAGAATTACGATGCAAATTTTTTCCAAAGAACTGTAAATTGTACGGCGGAACCGCGGCAGAAGCATGGCTTCTGCGGCGGTTCCGCGGCCTACTGATGACGTCAGCCCTCTTCCTTTACACAGTAATTCTTCATTTCAGCAGCTGAGTTTTATGGGTATTTTTAATATTTATTCCAGAGTTGAATTTTCTGGGGTGTTTTAGAGCTTTGATGTTTCGATCGGATTATCAAATTTCGTCTTTGTGTATTTCCGGATGACTTTAGAATATGTTAAAAAGTTCGACCGGATATAAATACCCAACTTTTCCCCTGCCGGAAAATATCCAAGTGTTGGATTTTTGTGTGGTTTAAGGACGTCCTAAGTAGTGCAAGTAATGTGATGGTCCCTGTAGAAGACAACAAACCTTAACTCGATTATGTGACCGTCTTGAACTGCCCTTTGAACCTTCGGGTTTGGAGCAGTACGGCGTGCCACATGTGAGGCGTTGGCTTGACCCTTCTACGGCTGGACCGTTGGTACTAAGGCATGAAGTGAATGTCTTTGAACCTATTTCATGTGTTAAACGGTTTCGGGAAAACTTGGGTGTTCGAATGTTCGATCGGAAAGTTTAATATATTCTATTTATCCGGAATGGGATACAATAATTGGAATTCACAAACAGTTATGAGATAACTGAATGAACGTTATAAATCTAGCGGTTTAGTCTCACTTCATATTGAAAAGAGTTTTCGATAATGGGACTAAAATGCGGGGTTTATAACTGTTAGGCATGTGATGTCTAAATATTTCATTTGTTTAGGCATGTGATGTCTAAAGAGATTGCCGATTCCAACTGTTGTAGTTTTACACTTTCTTTTCTGTAACCGTAAGTGTAATATGTGATATCGCCGGTTTCGTTGCTATATGTCAACGACAATTGGGATGCGCATATTTACTTACGTTGATGACATGTGATGTTATGTGTTGCTGGATATGTCATATTGGATTGTCGTGTTTGAATAGCCGGGGTTTTTTATGTGAGATGAGTGTTTTTCATTTTCATTCATGTAAAAACTTGTATGTAATATTCTTTTATTTGGGGCACTTCCAGGTAGCGGAAGATGTCACCTTTTGTATATTATTTACTTTTCTGCACTAGGATAGACCCAAGGAGGGGAGCACAAGTAACCGGGTTCTAGGGTCCAGTGGGAGACCATCTCGAGGAGTCGAGTCCGGGTCTCCTAACCCTAGAATTGGCAGGGTTGCTTGCCGCTCTCGTAGGGGTCTAGGGGTGTGGGATTGGCTATTCATCACGACCGTGGAATCCGTGTTTTATACTGGCTCGTATTGAAAACACGGACGTCCTAGTATATCCAATGTTTCATATGTTTCTTCTGCTGCGATATCTGTGATGTGATCATGTGATGTTTTTGATAGATACTTTATATAGTATATATGATATATTATATAGACGTTACTTATGTTTTGCACCCGTACTAGCCCTGCCCTGCTCTGTCGTTAGTTACCTAACCTAACGGTGCACGAGGGGACATCGAGGCGAATGCGGATGGCATAAGTGTACGTCGTATTTATCTGTGATGTTTAGGTATTTAAATGATGGGACTTCATTAATGTGATTAATGAAAGAAAAGAAACCTAAGATGTTGTAGAATCAAATTTTAAACAAAACAGGTAGCTACAGTTCTTGCTTTGCATAGCGGTATATATGATATACCCTGCACCTTATTCGATGAGGAAAGGACCGAGATCCCTTCACCGGGAGTGACTCCTTTAGCAATAACTGGCAGATGCTACACACTCGGTTTGGCTTTGATTGCTTTTAAGAGTTTTTGCTTTGCACAGTGATATATATGATATATCCCGCACCTCATTCGACGAGGAAAGGGCCGACGATCCCTTCACCAGGAGTGACCCCTTTAGCAAAACTGGAAAAGCCCCAAAATCACTCCATTTCAAAACTTCATTTGATTCTACAACGATATCAAGTTCATTATGCTCATGGTTTTATGAAAACCTGCGTAGCCCTCCGTCATTTCAGATAAGTACTACTTAGTATTCGTGCTACGGTAGTTTGGCATTCGTCAAGGTGTAGTGTACGGTAGCTAAATAGTATTTATCTGCTTATGCATATGATGCAGATTGGATTAGGGTATTCGTACGGCGTTGTTTGGCATTCGTCAAGGGTCGTGCGGGTGGGTTTAATTCAATCAAGAAATGTACGGGTTGAACTTGACTAGTGGACTATGGGTTGTTTGGCATTCGTCAAGGTCATAGAACACTAGGGGTAAAATATTATCGGGAATTTCAAGTGTTGAAATTTGCAATGAGATTGCATACCTTCTATGAGATAGTTGGATCCCGATACCCACTGTGAGTAAGAGTTACTCCTGGGAGAGTTTTACACATTACAATTAGCCGATCAAGTAGGTGTCTAGAAAGGTGTTAACGAGGTTACGCCTCTGGGAAAACGAGGTTTACATTAATTAGGTTTGTGCGAAAGCACGGGGGACCTCCCTCAAAGTACCGACACTGGCCTGGCTAAAAGATTGGCGAACTTGTAGTGTGTAATTAATCCCGGCTAGTCTTTCCTTTTAGGGTTTGAAGGAAGATTTGATAAAAACCAGTGGGAGCCATCCTGATTAGATAAGATAATAACCAATCTGATCTTGCACGAGCATACGCTAAAGTGTTTTCTTCTCTCTCTCCAGGTAGCGACCATTTCATGCCTTAATCAAGATAATAATATGGATGTATTGACCGAACCCGCATGTTATACTGTGCAGGGGAACGTTGGACCCGTTCTATCTTATAAGTGTTATAAGAATGAACAGGAAACAGGAGAATATCTGGATTATCACACCGCCCAAACGGAGAACATGCATGTTGATGCATCATCTTCGGGTGTGTTTGTCATTGAGAACTGTTTCTCAGTTCACCCTACGTCCTGAGTATTAGATACCGGATCAGGATCCCACATATGTAAGATGTTACATGGGCTGCGAAAAGGTAGAGAACTGGGAAAAGGTGATCATTCCGTTCAAGTAGGGAACCGTGCAAATGTTGCAGCCAAAGCAGTTGGCGAATATCACCTAGTATTACCAAGTGGTGATACTATAATTCTGAATGAGTGCTATTATATACCAAACATGATGTGCAACATTATATCAGTTTCTTTATTGAGTAAAGAAGGATATAATTTTGTAGTAAAGGATAATGTTATGAACATATTCCTAGATCAAAAGTTGATTGCATCAGGCTCGCTACATAATGGCATATTCATTCTAAATCAAAATACAGTCTCCTCAATATACAAAACATACACAAGAGGAAAAGTTCAGAAATGAACGAATCCTTCTTGTGGCATTGTAGACTTGGTCATATCAATGCGACACGACTGGCTAAGTTACATAAGGATGGTTATTTGAATCTGTTCGAATTATCATCTTATGATACTTGCCATTCATGTCTCAAAGGAAAAATGACCAAAGCTCCGTTTAGTGGACACAGAGAAAGAGTTACTGAACTCTTAGGACTGGTACATAGTGATGTATGCGGTCCCATGTCTACCCTTGCCAGGAACGGTTCTTCCTACTTCATTACATTCACTGACGATCTCTCTAGATACGGGCATGTGTTCCTATTGAAACACAAGTCTGAAGCTTTTGAGAAATTCAGAGAATATAAGCACGAAGTAGAGAACCAAACGGGCAAAAGTATTAAGATCCTTCGATCTGATCGAGGAGGAGAATACTTGAGCAATGAGTTCCAAGATTATCTAAAAGAGAATGGGATTCTCTCTCAGCTTACTCCACCTTATACACCACAGCACAACGGTGTATCGGAACGAAGGAATCGCACCCTATTAGAAATGGTGCGTTCAATGATGAGTACAGCTGAGTTACCTATTTCCTTCTGGGGGTATGCGTTTGAGACAGCCATACACCTATTGAATATGGTTCCTACCAAATCAGTGCCTACCACTCCATATGAGATATGGAAAGGGAAGAGACCATCTCTTAAGTATGTTAAGATATGGGGTTGTCCAGCCTATGTCAAAAGACAAAATCCGGACAAACTCGAGGCAAGATCTGTCTTATGTAAATTTGTAGGATATCCCAAAAATTCACAAGGGTATATCTTCTACCACCCCGAGGAACAAAAGGTGTTTGTTTCTCGACATGCCACTTTCTTAGAAAAAGGTTTTCTTATGAAACAGATTAGTGGCATTGAGGTAGAATTGGAAGAGGTTCCAGCAACACAAACTGCAACAGAAGACTTGGTAGAACCAGAGGATTCAGTAGAACTCGACGAACCCCAGCCTCTCCGCCGATCTAGTAGGGTATCTCGTCCACCTGAGAGATACTACGGTTTTCCCATTGACGGAGGAAGCGAGGATTGCATCATGGAGGATGATGACCCAACTAGCTTCGAGCAGGCCATCACGAGTAGGGACTCAGTGAAATGGCTGGATGCTATGCGGTCTGAGATGGAATCCATGTACACCAACAAAATATGGACTTTGGAAGTTGCTCCTGAAGGGGTAAAACCCATTGGGAGCAAGTGGATCTTCAAGAAGAAACTTAGTGTAGATGGGAAAGTGGAGACTTTCAAAGCTAAACTTGTTGCAAAAGGTTTTCGCCAAAGACCAGGTGTGGACTATGACGAAACCTTTTCTCCAGTGGCTATGCTTAAATCCATCCGGATCATGCTTGCCACCACTGCATATCATGATTACGAAATCTGGCAAATGGATGTTAAGACCGCCTTTCTAAACGGTGATTTAGAAGAGTGCGTGTACATGACTCGGACAGTGGGAGCAGCGGGAAGGTGTGCAAGCTGCTTAAATCCATTTATGGATTAAAGCAAGTATCGCGGAGTTGGAACATCTGCTTTGACGTCGTTATCAAAGAGTTTGATTTCGTCAAAAACCCAGATGAACCTTGTATCTACAAGAAGGTAGCAGAGAGTAAGGTTGTCTTCCTCGTATTGTACGTGGACGACATACTCTTGATAGGAAATGATATTCCTATGCTGCAAGCGGTCAAGCTCTTCTTATCACAAAGATTCTCAATGAAAGATCTTGGTGATGCCTCCTGCATATTGGGAATTAAGATCTATAGAGATAGATCCAAACGGATATTGGGATTGTCCCAATCCAGGTACATTGACACCATACTAAAGAGGTTTAGTATGGAAGAATCCAAGCGTGGGAACTTGCCCACGATCTCTGGAGTCACTCTCTCCAAAGAGATGTCTCCTAAGACTGATTTGGAGAGAGCTCGCATGCAAGGGATACCCTATGCTTCGGCTGTAGGCTCTATCATGTACGCGATGCTATGTACCAGACCCGATGTTGCATACTCACTAAGTGTAGTGAGAAGGTATCAAGCTGATCCTGGAGAGAGTCACTGGACAGCTGTGAAGAGCATTCTCAAGTACTTACGAAGGACTAAAGAGATGCTCTTGGTGTATGGTAACGGAGAACTCCAAGTGGAGTCCTTTACCGATTCGAGCTTCCAAAGTGATAAGGACGACTCTAAGTCGCAGTCGGGATTTGTCTTTACCCTTTACGGAGGGGCGGTTAGCTGGAAGAGTTCCAAGCAGGAAACCGTGGCAGACTCGACGATGGAGGCTGAATACATCACTGCCAACGATGCTGCCAAAGAGGCTGTCTGGATCAAGAAGTTCATTGCTGAACTTGGAGTGGTTCCATCCATTGAGCATCCAATACCTTTGTATTGCGATAACAATGGAGCGGTGGCTTTGGCCAAGGAACCCAGGTCCCATCAGCGGTCCAGGCATATTCTGAGGCGGTATCACCTGATCCGGGAGATAGTTGATCGCCGGGAGATCGAGGTCAGGAGGGTTGACACGAAGAACAACACGGCGGATCCACTCACGAAGGCCATTCCCCAGATACAGTTTGAGAGACTCTTCGGGATGCTCGGTATGCGATACTACAGCAGCTGGCCCTAGTGCAAGTGGGAGATTGTTAGTTGTATGTATGCCCTAGAGGCCAGTATTGTACAGATGATGTATATTATATTGGATGCTTGGACATATAGAGATGACTTTCTTGCTCGATATGATAGTATGCTATCTGGTTACTCTTTATCTTAACATGTACACTTGTCTCTTTAAACTGTCTTATAGTTACATGTTGGTAAAGCCCTTAGGATGTGTACTTGACTACCTGGACTATGATGCAGATCATACTAGTGGGGACATGGTAGTCCATAAGTACATCCTTCAAGGTCCCTAGTCGTGGGTGTATCGAGACAGGGCATCGATATACCAGTGTAGACTAGCGTATACGCTTCTCGATCCATGAGATGGGCGATGGATGATCCCATATCCATTGGTGTTTGACATCAGAGATGGTATACGGGTGCTCAGTGGAGACTGGGTACACTGGACGGACTCGCCGAGAACTCCCAGATGGTATTATACCTCACGTCAGATGACAGTTCTCAGGTGACACTTGTACAGGTTAGTCTGTTGACCCGAGATCGTCATAGAGTCTTGTGTGATTCCCACTGTGCTTTGATCTCCACCTTACCACGTCCATGAGGGCGTGCAAAACGGTGGTCTTTGGGTACAGTCCCGAGTCACATGGAGGCAATGAGCGATAGGAGGGGTTTCGTCTCTCCCGGTATTGGGGGTTGATGTTGCGCTGTGGTCGATTGGCCGTAACAGGGAAGTCCCTGGCCAGGGCTGATCAGAGATTTGCTGGTAAGTGTTACCAGTAGTTTCTCGACCCGTTATGAGCCTCACATCGACACGACTTATCGGTTATTGGGGTCTGACGTTTACCACCCCTAGACTTGATATGCGACATATCAGACGAACAGACCGGACTGTACGGTAAGTGTTACTGGTTGGATTCACAGGAGTGTGAGCGGGCTAGCTCGTCGATCTTCTGATCGCTCAATACCCAGATGGCCGTTACGTTTAGCAGACCGCTTGCGGCTTGTGGGTGCTTGATATGATCATCATCTGCTACCGGCGTATTGACGAGTCTTTAGAGTCCTACACAGAGGTTTCCTGGCTCAAGCGAAACGAAATAGGAGCACATATGAGATATGTGCAGGACCGAGAATAATGCGTGTATGTGATACCGTATTTCATTCTCGCGATGGATGTATCGATTGGTTATATTCGATATAACCTAGATATCGAATCGAGGATTGATTCGATAAGCCGATACATAGGATACTAGTCGGTTATATGCGATATGACCGGATCGTTAAATCAAGTGTTGATTTAATGATTTAATGTATAATTATATATTTGATATATTACATTGCATTAACTAGTATTGGTTCACTTTATATGGATTTTCTCACTTGATGTGCAAGAAGTATATGTGATATACTTTTGTGCACATATTTGTATCATGTTTGATGATACTTGATCATTTAGTTAAGTGTATAGAATTAAACCATGATTAATTTGATAATTAGGGTTTTGCATATCCATTTATTTATTTATTTGTTTATTTATTTATTTGTTTATTTATTTATTTGGAAAGGATAAAGATGAGAATGGTGGCTTTCTTTGTTTCTTATTGAAGCTTCATGAAGCTTTGACTTCTTAACCATTCTTGTCTTCATGCTTAACCCTAACCCATCCAAGTTACCATGGTTTATTCTCTACACTCAACTATGGTTAGCTTATGATAAGTATTGATTTATTTTTCATTTTATTTCAACACTTATCATATTCTTTCTTCTTCTTCATCTTCTTCTTCAAGATAGAAAGCTTGATGCCATCAATGGCAACTTGAGATCTAAAGTGAGAAATCCAATTCTAAAGTGAACCCACCTCCTATTTCTTCACCCTATACCTCTTGCCAAGTTGCTTTGGGTGTTTTCTTCACAAGTTTCACAACTTTGTGAAGTCGGAGCTTGAACTTGTGATGCCTCGACGTAGATCATCTTCGGCACGAAGCCGACGACCTAGTCCGCCCATTTCTCCGATCAAGCCGACGCATGACTTCGGGATTCGAGATGGACAGCGAGAGGACACCTACGTGGAGCTAAGGAAGTGGAGATCCGGATCTACAAAGGTTGTAGTCTTTCTCCTTTAGTTAAAGTGTTAACTAGTTTACAGTTTCGCCTAAATTTCTAGTCAACGATCCGTATTAGGGTTTCTCGGCACCCATAATTTTTGAAATTGGCATGTTTGATGCCTTGTGAGACCTCCTTAGTGTGCCTAGGAACCCTACAAATCGCCCCCTCTACGTCTCAGGATATTGCCATGATATAAAGATAGGCAAAATCCTGATCGATAACGGATCGTCTGTTAATCTCCTTAACGTGCGGGTGCTGAAGGAACTCTGCATGAGCATCCAGCACCTTGCTCGAGATAAGATCACCATCTCCGGGTTCGACTCCCAATCATCAAAGACTCTTGGATCTGTGATACTAACGCTATGCTTCGGACTGCTCTTCATGGACATTAAATTCCACGTCATAGATGCCAAGACATGCTACAACGCTCTGCTCGGCCGACCATGGTTACACGAGTACAACATCATCCCTTCTACACAGCATCAGTGTATGAAATATTTTAGGGATGGTCTCGAGTATACCGTGACGGGAGAATTGAATCCATTTTCCGTGAATGAAGTTCGCAAATATGAAGATTCCAAATACTTCTTGCCGAATTTCGAAGACACGGAAAGGTGTCGCAAGCCGGAGAACAAAACTAACGCTGCCATCCCTGTCTTCAGCAGTGATACCGAGGAGGAAGAGGAGATAGTTCATTCGGGTCCGCCCCAATACACCAAGCCGGGCATCCGCTCCTACATTGATCTTTGGTAGTGATTCGGAGAATGAAGTCCATGTTGTATTCTCTGGTCGACCTTCAATACGAGCTTCCGCTGACGAAGAGAAAAGTCTGCAAGTAGCCATGGTGCCGCTTAAACATTATAAGGAACTGGATGCACTTGACATCTACAGTGTAGAAGAGCTGCGGACGTTCTATGTCCCTCCCAGGCGAAAAAGCGAAAAAGCAATTCTATTCTACCTCTCTGAAGAAAACAAAGTGGAGAAAGAAATCTGGCACGGGACGGATCCTACGCTAGACAGGCTTCAACCCATCCGTCTACCCAGATATTATACAGAAGGCTTGAAGAGGCTGTTGAAGCGCCAAGGGATACCCTTCAAACAGACCGTTAGAAAGGCCAAATTCTATAACAGGGTCTGGAATGTCCCCGGAACTCAACACAAGTTGCCTAGTGGGAGGATGGAGACAATCGGGCTCGGATACGTTCGCTCCAAGAAACGAGAGCTGCTCCGCGACTGTTACATCGTGCATGACTTCAATGAAGAAGCAGATGCTCAACGGGAGGTCGCTAATTCTGAACCAGTAAAAGTTCCTGATGTAAAAGTGCCCAGTCCGTCGTTCGAAGAACAAATGGACAGGCTTATAAGGGAAGCTGGTCAAAAAGTCCGCGATGATCACAACCGCGAAATGGCCATCTACGAGAAAGCCAAAACGCAACGCCTCCTTCAACAGGCCGTCAAAGATGAAAGTGCCGCCCCCTGTCAACCTGTTCTAAAAAAGGCTCAACGCAGAGGCAGAAACAAGTCGAAAGGCCAAAAAGGCGCTCAACAGCAACAAAGCGGGGCTAAGAAGCCACGCAAACGGGAGTCGAGCGTTATTGATCTATCCCTCATGAAGAAAATGGGTCGAGCGTACTCGTTTTCTTGGGACAAGACGAAGAAGATACTTGATCTTGCTCTAAAACATCAGATGCTTACACTGCCGGAGTCCAAACCACCCAAGCAAGCAGGCGAAGTCTCTGACCCAAATTATTGCTCTTACCATCAAGTAATAGGGCATCCTCTCGAAGACTGCTTCACCTTCAAGAATTGGGTTGAAAATCAGTATCAGCTCGGCAAATTCGCTCTGTCTGACAACTGGAGGGTAACACCGCCACAAAAGCATGAACCCAAATCCACGAGAACAGGACCAACTCCACATTGGGATTGGAAGCGGATTCGCACCTGTCACATGATAACAATATTAAAAGAAGAGACCGAGAATATGGACAGCCTTCCCTGGTGCTTCGAAAACAGCAATGATGAGGTGATCTCAGAATTTCCGCCAGCTCCGAAAGAACTGGAGGATGGAATGCATACCACTGCAGATAACCTCAAGAAAATTGAGTTGGGGACGGCGAACGATCCACGACCGACGTTCGTCAGTGAGCTGCTATCTGAAGAAAGGGTGACTGCGTTAAAAGACGTCCTTGTACAGCACAAAGATTGCTTCGCATGGAACTATTCCGAAATGCCAGGACTAGATCCAGAAATTGCTGTGCACAAATTGGCGATATCCCCGGATGTCAAGCCAGTCAAACAGGCGCCGAGGAGAATGCGGCTCGAGCTTGAGATGGGTATCAATGCCGAGGTCAAGAAGCTAATCGACTCTGGCTTTATCCAAGAGGTTCAATATCCTGAATGGATCGCCAATATCGTCCCGGTAATGAAGAAAAATAGGACGGTGCGCATATGTGTAGACTTTCGGGATCTCAATAAAGCCTGTCCAAAGGATGATTTCCCGATGCCAGTCACCGAACTGATGATAGACAATACATCCACTCATGAGGTTTTCTCCTTCATGGACGGTTCATCAGGGTATAATCAGATAAAGATGCATCCCGAAGACCAGAAGCACACCGCCTTCAGGACCCCTCTATTTTGTTACAAGGTGATGCCCTTCGGTTTAAAGAACGCCGGTGCTACTTATCATAGGGCCATGATGAAGATCTTCGATGACCTCATACATGAAATCGTCGAATGCTATATCGACGACCTCGTAGTTAAGAGCAAATCATATGAGGAACATCTCGAGCATCTAAAGACTGTATTTCGACGCCTTCGACAATACAACTTGAAGATGAACCCTCTTAAGTGTGCGTTCGGGGTTTCCTCGGGAAAATTCCTGGGATTCATCGTCCGACACCGAGGCATCGAGATAGATCCGTCAAAGATCAAGGCGATCATGGAAATGCCTCCGCCGAGAACTCTCAAACAGTTGCGGTCTCTCCAAGGAAAGCTCGCATATATTCGGCGATTTATAGCCAACCTCTCTGGCAAGTGCCGCCCTTACAGTCACCTGATGAAGAAGGGAACTCCATTCGTCTGGGATCAAAAATGCCAGGGCGCGCTGGACGAAATCAAGCAGTACTTGCAAAACCCGCCAGTGCTGGCTGCTCCGGTTAAAGGGAAGCCCCTTATTCTCTATACGACCGCCCTCGAAGGTTCGTTAGGCACATTATAGGCGCAAGAGAATGACCAAGGGAAAGAAAGAGCACTCTACTATTTAAGTCGAGTCCTACTAAGGGCAGAAAGCAATTATTCCCCCATTGAGAAACAATGCTTGGCGTTGATCTTTGCGATAACAAAGCTCAGGCACTATGCATTGGCACACGAAGCCCGTCTCATCTCGAAGGTGGACCCTCTTAAATATTTAATGTCAAAGGCCATATTGACGGGACGACTCGCTAAATGGGCTCTGCTCTTGATGGAGTTCTCGATAACCTATCAACCTCTCAAGGCAGTGAAAGGCCAGGCCATCGCCGACTTCCTCGTTGAGCATCCGATACCCGCCGATTCTCCTTTGAATTGTGATCTGCCAGACGAACATGCGTTTGATGCGATCGACGGTGGTGATACCCGATAGGAACTCTATTTTGATGGAGCGTCTTCCATGAAGAAGCGCAAACAGAGTACGCCAATGATCAAATCGGGGGTAGGACTCATCTTTGTAACTCCGCAAGGAGGGATAATGCGCTTTGCTTTTTCCCTAACAGGGCCGAGGACGAATAACGAAGCCAAATACGAAGCTTTGATAGCAAGCCTCGAGATCGCTATCGACATGGGAATTGAAAACCTCCTCATATACGGAGATTCCCAACTGGTCGTTAGTCAAGTAAACGGCGACTACCAAACGTACAAACCGGAGTTGGTGAAGTACGGCGAAAAGGTGCAACAACTGTTGACCCAAATTCCCTCCTATACTTTGGAAAGCATACCACGCGCGGAAAATAGCAAAGCGGACGCGTTAGCTAAGCTCGCTAAAGAACTGGCTAACGAGAACCTTGATGACGTCAGAATCGTGGTACAAAGCCGTCGAGTGCTCGCCCCAGCAGAAATATCTCCAGAATCATCCGAAGAAAAGGGAGCGACTGAGCAGACGACCATACAAATAAAAGAACGAGAAAAGGCTGAGGACTGGAGGGAAGTCTTCATAGACTACTTTAAGTCCCATCGAATGCCCGAAGATGCATCCACAAGACATCAGCTCATGAAATGAGCTCTGTCTTTCGCCTTCGTCAACGATACTTTGTACAAGAGGTCGTTTGATTCTCTGTGGCTGAGATACTTAGGACCTGACGAAGCAGAAAGAGTCGTTCGGGAAGTTCATGACGGAATCTGTGGTTCTCACCAAGCGGGCCCGAAGATGAAGTTGAAGATCAAACGGATGGGCTAAGCCCACGATGATTCAGGATTGCCTCGAATATGCGAAGCAGTGTCACTCATGCCAAATCCATGAGAATTTTATCCACCAACATCCAAATCCATTACATCCAACAGTGGCTAGCTGGCCATTCGAAATGTGGGGAACTGACATAGTCGGCCCCATCGAACCAGCATCATCTAGAGGACATCGCTTCATCCTGGCGACGACCGATTACTTCTCTAAATGGGCGGAAGCAATGCCGCTGAGAGAAGTGAAGACGGAGAATATCCTCCATTTCTTCAAAACGCATGTCATTTACCGGTTTGGAACTCCACGACGGATCATCTCCGATAACGGGCCTGCCTACAGGAGCCACAAGATCAGTCGCTTCGCGCAACAACACAATATAGACTGGAGATATTCCTCGGTTTATAATCCGCGAGCTAATGGTCTAGCCGAGGCCTTCAACAAGACCCTGACAAAGATCATGAAAAAGACGGTGTCCCGAAATAAGAAAGACTGGCACGGGAGACTGCAAGAGGCTCTTTGGGCGTATCGAACTATGGTCAAGACGGCCACGAACACAACGCCGTACGCGTTGGTATTCGGTACGGAAGCAGTACTCCCCCTCGAGATAGAGCTACCCTCTCTACGAGTGGCAGTCCACTACGAGCTGACGAACGAAGAAAATGCTCACCTTCGGCTTAAGGAGCTCGACGCCCTTGATGAGACCCGGCTCATAGCGCAACAAAACCTGGAGGCTTATAAAGCAAAGATGACGCGCTCATATGAAAGATTGACCCGGCCGAGGACATTCCGCCAAGGCGAACTCGTGCTAGTGGTCAAAAGGCCTATGATCCCCAATCGCGCCAAGCGGGGAAAATTCGAGCCGAACTATGAAGGCCCGTACATCATAGACAAGGTCTACCAGGGTGGAGCCTATCTGCTCATGGATATGCACGGTGAAAAGCCTTTCAGGCCAATAAATGGCCGCTTCCTAAAGAAATACTACACTTAATGAGCCACAGCCTAGGTCAATGGTAGATGACGATGACTATGTCCGCTCGCTATCTTCCTAAGCTCAAACTTTATAAGCAGTAGCCAGCCGTTTCCTGGACGGACCGAAACGTCCTTAAACTAATGGCGGACCGAAACGTCCTTAAACTAATGACGGACCGAAATGTCCTTAAACTAATAGTGGACCGAAACGTCCTTAAACTACTACCGCAGCATCCTTAGGCTGACGAGATAAAAAAAATATAAAATATAAAAAAAACATATAATAAATAAAAACGGTATGTCCACAAGCAAAAAGGGCACGGATGAAAACCCGAAAGGGCTCCGTGAGTAAAAACAGCAGGGCTACCGGCGAGTGTTCGTGAAAACCCGAAAGGGCGCGACCTCGTAAAAAAAAGAATAAGAAAATAAAAAGAATTAAAAAAACGGTATGTCCATAAGAAAAATGGGCACGGATGAAAACCCGAAAGGGCTTCGTGAGTAAAAACAGCAGGACTACCGGCGAGTGTTTGTGAAAACCCGAAAGGGCGCAACCTCGTTAAAAGACACTTATAGGGTCCTCTCGACCTTGTAAGGAGAAACCACACGCGTGAGATCCTTACGACTCACAAGGGAACAACACACTTAGGGATCCCCACGATTCCTAAGGAGAAAATACACTTGCGAAATCCTCACGACTCGTAAGGAGAACTCTCTTATGGGACCCTCACAGCTCATAAGATTTGAAAGTCTTAAGTTACAGAGACCTAAACATGTGCTTAAGCAAACCCCACAACTTTCGATATTGCCCTACAAGCGGTCCAATACTGGCTCTTGTATACAATCAATGGGCGCGAATAAACATTTCCCTAACCAAGTCCCATCCAAGACTGGAGATATGTTCGCATGGTGAACAACCCTTGTAAATCCTCTCGATTTATGAGGAGAAAACCCTCATGTAGGATCCTTACAACTTACAGGGGAACAAACAATTAGGAATTCTCACGATTCCTAAGGAGAAAATACACCTACAAGATCCTCACGACTTGTAGGGAGAAATACCTTTGTGAGACCCTTACAGCTCATGAAGTCAAAAGCCTTAGTCGACAGGACCCTAACCCTGGTCGCTAAGCCATCTTTGGTCGACATCGACAAAGGCAAATGATGATTCGCTTCTGGTAATATCCCAGTTGTAGCGGTGCTGATGCCGAAATCAATGTCTAATTCCAGGTTTACGGCAAAAAGCCAGTAGGCCGCACATGCATATAAAATAGCCGAAATGATGGGGCAACTTGCAATAAAAAGTAGCAAGTAAAAATGTATGCATACAAAATAGCCGAAATGATTGGGCAACTCGCAATAAAAAGCAGCAAGTAAAAATAAAATAAATAGCCGAAATGATTGGGCACCGCGAAAAACAGTCGAAATGATTGGGCAATCGCGACCTTCGCGATATAAAAGCTGAAATGATAGAGCATCGCGGAAATAAAACAAAAAAAATGATAAAACTTTGGCCCTATAGTTGAGATCACATCGAGCCCTGTATACAATCCAAGGGCGCAAACAAAGAGGGAACCATACTTTCCCAATAGGCTTCACCAGAAAACGAAGTCAAATCTCAACAGTCCATCCCAACACCAGGGAAACAAATAATCCTTGGAAAATACCTCAACTCAGGGAAACAAACAATCCTTGACGAGAGCCTCCTGATCCGCGTCGACTCGCAGAGCAACCAGTGCCTCCATGGGAAATTCTCGATTCGTTTCAACACCAGGGAAACAAAGAATCCTTGGCAAATACCTCAACTCAGGGAAACAAACAATCCTTGATGAGAGCCTCCTGATCCGCGTCCACTTGCAGAGCAACCAGTGCCTCCATGGGAAATTCTCGACTCGTTTCAACACTAGGGAAACAAATAATCCTTGGCACCAGGGAAACAAATAATCCTTGGCAAATACCTCAACTCAGGGAAACAAATAATCCCTGACGAGAGCCTCCTGATTCGCATCGACTCGCAGAGAAACCAGTGTCTCCGTGGGAAATTCTTGATTCGTTTCAACACCAGGGAAACAAATAATCCTTGGCAAATACTTCAACTCAGGGAAACAAACAATCCTTGACGAGAGCCTCCTGATTCGCATCGACTCGCAGAGAAACCAGTGTCTCCGTGAAAAATTCTCGATTCGTTTCAACACCAGGGAAACAAATAATCCTTGGCAAATACTGTAGGGTTCCTAGGCACTCTCAAGAGGTCTCTCAAGGCATCTACCATGCCAATTTCAAAAATTACGGTGCCGAGAAACCTTAATACGGATCGTTGGCTAGAAGTTTAGGCGAAAAAGGAAACTAGTTAACAACTTAACTAAATGGTAAACGGAAATACAACCTTTGTAGATCCGGTTCTCCACCTCCATGGCTCCGCGATGATGTCTCCTCGCTGTACAAATCGGATCTTGGGCTCTAACGTCGGCTTCATCGGAGAAAAGGCGGGCTAGGTCATCGACGACGATGCCGAAGATGATCTACGTCGAGGCATCGCTAGATCAAGCTCCAACTTCACCAAGTCATGAAACTTGTGAAGAAAACACACTCTACTACTTGGAAAGAGGTAGAGGATGAAGAAATAGGAAGTGGGTTCACTTTAGAATTGGATTTCTCACTCATTTGCAAGAGTTGCCATTGATGAAGCAAGCTTTCTTCAAGTGAAGAAGAAGAAGAAGCAAGAAAGAATATAATGATAATATTATGATAAGTGTTAATTAAATAGAAAAGAATAATAAATCTTATCATAATATAACCATGGTCAAGTGTAGAGAATGAATCATGGTTAAGTGGAATGGTTAGGGTTAAGCATGAGACAAAATGGTGACTTAGTCAAAGCTTCATGAAGCTTCAATATGTATCCAAAGAAAGCCACCATTTTTCTTTATGCTAAGCATTTTCCAAAAATCAATAGATAAATAAAAAAGTGAATAAAACAAAACCCTAACCATTATCATGTAACCATGGTTTGATCTTTACACAAAAACCCTAGCAAACATGTATCATCAAACATGATACAATCAAGTGCACAAAAATATATCACATATACGATGTGCACATGCGAGTGAGAAAATCCATCTTAAGCGAACCGATACTAGTTAATGCAAAGTAATATATCAAATATATCAATATTCATTAAATCATTAAATCAACGCTTGATTTAATGATCCGGTCATATCGTATATAACCGACTAATATCAACAGTAACAACTTATCGAATCAACACTTGATCCGATAACCCGGCTATATCACATATAACTGATCAATGTCACAGATCGTGAGAATCGAATACAGTATCACATACTGGTATCATTCTCGGTCCCGCACATATCTCATATGCGCTCCTATTTCGTTTCGCTTGAGCCAGGAAACCTCTGTGTAGGACTCTAAAGACTCATCAATACGCCGGCAGCAGGTGATGATCATATCAAGCACCCACAAGCCGCAAGCGGTCTGCTAAACGTAACGGCCACCCGGGTATTGAGCGATCAGAAGATCGACGAGCAAGCCCGCTCATACTCCTGTGAATCCAACCAGTAACACTTACCGCACAGTCCGGTCTGAACGTCTGATATGTCGCATATCTCGCCTAGGAGTGGTAAACGTCAGACCCCAATAGCTTGATAAGTCGTGTCGATATGAGGTCTATAACAATTCGAGAAACTACTGGTAACACTTACCAATAAATCTCAGCAACCCTGGCCAGGGATTTCCGGTTATAGCCAATCGAACACTGCGCAACATCAACTCCCTATACCGGGAGAGACGAATCCCCTCCTATCGCTCATTGCCTCCATGTGATTCGGGACTGTACCCAAAAACCACCGTTTTGCACGCCCTCTTGGACGTGGTAAGGTGGAAATCAAAGCACAGTGGGAACCACACAAGACTCTATGACGATCTCGGGTCAACAGACTACTCTGTACCAGTGTCACCAGAGAACTGCCATCTGACGTAAGGTATAATACCATCTGGGAGTTCTCGGCGAGTCCGTCCAGTGTACCCAGTCTCCACTGAGCACCCGTATATCATCTCTGATGTCAAACACTAATGGATATGGGATCATCCATCGCCCATCTATATGGGTCGAGAAGGTATACGCTAGTCTACTCTGGTATATCGATGCCCCGTCTCGATATACCCACGATTAGGGACTTTGAAGGATGTACTTATGGACTACCATGTCCCCATTAGTATGATCCGAATCATACTCCAGGTAGTCAAGTACACATCCTAAGGGCTTTACCAACATGTAACAGAGAGACAATCAGTATACACATTAAGGTAAAAAGCAACCAGATAGCATACTATCATGTCGAGCAAGAAAGTCCTCCCTATATATGTCCAAGCATCTACTACAATATACATCCTATGTACAGTAATGGCCTCTAGAGCATACATATAACTAACAATCTCCCACTTGCACTAGGGCCATCTGAAGCAGTGGTTGCAGTATCTCATACTCAACCATCCCATGAAAGTCTCTCTCTGGGAAAAGGCCTTCGTGAGTGGATCCGCCGTGTTGTCCTCTAAGTCAACTCTCCTTACCTTGATCACCCTGGAGATCAACCATCTCCATGATCAGGTGATACTGCCTTAGATTATGTCTGGGTCACTGATGGGACCGGGGTTCCCGGGCCAAAGCCACACTTCCATTGTCACACAATGGTAGGAACCTAGTTCATCTCATGAACCAATATACACCCAAACAGCCTCTTTGGTAGCATCTTAAATAGCGATGTATCCTTCCTTTATCGTCTAGTATGCCACGGTATCTAGCTTGGAACTCTTCCAACATACCGTCCTTTTACTGAGGGTAAAGACAATGCCTGTGACTGACTTTCAGTCGTCCTTATCACCCTGGAACCCTTCCAGTGATTCTCCCGAGGATCGGTTGATACCATTTCACTACAACTAGTGAGAATCCTAACATCCATTTAGATCTATCTCATAGATCCAAAATCCAGGATTTAGGAGGTATCATTTTTGATCCATATGGAGAATCATTGTGATAAGCGGAGATTGACCGAGCGCAGCATAGGAAACTCCTTCCCTATCAAGAGTATGTTATCCAGGTACTCTACGAGGATCACCTCCATACTCCCCACTACCTTTTTGTTTATACAAGGTTCATCTACCATTTTGATGATGTCAAACTCTTTGACTACTTCATCAAAATAGATGTTCCAACTCCGCGATGCCTGCTTTATCCTATAAAGCATCTTGCACACGTTTCCGCTGCTCCCACTGTCTACGAAGCCCTCTGGCTGTGTACTTATAGACGCTCTCTTCCAAAACATCATTTTAAAAAGCAGTCATGACACCCAACCACCAGATATCGTAGTCATGGTATGCAGCCGTGGCAAGTAGGATCTGGATGGACTTAAGCATAGCCATTGGAAAAAGCTTTCATCATCATCCACGCCTGGTCGATGATGAAAACCTTTAACAAGTCTAGCTTTGAAAGTCTCAACTTTTCCATCTACACCAAGTAATCTTCTCAAGATATACTTGCTCCTGATGGGGATTTAACCCTTCAGAAATAGCAACCAAAGTCCATACTTTGTTGGTGTACATGGATTCCATCTCAGATCACTAAGCATCCAGCCATTCTTACAGAGTCTTACTCCTGATGGCCAGCTCGAAACTAGTTGGGTCATCATCTCATGATGCAGTCCTCGCTCCCACTGTCATAGAGAAACCGAAATATCTCTCAGGCGGGTGAGGAACCCTACTAGATCGGCGGAGAGGCTGAGGTTCGTTGGAAACTATTGAATCCTTTGGTTCTACCAAATCATCAGCTGCAGTTTGTATGGCTGGAACATTTCCAGTTCCACATAACAGACCTTGCCTCGAGCTTGTCCGGATTTTTCTTTTAGACATAGGCCGAACAACCCCAAATCTTAACTAACTTAAGATATGGGCTCTTCCCTTTCCATATCACATATGAAGCGGTAGGCAACTGATTTGATTAGAACCCTATTCAATAGGTATGCAACCTCTCAAGTGCATAACCCCCTAAAAGGAAACAGGTAACTCAGTAGTACTCATCATAGAGCACACCATATCAAATAGGGTGTATCTGCTCCGCCCCGATATACCATCGTGCAATGGTGTATACGGAGGAGTAATACTGAGAGAGAATCTCATTCTCCTTTAGAATAGTCCAGGATTTCCGTGCTCAAGTATTCTCCTCCTTGATCACATCAAAGGACATAATACTTATACCCGTATTTTGGTTCTCTACTTCTAACTTATATTCTGTGAATATCTCAAAAGGTTCGGACTTGTGTTTCAACAGGAACATATGTCTGAATCTAAAGAGATCATCAGAGAACGTAATGAAGTATAAAGAACCAGTCTTGGCATGTGTAGACAGGGGGCCTACATACATCAACATGTATCATTCCAAGAGTTTACTAACTCTTTCTCTGTTTCCAATAAACAGAGCTATGGTCATCTTATCTTTGTGACATGACTGGCAAGTTTCACAAGATGTAAATTCAAACTGATTTAAATATGCATCTAAATGTAACTTCAGCCAGTCGGGTCGCATTGATATGACCTAGTCTACAATGCCTCAAGAAGAATTCGTTCATGTCTGAACTCTTCCTCTTGTGTGTGTTCAGTATACTAAGAACTGCAGTTTGATTTAGAACATCAATGCTTTTAGATAACGTGCCTGAACCGATCAACTTTTGATATAGGAAATGTTCAAAACATTATCCAACTATACAAAATTTTATCATTTCTTTACTAATAAAGAGATTAATATGATTTTGTATATCAGGTTCGGTATCTAATAACATTCGTTCAGAATCAATGTATTCTGGTAATACAGGGTGACAGTGACCAACAGACTTGGCTGCAACACTTGCCCCGTTTTCTGCCTCATGAAACTTATCACCTTTTCTCAGTTCTCTACCTTTTTGTAGCCCTATGTAACCAATTACATATCTGGGATCCTGATCCGGTATCATATACCCAGGATGCGGAGGATACTGAGAAACAGTTCTCTGTACTGAACATACCCGAAGATGATGCATCAGCATGCACTCTCTTCGTTTGGGCGGCACGGGAATTCTGGTAATCCCCAATTTCCTGCTCTGTCTTATAACAATTATAAGTTGGAGCGGGACCAACGTTCCCCAGCTCAGTATAACAAGCGGGTTCGGTCAATATTCCGTATTATTATCTTGATTAAGGCGTGATATGGTCGCTACCTGGAAAGAGAGAGAAGAAAACACTCAGCGTGCGCTCTTGCAAGAACAGATTGGTTATTATTTTATCTAATCAGGATGGCTCCCACTGCTTTTTATCAAATCTTCCTTCAAACCCTAAAAGGAAAGACTAGCCGGGATTAATTACACACTACAAGTTCGCCAATCTTTCAGCCAGGCCAGTGTCGGTACTTTGAGGGAGGTCCCCCGTGCTTTCGCACGAACCTAATTAATGTAAACCTCGTTTTCCCAGAGGAGTAACCTCGTTGACACTTTTCTAGACACCTACTTGATCGGCTAATTGTAATATGTAAAACTCTCCTAGGAGTAACAATTACTCGCAGCGGGTATCGGGATCCAACTATCTCATAGAAGGTATGCAATCTCATTGCAAATTTCAACACTTGAAATTCCCGATAATATTTTGCCCCGAACGATCTATGACCTTGACAAGGTCAACAAACCATAGACCGCAAGTCAAGTTCAACCCGTCATTTCTGTTGGAGATAGTGCCCTCATAGTCAATTATTGGATCGCAAGTACGTGATTGCAATGATTGCGGAGGACCTATACCGGTAGGACAGTCTTACTCAAGATGATAGTATGCTATCTGGTTTGCCTTTATCAGTCGTGTACATGTTCAGGTGACTGATTACATGTTACACTTTGATAGAGCCCTTAGGATCTTGCTTTACTACCAACAGTATGATGGCGATCATATACGTGAGAGTTGGGTAGTTTATATGCATATCCTTAATTGTGGTCTCTAGTCGTGGGAGTTTCGAGACAGGGCATCGATACTCCGGAGTAGACTAGTGTATACAGTCGAGACCCCGACGAGGGGCGGTGGCCGGTCTCACAAGCCACTGGTGTCAGTTGGATCACCTAAGATGTATACAGGTGCTCATTGGGTTATGAGTACACCGGACAGGACTCGCCGGGAATCTGCTAGTTAGTACTATACCTATCGTCAGATAGCAGTTCCCTGGTGACATGTGTACAGGTTAGTTCATCGACCTGAGGTCGTCATTTGTCTCGTGTGAGTTCCCACTGTGCTTTGATTTCTACCCTACCACGGCTCAACGGAGTCATGCAAACAGGTAGCTTTTAGGTACAGTCCCGAGCCATATGGAGGCACGTGAGCGGATCAGCAGGGGATTCGTCTCTCCCGGTATTGAGGGCGAGGTCGTGCTGTGTCTAGGAGAGCCATTACACATAGTCCATGGCCATGGCAGGAGATTTACTGGTAGGTACTCCAGTAGTATCTCAGGGTGTTATTGGGCTACACTCCGACACGACTTATACTGCTATTGGGGGTCTGACGTTACTAGCCCCCTAGGCAAATATGCGATACTCATAGACGAACGGACCGGACTGTATATACATTGTCACTGTTAGGCTCAGTAGGGTTTCCGGATGAGTTCGCTCATCGGCCTCCCTTGAGGTCAGTCCGTGGGCAGCCGTTACGCATTGCTAGTGCCGCTGACGGTTTATGGTTAAACCCACTGCCAGGGTACTGACGAGTTATTAGAGTCCCCCACAGACAGTTTCCCAAGTTCGGGCGAAACGTTGTAGAGGCCGTATGGTTTTATGGCAGGGTTCGAAAAATGCACGTGCGTTTACGCACGTGTTATTTTTCGGGCAGATGATACTGGTCGGCTTTGGTTTAAGCCGGATCCGAGTATTATATCGAGTAGGTATAATATCTTTGTCTCAGTTGCATTTGTATTCGGTCGTAATACAAATGCGGGTATATTTATACAGTTTCGGGGTTATCCTGAAAATCGTTTCAGGATCACTTTTAGAAGTTGCCAGTTTCCAGTTTTCTATCAGCCGTCTTTTAACATTCGGTTAAAGACGGATTTATCTTTTCTTGGATGAGGTGAGTCGTGCTTCTAGAAGCTTCTAGATTGGTGACTAGATTCATGCATCTTCTTTTGCATTTATTAAATGGTGACTAGGTTTTAATGACTCATGCTTTAACATTAATGCACTTTGTTTTAGTTAAGATCTTTTCTTCATGATAAGCTTTGTGCTATGGTCACCACTTCCCTCCTACACTCACCCCCCCTCCTTTTTAGTGGCCGGCCCTCTCTCTCCTCCTTGACTTCACTCATTTGAGAAATTATGGTTGCTAATAAGAAAAGACTAAAGTTTTGGATGCATGGAAATTTCATAGTTCATTTCTTGTTCCATTTCATTTCCATCGGCAACTTTATTAACCGATCGTCCACGGATTTGGACGAAGTGAGACAAAGTCATCTACTCATTCTCTACATCAATCTTGGTCGTCTCTTTTAGCAAACTTGACGACCGAGTTGCCTCGAGTCAGAGGCGGGAGCCCGTTTAAAGAATCAGTGATGTGGTGCCACCTGGACGAGCAGATCGGAGATCGACGAGATCGGAGCAGCCGCAACGGAGCGTGGGATGATGGTTAAAGAACGAAGGACTCGGATCGTTCGGTATAACATTTCTACACTCTTTACAGTTTGTTAGTTTAGCAATAATGGAAGATCCGGGTTAAAGTATACGATAGCGCCAGTTAAAAAGTTTTTGTTCCGCATTTGGCGTCTGTAGACGGCCGGGGCGTTACCGTAGACTTACAGTGGTATCAGAGCCTCACCATTTTGCTATACTAACTTGTGCTAACGCGTTTAAAAGATCGATCGAACGGATTTTTCGAAAATCGCAATTTCTAGCATTAAAGTTTCTGTTAATTTTCAAACTGGTCCAAATGTCATTTTGACCATACCAGAAAATCAAGCAGGGTTTTTTAGGAATACTGGAGAAATTCGACCAAGTGATTCCACTGTTCCACCGCGGATCCGCGGCCCAAGCAGTTGTCTTGGCCGCGGATCCGCCGCAGGAAAGTGACGTCACTCAGCCAACTTTCTACAGTGCATTCTATGTTGGAAATTGGGATTTTTGGTATATATATTTTGGGCCCAGATTTTATTACTGTTCAACAGATTTGCGTGGGGCCCACTTTATGATATTTTATCGATCGAAATTTAAACATGTTAGTTTACAGTGCTTACATTATATCTCCGACCGGGAATGTCATTTGATCGGTAAACCGCGTCTGATTGCTATAGTTCTTTTAGACGGGTTTGCGAACGTGACATTCGCGTTGATGTTCTGTGTTGTGCTGTGATGTTGCGGATTTGTCGTGGTGGATAGCAGTGTGCAATGGTAGTACAGTTTGAGTTTATTTGTACATTTGATATTGCGGGGCGAGCGTCCAACATGTGGACTGCCGTCACTGCCTGTTGTATAATATTCTTTTAGGGCACGACCAGGTTGCGGTCGATGTACCTGTTGTACTATTTTTCATTACTGTACTAGGTTTTACCCCGCGATGGAGTGCACGGATAGCCGGGTTCTGGGGGGCAACGGGTCCGCATCTCATGGCTTTGAGAGGCAGAGGGGTCCCACTCTAGAATTGGCAGACTATTCGCCGCACTCGTAGGGGGTACAGGTTGACCCAAGGAGGGGTGCTCAATTTACCGGATTCCGTGAAGTGCCGGGTGTTCCATTCACTATGCTGTGGGGGACTACCTCGCTTCAGGTTTTGGCGGGTAACTTGCCGCACCCGTAGGGGTCTAGGTTTCATTGCACAGGCTATCCACACGACAGGGGAACGTCGGGTTTCAGCAGCGGCTCTGTGAAACCCGGGGATCCCAGTTTATCTGTATTGTTCTGTGATGCTTATTACTTTTCTGTAATGTTGCATATTATCACGCCTGGAGCGATTATGTATATTGGTTTATATACTATTAGATGTTGTATATGTTTTACACCCGCGCTAGTCCAGTCCCCGCTCTGTCGTTAGTTAAGTAACCTAACGGGTGATGACGGGACCCAGTGACGAATGCGGATGGCATATACGTACATTTTATTTTCGTTCTTTTCTGGTGTGATTGATTGATGGGACTGCGTTGATTCTGATCAATGCAAAAAGTTAAACAAACCTGTTTACAGTTGTTGGAACAATTTAAAAAGTGTTATTGCAAAGACGTTTCCTTTTGTTTTGCATAGCGGTATTCAGTGGAATATCCTGCACCTCATTCGACGGGGTAAGGGCCGATATCCCTTCACCGGGACTGACCCCTTGGGCAGAAGTTTGCGTCAGGGTAATAACTTCACTATAGTCGATTACATGTTGCTTTGCATCGCGGTATTCAGTGGAATATCCTGCACCTCATTCCACGAGGAAAGAGCCGAGATCCCTTCATCGGGAATGACCTCTTTAGCAAAAGGTTTTCGCCACTATATTTTTATAAAAAGCTATCAGGTTCCTTCAGCGATATCAAGTTCACTACATTAAAGGTTTTTCGCCAAAAACCAGCCGTAGCCCTCCGTCGTTTCTTATGGATGGTCAGTAGTATTCAAGCTATGTTTGTTGGCATACGTCAAGGCATAGTGTTTGGTAGCTGCTGGATATTCATTTGTTGCATAGATAGATGAGTTGGTTTGGGACAGTCGTATTACCTTGTTGGCATACGTCAAGGGTATGTACGGGTGGGTTCAAATTAACAAGATAATGACGGGCAGAACTTGACATGTGACTTATGATTTGTTGACATACGCCAAGGTCATAAGAGCATGGGGCATAAATCAGATCGGGAGTTTCTAAAGAAACTGAAACTTGCCAAGTATGCGCATACCTTCTGGAGTATGAGTAACGTGGATGCATTCCATCACGTTATCATGCGATGAGAGTTGGATCCCGATTCCCACTGATGAGTTGGTTTACTCTTCAGGTGATCCCGATTGATTCTTCTTTAGGTTTGGAGGAGAATTTGACAGGACAGTGGGAGGTTTCCGGATTAGATAAAGTGATAACCATTCTGATCTAGGTTAGAGTGCACGCAGAGTGTTTCTTTTCTCTCTCTCTTTGGCAGCGACCTTTGACCGACCCTAGACTATGACTCGGTGACCAGGTTAACCGAACCTTCTTAAAATACTGGCTTTTGGATTGTCTATGTTGCATAAGTCATTGCCACTCCTTCTTTTACCCTTTGAATTTCTCAGAACACCCGTATTACTACGGACATCCACTTCCATTGGATAGATCCATCGTATGGTTATATACGAACTCGAAGGGACTTCTTCGAGGATGGATCCAGGTTCAGGAGAAATAGAATTGGTTTATTCAGTTGTCTTTTATTATCACCTTCTCTCAGGTTGCGAGGGCTCCTTGGTTTAGGAGAGTACACCTATTACGCTTATTGGATAGTCTTATTCCAAACCATAGGCAGGTGCCGAAAGGTAGGGAATGAAGAAAACCAATTAGCCTAAGTAGGGTGTGCAGAAGGTAATATGTAAAGACAAAATAAAGGGATTAGAAAGAGGGCAAAGTAAATTGCGACTGATATCATTCACGACCAAAACCGCGTACTTCATCGCCACTCATATTTCACCTTTAAAAGAATAAGGTATTATTCAGTTGTTTTTTATCATCACCTTCTCTCGAGATGCGAGTACTCCTTGGTTTAGGAGGGTACACCTATTATGCTTACTGGATAGTCTTCTTCCAAACCATAGGCTGGTGTCGAACGGTAGGGAAGGAAGAAAACCATTTAGCCTAACGATGGTGTACAGAAGGTAACGACTAAAGACAAATAAAGGGATTTGGAGAGATGGCAATAAAATATACGGTTGTAGTCATGAATTGGATTATGGAAGAGGCATTGCTATGAATACCAAGATACCCCTACGAAACATTTTCATGTTTCAGTGCATTGTTAAAGAAAAACTGTTTTTCCGATTAGACACTTACTCCAAGGGTATGTATTTACCAGGTTTCATTCTCATATCTGTATGGTTTTACAGATGATGAGTAGGAGTAAGTTATTGGGAATTAGGTGATTATCCTCATTATATCGGAATTCGTTGAAATTGGTGATATTTGAGGAAATCGCCATACGACGCACAGGTTATGAGTTGCTTAACTCAGCGGACTTATACAGAGTATTGTATGTTGTCCAGTGTCCATCAGGACAAAGGGGTAGGTCCTCGTACTATGTTCTGTTTACTTATGACTTCTCTAGTATTTAGACAAGTGTTTCGTAGAAATACAAGGTCTAAGTTTTGAGAAGTTGTGGGTATAAGAATAAAGTAGAGAACCAGGTATCACAAGTATCGGGATTCTTCAAAGAGATCGAAGATGTAGATTCTTGTGATTGGTATTCAGATGATAGTGATGGTTTTGAGAAACGTGTTTCTCTTTCAGGTTACTCATAATTGGATGGATTCCTAAGTTGAGTAATGCTGATTAGCCTTTTTCCATTAAGTTGATATGCACTGGAGACAGCTGCATGATTTGAATCAGGTTCCAATTAAATAAGTGCCAAAGTTTCTATATTGGATATAGAATGGTTCGTACCTTAAAAGATATTAAGGTACGGGGAGTTGTCCAGCTTTTGCTTAAAACCAGACTCTGGATAACTCAGGGCACGTTTCTGTAATGGCTGTTTGTGGGTTGACCCTGGCTATGACGAGGGTTAATATTCTACCATTTGGAAGATCAATAGTGATATTGTTCTTGACTCGCCACAGTTTTAGTAAAATGGATCTTTTTCAGAAAACAGTAGTAGGAGTATGGTAGAACTGGAAGTGATTCCAGAACTGCGAACGATTACGGAAAATTTAATAGGACCTATATATTCAATCAGGTTTGACATTCCAATAGCCACTCCGCAGATTTGGTGGGTGACCTCAGACACCCGAGAGGTACTCAGGTAGCCTCAAGGATGGTGACAGGGAGGTTATTATCTACCCAGACTTGACACTACTGTTGTTCCAGGCTATGAGACCCGGTAGGAGGGTTGTCGTAGTTAGTGGGAGCATCGGAAGAATAGTGGGCAAGTAGCTTATGTCTATTTATAGACTAGAGCAGTTATAGCGGAGATAGATCATCTAATTTTGATGTGACAGTCATAGGTTTGACTTCATCAGAATAGGGGATGGATCTGTTGAGAAGGTAGTAGGGTGTGATGTCATGGTATCTGGATGACATACACAGAGTGGGAAGTAAAATTCCTATACTACGATCGGTTGTACTGTGGTCGTCACACAGTTGTTTCTCCAGACAGGATATGGATATAATATTTGACATTCTGGTTTCTGAATCTATGGTTTTAGATCTGGATTTGGGTAGTTTCCCAATGTGAGTACTTTGACAGATATTCTAATGGTTTTTAGAATAGTTGACTCCTAGCATGGTGGTGTACCTGCAGGTGATGGAGTCACCCTCTCTAAAGGTGTCGTATAGACTAAAGGGGAGAGGGCTGTGCATGATTGGTAGATCACTTGCTTAGGCAATTGAGTCAATCGTGAGGTGTCAAGTACCACACCAGATGTTGTTTTTGCACTAGATGCGATAAGTTTGTATTAATCCAATCCTGAAGAGACATAAGGAAGCAGTTTTAGAACATAAGTGGATGTTCTACGGATTTGATGACGGCAGCCTCCTTCGGGAGACGGTTATCATTCCAAGCTTCAAAGGTGACATGGTTGACAGAGAGATTGTCAGAGTTATAGTTTTTCCCTCTGACGAAGAGGGACAGTATTATGGACAGGTGGTCCAAAAGGATACTGTGGGTGGCATGGTGCCGGATACTGATTAGGTTCAGTGATCGATACAGTCTAAGAAGTTTGGTTTTGAAGTTCATTTATGAACTAGGTCCCATCAGATATCCAGACATATTCTAAGACAGGTATTACTCAATTCGGGAGATGGCTTTCTCCGCGAACTTGAGATATTAGAGAGATATAGAAAGAAACATCTAGGCGGATCCACTCACTGAGGCTATTTCTCGAACACAATAGTTTTACAAACGGGCTTTGTGAAACTGATTAGTAGAGGAGTTGGATGTTCGGTTTCACACGGGCTGTGAGTAGTCGACATCGCAATAATTAGCCTTGAGTGCAAGTGGGAGATTGTTGGAGATAGTGCCCTCATAGTCAATTATTGGATCGCAGGTACGTGATTGCAATGATTGCGGAGGACCTATACCGGTAGGACAGTCTTACTCGAGATGATAGTATGCTATCTGGTTTGCCTTTATCAGTCGTGTACATGTTCAGGTGACTGATTACATGTTACACTTTGATAGAGCCCTTAGGATCTTGCTTTACTACCAACAGTATGATGGCGATCATATACGTGAGAGTTGGGTAGTTTATATGCATATCCTTAATTATGGTCCCTAGTCGTGGGAGTTTCGAGACAGGGCATCGATACTCCGGAGTAGACTAGTGTATACAGTCGAGACCCCGACGAGGGGCGGTGGCCGATCTCACAAGCCACTGGTGTCAGTTGTATCACCTAAGATGTATACAGGTGCTCTTTGGGTTATGAGTACACCGGACAGGACTCGCCGGGAATCTGCTAGTTAGTACTATACCTATCGTCAGATAGCAGTTCCCTGGTGACATGTGTACAGGTTAGTTCATCGACCTGAGGTCGTCATTTGTCTCGTGTGAGTTCCCACTGTGCTTTGATTTCTACCCTACCACGGCTCAAAGGAGTCGTGCAAACAGGTAGCTTTTGGGTACAGTCCCGAGCCATATGGAGGCACGTGAGCGGATCGGCAGGGGATTCGTCTCTCCCGGTATTGGGGGCGAGGTCGTGCTGTGTCTAGGAGAGCCATTACACATAGTCCATGGCCATGGCAGGAGATTTACTGGTAGGTACTCCAGTAGTATCTCAGGGTGTTATTGGGCTACACTCCGACACGACTTATACTGCTATTGGGGGTCTGACGTTACTAGCCCCCTAGGCAGATATGCGATACTCATAGACGAACGGACCGGACTGTATATACATTGTCACTGTTAGGCTCAGTAGGGTTTCCGGATGAGTTCGCTCATCGGCCTCCCTTGAGGTCAGTCCGTGGGCAGCCGTTACGCATTGCTAGTGCCGCTGACGGTTTGTCGTTAAATCCACTGCCAGGGTACTGACGAGTCATTAGAGTCCCCCACAGACAGTTTCCCAAGTTCGGGCGAAACGTTGTAGAGGCCGTATGGTTTTATGGCAGGGTTCGGAAAATGCACGTGCGTTTACGCACGTGTTATTTTTCGGGCAGATGATACTGGTCGGCTTTGGTTTAAGCCGGATCCGAGTATTATATTGAGTAGGTATAATATCTTTGTCTCAGTTGCATTTGTATTCGGTCGTAATACAAATGCGGGTATATTTATACAGTTTCGGGGTTATCCTGAAAATCGTTTCAGGATCACTTTTGGAAGTTGCCAGTTTCCAGTTTTCTATCAGCCGTCTTTTAACATTCGGTTAAAGACGGATTTATCTTTTCTTGGATGAGGTGAGTCGTGCTTCTAGAACCTTCTAGATTGGTGACTAGATTCATGCATCTTCTTTTGCATTTATTAAATGGTGACTAGGTTTTAATGACTCATGCTTTAACATTAATGCATTCTGTTTTAGTTAAGATCTTTTCTTCATGATAAGCTTTGTGCTATGGTGGCCACTTCCCTCCTACACTCACCCCCCCTCCTTTTTAGTGGCCGGCCCTCTCTCTCCTCCTTGACTTCACTCATTTGAGAAATTATGGTTGCTAAAAAGAAAAGACTAAAGTTTTGGATGCATGGAAATTTCATAGTTCATTTCTTGTTCCATTTCATTTCCATCGGCAACTTCATTAACCGATCGTCCACGGATTTGGACGAAGTGAGACAAAGTCATCTACTCATTCTCTACATCAATCTTGGTCGTCTCTTTTAGGAAACTTGACGACCGAGTTGCCTCGAGTCAGACGCGGGAGCCCGTTTAAAGAATCAGTGATGTGGTGCCACCTGGACGAGCAGATCGGAGATCGACGAGATCGGAGCAGCCGCAACGGAGCGTGGGATGATGGTTAAAGAACGAAGGACTCGGATCGTTCGGTATAACCTTTCTACACTCTTTACAGTTTGTTAGTTTAGCAATAATGGAAGATCCGGGTTAAAGTATACGATAGCGCCAGTTAAAAAGTTTTTGTTCCGCATTTGGCGTCTGTAGATGGCCGGGGCGCTACCGTAGACTTACAATTTCTTGATTGAATCAAACCCACCCGCACGACCCTTGACAAGGTCAACAAGGCCGCACGACTACCCTAACCCAATCTGCATCATATGCATAAGCAGATAAATACTGGTTAGCTACCGCACACTGCGCCTTGACAAGGTCAACAAACGCAGCACGAATACTAAACAGGATTTATCTGAAATGACGGAGGGCTACGACAGGTTTTTCTGAAAACCTATTGCGTAATGAACTTGATATCTTTGTAGAATCAAATGATTTTAAAATGGAGTGCTTTTGAGGCTTTTCTAGTTTTGCTAAAGGAGTCACTCCCGGTGAAGGGATCGTCGGTCCTTTTCTCGTCGAATGAGGTGCGGGATATATCATATATATCACTGTGCAAAGCAAAAACTCTTAAAAGCAATCAAAAGAAAAACCGAGTGTGTAGCATCTGCCAGTTATTGCTAAAGGAGTCACTCCCGGTGAAGGGATCTCGGTCCTTTCCTCATCGAATAAGGTGCAGGATATATCATATATACCGCTGTGCAAAGCAAGAACTGTAGCTACCCTTTTTATTTTGAAATTCGATTCTACAACATCTTAGGTTTCTTTTCTTTCATTAATCACATTAATGAAGTCCCATCATTTAAGTACCTAAACATCACAGATAAATACGACGTACACTTATGCCATCCGCATTCGCCTCGATGTCCCCTCGTGCACCGTTAGGTTAGGTGACTAACGGCAGAGCGAGACAGGGCTAGCGCGGGTGTAAAACATAAGTAACGTCTATATAATATATCATATATACTATATACTGTATCTATCACAGAACATCACATGATCACATCACAGATATCGCAGCAGAAGAATCATATGAAATATTGGATATACTAGGACGTCCGTGTTTTCAATACGAGCCAGTATAAAACACGGATTCCACGGTCGTGATGAATAGCCAAACCCACACCCTTAGACCCCTACGAGAGCGGCAAGCAACCCTACCAATTCTAGAGTTAGGAGACCCGGACTCGACTCCTCGAGTTGGTCTCCCACTGGACTCCAGAACCCGGTTACTTGTGCTCCCCTCCTTGGGTCTATCCTAGTGCGGAAAAGTAAATAATATACAAACGGTGACATCTTCCGCAACCTGGAAGTGCCCCAAATAAAAGGATATTATATACAAGTTTTTACATGAATGAAAATGAAAAACCCTCATCTCACATAAAAAACCCCGGCTATTCAAACACGACGATCCAATATAACATATCCAGCAACACATAACATCACATGTCATCAACGTAAGTAAATATGCGCATCCCAATTGTCGTTGGCATATAGCAACGAAACCGGCGATATCACATATTACAGTTACGGTCACAGAAAAGAAAGTGTAAAACTACAACAGTTGGAATCCGCAACCTGCATAGACATCGCATGCCTAATCAAATGAATTCTTTAGACATCGCATGCCTAACAATTATAAACCCCGCATTTTAGTCTCATTATCGAAAACACTTTTCAATACCAAGTCGGGCAATTCAGTAAGATTCCCGACATCCTGATCGAATGCTCGTCGCAAACTTTAGTAGGCGGCCGCACCCCCGACGCCGTCGACGAAGTGCACCAAGGCGGAACACCGCTACCGCGAGCACCCGAACGGATGCTTTCGGCGACGGGGTTCTCCTACAGTCACTTGGTCGGGGCTATGGAGTGAGGCTGTCTATTAAGTTTACCCGGCGAGTATCCACGTACGCTACGTGATTGCGACGGACTTTTGATCACATCAAAATTCCGTGGCAACCGATCAAGTGAGACTAAACTGCTATGTTTATAACATTCATTCAGTTATCTCATAACTTATTGTGAATTCCAATTATTGTATCACATTCCGGATAAGACAGAAAATGTTAAACTTTCCGATCGAACAATCGAACACCCAAGTTTTCCCGATACTGTCCAACATATGAAATAAGTCTAAAAACATCCAGTTCATGCCTCAGTACCAACGGTCCAGCCATAGAAGGGTCAAGCCAACGCCTCACATGTGGCACGCCGTACTGCCCCAAACCCGAAGGTTCAAAGGGCAGTTCAAGACGGTCACATAATCGAGTTAAGGTTTGTTGTCTTCTAGAGGGACCATCGCGTTATTTGCACTACTTAGAACGTCTTTAAACCACGGAAAAATCCAACACTTGGAAATTTTCCGGCAGAGGAAAAGTTGGGTATTTATATCCGGTCGAACTTTTTAACATATTCAAAAATTATCCGGAATCCACATAGACAAAATCTGATAATACGATCGAATCATCGAATCCCCAAAACAACCCCAGAAAACTCAACTCTTGAGTGCAGATTAAAAGTTCCCAGAGAACAGAGGAAACAGAAACGGGCATTACTGTATCAAAACAAATCCCTAATCAGCACAAACGGCCGCGGAACCGCCGCAAAAGGAGGCTATTGCCGCGGTTCCGCGGCGCTACAGTGGAATTAGGGTTTCGTTTTCTGCAGTAATCCTTATAGTTTCCTGCTCTATTTTCTGCGAATTTTTAATTGTCAAAAATCCAAATTTTTAGAAAATTTCCAGAGAGCATTTTGTATTAGGGTTTCGGGTTCGTTCGGATTTCAAACGTCGTCAAGACTTCGCCTAAGGCTCTAGCTAGTCTCTGATACCACTGTAGGGTTCCTAGGCACTCTCAAGAGGTCTCTCAATGCATCAACCATGCCAATTTCAAAAATTACGATGCCGAGAAACCCTAATACGGATCGTTGGCTAGAAGTTTAGGCGAAAAAGGAAACTAGTTAACAACTTAACTAAATGGTAAACGGAAATACAACCTTTGTAGATCCGGTTCTCCACCTCCATGGCTCCGCGATGATGTCTCCTGGCTGTACAAATCGGATCTTGGGCTCTAGCGTCGGCTTCATCGGAGAAAAGGCGGGCTAGGTCATCGACGACGATGCCGAAGATGATCTACGTCGAGGCATCGCTAGATCAAACTCCAACTTCACCAAGTCATGAAACTTGTGAAGAAAACACACTCAACTACTTGGCAAGAGGTAGAGGATGAAGAAATAGGAAGTGGGTTCACTTTAGAATTGGATTTCTCACTCATTTGCAAGAGTTGCCATTGATGAAGCAAGCTTTCTTCAAGTGAAGAAGAAGAAGAAGCAAGAAAGAATATAATGATAATATTATGATAAGTGTTAATTAAATAGAAAAGAATAATAAATCTTATCATAATATAACCATGGTCAAGTGTAGAGAATGAATCATGGTTAAGTGGAATGGTTAGGGTTAAGCATGAGACAAAATGGTGACTTAGTCAAAGCTTCATGAAGCTTCAATATGTATCCAAAGAAAGCCACCATTTTTCTTTATGCTAAGCATTTTCCAAAAATCAATAGATAAATAAAAAAGTGAATAAAACAAAACCCTAACCATTATCATGTAACCATGGTTTGATCTTTACACAAAAACCCTAGCAAACATGTATCATCAAACATGATACAATCAAGTGCACAAAAATATATCACATATACGATGTGCACATGCGAGTGAGAAAATCCATCTTAAGTGAACCGATACTAGTTAATGCAAAGTAATATATCAAATATATCAATATTCATTAAATCATTAAATCAACGCTTGATTTAATGATCCGGTCATATCGTATATAACCGACTAATATCAACAGTAACAACTTATCGAATCAACACTTGATCCGATAACCCGGCTATATCACATATAACTGATCAATGTCACAGATCGTGAGAATCGAATACAGTATCACATACTGGTATCATTCTCGGTCCCGCACATATCTCATATGCGCTCCTATTTCGTTTCGCTTGAGCCAGGAAACCTCTGTGTAGGACTCTAAAGACTCGTCAATACGCCGGCAGCAGGTGATGATCATATCAAGCACCCACAAGCCGCAAGCGGTCTACTAAACGTAACGACCACCCGGGTATTGAGCGATCAGAAGATCGACGAGCAAGCCCGCTCATACTCCTGTGAATCCAACCAGTAACACTTACCGCACAGTCCGGTCTGAACGTCTGATATATCGCATATCTCGCCTAGGGGTGGTAAACGTCAGACCCCAATAGCTTGATAAGTCGTGTCGATATGAGGTCTATAACAATTCGAGAAAGTACTGGTAACACTTACCAGTAAATCTCAGCAATCCTGGCTAGGGATTTCCGGTTATAGCCAATCGAACACTGCGCAATATCAACTCCCTATACCGGGAGAGACGAATCCCCTCCTATCGCTCATTGCCTCCATGTGATTCGGGACTGTACCCAAAAACCACCGTTTTGCACGCCCTCTTGGACGTGGACGTGGTAAGGTGGAAATTAAAGCACAGTGGGAACCACACAAGACTCTATGACGATCTCGGGTCAACAGACTACTCTGTACCAGTGTCACCAGAGAACTGCCATCTGACGTAAGGTATAATACCATCTGGGAGTTCTCGGCGAGTCCGTCCAGTGTACCCAGTCTCCACTGAGCACCCGTATATCATCTCTGATGTCAAACACCAATGGATATGGGATCATCCATCGCCCATCTATATGGGTCGAGAAGGTATACGCTAGTCTACTCTGGTATATCGATGCCCCGTCTCGATATACCCACGACTAGGGACTTTGAAGGATGTACTTATGGACTACCATGTCCCCACTAGTATGATCCGCATCATAGTCCAGGTAGTCAAGTACACATCCTAAGGGCTTTACCAACATGTAACAGAGAGACAATCAGTATACACGTTAAGGTAAAGAGCAACCAGATAGCATACTATCATGTCGAGCAAGAAAGTCCTCCCTATATATGTCCAAGCATCCACTACAATATACATCCTATGTACAGTAATGGCCTCTAGGGCATACATATAACTAACAAATACTTCAACTCAGGGAAACAAACAATCCTTGACGAGAGCCTCCTGATTCGCATCGACTCGCAGAGAAACCAGTGTCTCCGCGGGAAAATTCCCGATTCGTCTCAACTTGCAAGATGAAGCCTCAGGCAGCAGGGACTAAAAGATAAACTTGCTTCCTGAACAATGGGACCCTGCAAGTCGACCTGAAACGGTCTCTTGCATACTATTCACGGGTCTCACTCTCCAAAGTCGAGTTTCGACGAGGAGGGAAACAACCGCTTACGAGGCCTCTCGACTCGTAAGAGGGAAAAATTCTCTTATAGGATCCTTACGACTTGCAAGAGAAAACACACTTAGGAATCCTCACGATTCCTAAGGAGAAAACCCACCTACGAGATCCTCTCGATCCGTAGGGAGAAAAGTCTCTATGAGACTCTCACGGCTCATAGAATTGAAAAGTCTTAGGCAGCAGATCTAAACCTATAACCTAAGCCATTGTTGTCTCGTGAAGAAATCAAGGTGCTTACTCTGTTATCTGCCAATTACGTTCATCAAGACAACATGCTGATAATAAAAACAAAGAAGAAAGCGACAGAAAGAACATCTGATTGGCGTTGGATCAAGCATTCGGGACACACTCATCCATGCATGTGCAAAAGATTCAGAACGAGAAATAAGACAAGCTGAAATGGAAATTTTCTATTCATATCATAAAAGGGTTTCTTACAATCATAGAGAAATAAATAATAACATTATTAAAATGTTTACAAAGGTATAACCTCGAACCCAGGACATGGATTGAGGAACTCGAAAGTGACCCTATCTATGACTTTCCAAGCCTCGCGGACCATCCTGGTGTGCTTTCTTTCGCGAGCACAAGTGTCAGGGTCCCCCCTGATGTCTTCTACCCTCCAATAAGCAGCGAGTATGGCGGACTGTTGGAAAACCTAGTGCAGGAGATCGATAAGATTGTCTCGCCGTCTCTTTGAGATGAGGTGCATCAGATACACCGAGTGCACCTTATCCTCAGTAGCATCCAACGCCCCAAGCGGCACGCCGGAGCAGAATAGGGGAAGTGCTTCCCAAATAGCTCCCACGATAAGCTTCAGGAGAGAGGAACGTCGAGGAAGCAGCTGACAGTTATATGCGTCGAAGCGGCTCATGATCTCGGCACACTCCGCATTCGTGAATTCTCGATTTTGAGAGTGACCGAGTCGGCGGATGTCCCCGTAAGAGATGATCTCATCGAGATCGTACATATGGGCATCCATTGCTCCTGTAAAAGAAGATTAACAGGATTAGCAGACAGACCGGTTAAGCGAATTCTTGTTGAAAACAGGCACTAAGGGTTAAACTCCTCGAGAGCAACGCTCTGCGAACAGGAGTGACTGTCAAAATTGTAGGGTTACTAGGCACACTAACGAGGCTCAACGAGGCATCGACCATGCCAAAATTAAATTTTTATGTGCCAAATAACACTAAGCAAGATCGTTAACTAGAGTTTAGGCGAATCAATTAGCAAGTAAACAACTTTACTCTAAAGGGAATACGAAATACAACCTTTGTAGATCGGTCCTTCACTTCTAAAGCTCCTTGATGAAGTCCCTTCGCTGCGATCAAGCTTCTCCCGAACTCTTGCATGGCTTCACGACGCGAAGGAGGCGACCTTGCTTGAAATCTCCGAGGCCAAAGATGATCTACGTCGAGGGAATTCTGACTCAAGCTCCTACTTCACTAACTAGAGAAATATGAAGTAAACACCCTAAACTAAAGTGCTAGTCTAGTAGAGGATGGAGAAATAGGAAGTGGGTTCTCTTTAGAATTTTGTTTCTCACACTCTTTCTCACTTTGGATCAAACCCTAGTTTTCTTTCTCCTTTTCACAATGAAGAAGATGAACAAAAGAAAGAGAAAAGGATAATGATCAAGTGAGTTTGCTAACCATGGTGAGAGAGTATCATATACTAACACTTGTAGAGACTTTACCATAGCTATGTGTAAATGGTTAGGTTAAACAAAGATCTAAGGTAAAACAAAACAAGTGGACTTTTTCAAAGCAACCACAAGCTTCTACAAGCTTCATGCTTATGAAAGAAATTCCACTAATTTGTAATTACCTTAAATAAATGTAAACCACCGTTTAAAAATAGAATGGTGTGAGTCTTGTACACCCATGTTTAGTGTATCATCAACCATGATACAAAACAAAACACTTTTAATATATATATCATATATATATATATATATATTCAAGTGTGCAAGTGAGAGAAAAACCCTAAAGTGAATAAGTGTTAGCAAATGTAAATTAGTATATCTAATATACAATTATACACTTAATTATTAAATCAACACTTGACTTAATAATCCGGTCATATCTCATATAACCGGGTAACATCCATCGTATCGACTTATCAAATCAACACTTGATTCGATAACCCGGTCATATCATATATGACCGGCCGATACAAAAAGTCGCGAGAATAGAATACGGTATCACATACACGCATTTATTCTCGGTCTCGCACATATCACATATGCGCTCCTATTTCGTTTCGCCTGAGCCAGTAAAACCTCTGTGTAGGACTCTAAAGACTCGTCAATACGCCGGCAGTAGGTGATGATCACATCACGCACCCACAAGCCGTCAGCGGTACTAGCTGGACGTAACGGCTACCCGGGTATTGAGCGATCAGAAGATCAGCAAGCAAGCCCACTCCAACTCCTGTGAAAGCCTGCCGGCAACACTTCCCGTACAGTCCGATCTCCTCGTCTGATATGTCGCATATCAAGTCTAGGGGTGGTAAACGTCAGACCCCAATAACCGATAAATCGTGCCGATGTGAGGCTCATAACGGGTCGAGAAACTACTGGTAACACTTACCAGTAAATCTCTGAACAGCCCTGGCCAGGGACTTCCCTATTACGGCCAATCGAGCACAGCGCAACATCAACCCCCAATACCGGGAGAGACGAAACCCCTCCTATCGCTCATTGCCTCCATGTGACTCGGGACTGTACCCAAAAACCACCATTTTGCACGCCCTCATGGACGTGGTAAGGTGGAAATCAAAGCACAGTGGGAATCACACGAGACTCTATGACGATCTCGGGTCTACAGACTAACCTGCACAAGTGTCACCAGAGAACTGCCATCTGACGTGAGGTATAATACCATCTGGGAGTTCTCGGCGAGTCCGTCCAGTGTACCCAGTATCCACTGAGCACCCGTATACCATCTCTGATGTCAAACACCAATGGATATGGGATCATCCATCGCCCATCTCATGGGTCGAGAAGCGTATACGCTAGTCTACACCGGTATATCGATGCCCCGTCTCGATACACCCTCGACTAGGGACCTTGAAGGATGTACTTATGGACTACCATGTCCCCACTAGTATGATCCGCATCATAGTCCAGGTAGTCAAGTACACATCCTAAGGGCTTTACCAACATGTAACTATTAGACAGTATAAAGAGACAAGTATACATGTTAAAGTAAAGAGGAACCAGATAGCATACTATCATGACGAGCAAGAAAGTCCTCTCTATATATGTCCAAGCATCCAATATAATATACATCATCTGTACAATACTGGCCTCTAGGGTATACATACAACTAACAATCTCCCACTTGCACTAGGGCCAGCTGCTGTAGTATCGCATACCGAGCATCCCGAAGAGTCTCTCAAACTGTATCTGGGGAATGACCTTCGTGAGTGGATCCGCTTTGTAATTCTTTGTGTCAACCCTCTTGACCTCGATCTCCCGGCGATCAACTATCTCCCGATCAGGTGATACCGCCTCAGAATGTGCCTGGATCGCTGATGGGACCTGGGTTCCTTGGCCAAAGCCACCGCTCCATTGTTATCGCAATACAAAGGTATTGGATGCTCAATGGATAGAACCACACCAAGTTCAGTAATGAACTTCTTGATCCAGACAGCCTCTTTGGCAGCATCGTTGGCAGCGATGTATTCAGCCTCCATCGTCGAGTCTGCCACGGTTTCCTGCTTGGAACTCTTCCAGCTAACCGCCCCTCCGTAAAGGGTAAAGACAAATACCGACTGCGACTTAGAGTCGTCCTTATCACTCTGGAAGCTCGAATCGGTAAAGGACTCCACTTGGAGTTCTCCGTTACCATACACCAAGAGCATCTCTTTAGTCCTTCGCAAGTACTTGAGAATGCTCTTCACAGCTGTCCAGTGACTCTCTTCAGGATCAGCTTGATACCTACTCACTACACTTAGTGAGTATGCTACATCAGGTCTGGTATATAACATCGCGTACATGATAGAGCCTACAGCCGAAGCATAGGGTATCCCTTGCTTGCAAGCTCTCTCCAAATCAGTCTTAGGAGACATCTCTTTGGAGAGAGTGAGCCCTGAGATCGTGGGTAAAAACCCACGTTTGGACTCTTCCATACTAAACCTCTTTAGTATGGTGTCAATGTACCTGGATTGGGACAATCCCAATATCCGTTTAGATCTATCTCTATAGATCCTAATCCCCAATATGCTGGAGGCATCACCAAGATCTTTCATTGAGAATCTTTGTGATAAGAAGAGCTTCACCGATTGCAGCATAGGAATGTCATTTCCTATCAAGAGTATGTCGTCCACGTACAATACGAGGAAGACAATCTTACTCTCTGCCACCTTCTTGTAGATACAAGGTTCATCTACGTTTTTGACGAAATCAAACTCTTTGATAACGACATCAAAGCAGATGTTCTAACTCCGCGATGCTTACTTCAATCCATAAATGGATTTAAGCAGCTTGCACACCTTCCCGCTGCTCCCACTGTCTACGAAGCCCTCTGGCTGAGTCATGTACACGCACTCTTCTAAATCACCGTTTAGAAAGGCGGTCTTAACATCCATTTGCCAGATTTCGTAGTCATGATATGCAGCGATGGCAAGCATGATCCGGATGGATTTAAGCATAGCTACTGGAGAAAAGGTTTCGTCATAGTCCACACCTGGTCTTTGACGAAAACCTTTTGCAACAAGTCTAGCTTTGAAAGTCTCCACTTTCCTATCTACACCAAGTTTTTTCTTGAAGATCCACTTGCTCCCAATGGGTTTTACCCCTTCAGGAGCAACTTCCAAAGTCCATACTTTGTTGGTGTACATGGATTCCATCTCGGACCGCATTGCATCCAGCCATTTCACTGAGTCTCCACTCGTGATGGCCTGCTCGAAGCTAGTTAGGTCATCATCAACCATGATGCAATCCTCGCTCACACCATCAATGAGAAAACCGTAGTATCTCTCAGGTGGGCGAGGAACCCTACTAGATCGGCGGAGAGGCTGAGGTTCGTTAGGAACTATCGAATCCTCTGGTTCCACTAAATCTTCAGTTGCAGTTTGTGTATCTGGAACCTCTTCCAGCTCTACCACTTTGCCACTAATTTCTTTTGCAAGAAATTCCTTTTCCAAAAAGGTGGCATATTGAGAAACAAACACTTTTTGTTCTTCAGCGTGGTAGAAAAAATATCCTTGGGAATTCTTAGGATATCCCATAAATTTGCAAAGAACTGACCGTGCCTCGAGTTTGTCTGGATTTTGCCTTTTGACATAGGCCGGACAACCCCATATCTTAACTCGTTTAAAATATGGTCTCTTCCCACTCCATATCTCATATGGTGTGGTAGGTACAGATTTAGACGGAACTTGATTCAATAGGTATGCTGTTGTCCCAAGCGCATAACCCCAGAAGGAAATAAGTAACTTAGCTGTACTCATCATTGAGCGCACCATATCTAATAGGGTGCGGTTCCTCCGTTCCGATACACCGTTGTGCTATGGTGTATATGGAGGAGTCAGCTGAGAGAGAATCCCATTCTCTTTTAGGAAGTCCAGGAATTCATTGCTCAAGTATTCACCTCCTCGATCAGATCGTAGGATTTTAATACTTTTTCCGGTTTTGTTCTCGACTTCTTGTTTATATTCTCTAAATTTCTCAAAAGCTTCTGATTTGTGTTTCATTAAGAACACATATCCGAATCTAGAGAGATCGTCAGTGAATGTAATGAAGTACGAAGAACCATCCCTGGCATGTGTAGACATGGGACCGCATACATCACTATGTATCAGTCCCAAGAGTTCGGTAACTCTTTCTCCGTGTCCCGTAAACGGAGTTTTGGTCATCTTGCCTTTGAGACATGACTGGAAAGTGTCATAAGATGAAAATTCGAACGGTTTCAAATATCCATCCTTATGCAACTTAGCTAGCCGTGTCGCATTTATATGACCGAGTCTACAATGTCACAAGAAGGATTCGTTCAGTTCTGAACTCTTCCTCTTGTGTGTGTTTGTTATGCTCAGAACTGTTGATTGATTTAGAACATAAATGCCATTGCACATCGTGCCTGATCTGACCAACTTTTGGTTTAGGAAAATGTTCATAACAATATCCTGTAATACAAAATTATATCCTTCTTTACTCAACAAAGAAACCGACATAATGTTGCATATCAGGTTCGGCATGTAATAGCATTCGTTCAGAATCAATGTATTACCAGTTGGCAATACAAAGTGATATTCCCCGACGGTTTTAGCTGCAACAATTACACCATTTCCAACCCTTATGTCTTTATCACCTTCTCCAAGTTCTCTACCTTTCCTAAGCCCATGTAACTGATTACATATATGGGATCCTGACCCGGTATCTAATACCTAGGACGTAGAGGAAATGGAGAAACGGTTCTCTGTAACGAACATACCCGAAGAAAATGCATCAACATGTACTTTCTTCACTCGGGTGGCATGAGAATCCTGGTATTCCCCTATATCCTGTTCATTCTTATAACTCTTATAAGAAAGAACGGAACCAACGTTCCCCAGTACAGTATAACATGCGGGTTCGGTCAATACATCCATATTATTATCTTTATTAAGGCATGATATGGTCGCTACCTGGAGAGAGAGAGAAGAAAACACTTTAGCGTATGCTCTTGCAAGATCAGATTGGTTATTATCTTATCTAATCAGGATGGCTCCCACTGTTTTTTATCAAATCTTCCTTCAAACCCTAAAAGGAAAGACTAGCCGGGATTAATTACAACCTACAATTTCGCCAATCTTTCAGCCAGGCCAGTGTCGGTACTTTGAGGGAGGTTCCCCGTACTTTCGCACGGACCTAATTAAAGTAAACCTCGTTTTCCCAGATGCGTAACCCCGTTGACACCTTTCTAGACACCTACTTGATCGGCTAATTGTCCTGTGTAAAACTCTCCCGGGAGTAACAATTACTCGCAGTGGGTATCGGGATCCAACTATCTCATAGAAGGTATGCAATCTCATTGCAAATCTCAACACTTAAAATTCCCGATAATATTTTGCCCCTAGCAATTTATAACCTTAACATAGTCAACAAATCATAATTGCTAGTCAAGTTCAACCCGTCATTTCCCGATTGAATTAAACCCACCTGCACGACCCTTAACATAGTCAACAAAGTCGTACAACTACCCTAATCCAATCACATCTCATGTTTTAGCAGATAAGTACTAATTAGCTACCGCACACTATGCCTTAACATAGTCAACAAACGTAGCACAAATACTAACTAGTCTTTATCTGAAATGACGGAGGGCTACGCAGGTTTTTCAGAAAACCATGAGCGTAATGAACTTGATATCGTCATAGAATCATGTGAAATTTTGAAATGGAGTGTTTTTGAGGCTTTCATTAGTTTTGCTAAAGAGGTCACTCCCGGTGAAGGGATCTCGGCTCTTTCCTCATCGAATAAGGTGCAGGACATATCATATATATCACTGTGCAAAGCAAAACTCTAAAAGCAATCAAAAGACAAACCGAGTTTTGTAGCATCTGCCAGTTTCGCTAAAGTGGTCACTCCCGGTAAAGGGATCTCAGCTCTTTCCTCATCGAATAAGGTGCAGGGTATATCATATATACCGCTATGCAAAGCAAAACTGTAGCTACCTTTTTATTTGAAAGTTTGATTCTACAACATCTTTTAGGTTTCTTTTCTTTCATTAATCACATTAATGAAGTCCCATCATTTAAGTCACCTAAACATCACAGATAAATACAACGTACACTTATGCCATCCGCATTCGCCTCGATGTCCCCTCGTGCACCGTTAGGTTAGGTAACTAACGGTAGAGCAGGGCAGGGCTAGCGCGGGTGTAAAACATAAGTAACGTCTATATAATATATCATATATACTATATATAGTATCTATCACAGCACATCACATGATCACATCACAGATATCGCAGCAGAAGAAACATATGAAACATTGGATATACTAGGACGTCCGTGTTTTATTTTGAGCATCTATAAAACACGGATTCCACGGTCGCGATGAATAGACAAACCCACACCCCTAGACCCCTACGAGAGCGGGAAGCAACCCTACCAATTCTAGAGTTAGGAGACCCGGACTCGACTTCTCGAGTTGGTCTCCCACTGGACCCTAGAACCCGGTTACTTGTGCTCCCCTCCTTGGGTCTATCCTAGTGCGGAAAAGTAAATAATATACAAAAGGTGACATCAACCTCGACCCGGAAGTGCCCCAGTAAAAGAATATTACATACATTTAAATTTTACATGAATGAAAATAAAAACTCCTATCTCACATAAAAAAAACCCGGCTATTCAGAACGCGACGATCCAATATAACATATCCAGCAACACAGAACATCACATGCCATCAACGTAAGTAAATATGCGTATCCCAATTGTCGTTGACATATAGCAACGAAACCGGCGATATCATATATTACACTTACGGTCACAGAAAAAAAAGTGTAAAACTACAACATTTGGAATCCACAATCACTTTAGACATCGTAGATCCGAAATATCACATATTTCGCATTTCATGCCTAACTTGTATGAATTCCACATACTGTATCACAATCCAGATAAATAGACAGTATTAAACTTTCCGATCGAATAATCAAATACTCAAGATTTCCTAAATAGCTCAACACTTGAGCGGAGTTCAAAAATTCCAGAATACGTCACAGTAGCAACGGTCCAGCCGTAGAAGGGTCAAGCCAACGTCTCACATGTGGCACGCCGTACTGCCCCAAACCCTAAGGTTCAAAGGGCAGTTCAAGACGGTCACATAATCGAGTTAAGGTTTGTTGTCTTCTAGAGGGTCCGTAACATTTCTTGCACGTTTTTCCGAAAGATTCAAACCCGAGAAAAATTCAACACTTGAATATTTTTTTCGTGCTTGGAAAAATTGAGTTAATGATATCCGTTCGAACATTTTAATACTTTCTAAATTATCCAGAATAACAGAACAAAATTAAATTCTCCGATCGAATCGATGATTTCAAAATAAACCCCAAAATTACTCAACACTTGAGTCAGATATAAAATACCAAGAAAAATCAGTAAACAATTAGGAACTTTACTGAGCAAAACGACAAGGGTGACGTCACCATATGGCCGCGGAACCGCCGCACAGGCCTGGCTCGGGCCGCGGTTCCGCGGCGCTTTGGTCGCCACTCTGCGTCGTTTTGCACAGTATTCCTTATATTTTCCTGCTGATTTTTTTAAGCATTTTTAATTTGGAAAAATCCCAGATTTTAAAAAATGTACAGAAAGGGTTTAATTTCGACGTGTTCGAATTCGTTCGGAGTTTTAACTTCGTTAACACATCGCCTAATGCTCTAGCTAGGCTCTGATACCACTATAGGGTTACTAGACACACTAACGAGGCTCAACGAGGCATCGACCATGCCAAAATTAAATTTTTATGTGCCGAATAACACTAAGCAAGATCGTTAACTAGAGTTTAGGCGAATTAATTAGCAAGTAAACAACTTTAATCTAAAGGGAATACGAAATACAACCTTTGTAGATCGGTCCTTCACTTCTAAAGCTCCTTGATGAAGTCCCTTCGCTGCGATCAAGCTTCTCCCGGACTCTTGCATGGCTTCACGACGCGAAGGAGGCGACCTTGCTTGAAATCTCTGAGGCCGAAGATGATCTACGTCGAGGGAATTCCGACTCAAGCTCCTACTTCACTAACTAGAGAAATAGTGAAGTAAACACCCTAAACTAAAGTGCTAGTCTAGTAGAGGATGGAGAAATAGGAAGTGGGTTCTCTTTAGAATTTTGTTTCTCACACTCTTTCTCACTTTGGATCAAACCCTAGTTTTCTTTCTCCTTTTCACAATGAAGAAGATGAACAAAAGAAAGAGGAAAGGATAATGATCAAGTGAGTTTGCTAATCATGGTGAGAGAGTATCATATACTAACCCTTGTAGAGACTTTACCATAGCAAAGTGTAAATGGTTAGGTTAAACAAAGATCTAAGGTAAAACAAAACAAGTGGACATTTTCAAAGCAACCACAAGCTTCTACAAGCTTCATGCTTATGAAAGAAATTCCACTAATTTGTAATTACCTTAAATAAATGTAAACCACCATTTAAAAATAGAATGGTGTGAGTCTTGTACACCCATGTTTAGTGTATCATCAACCATGATACAAAATAAAACACTTTTAATATATATATCATATATATATATATTCAAGTGTGCAAGTGTGAGAAAAACCCTAAAGTGAATAAGTGTTAGCAAATGTAAATTATTATATCTAATATACAATTATACACATAATTATTAAATCAACACTTGACTTAATAATCCGGTCATATCTCATATAACCGGCTAACATCCATCGTATCGACTTATCGAATCAACACTTGATTCGATAACCCGGTCATATCATATATGACCGACCGATACAAAAAGTCGCGAGAATAGAATACGGTATCACATACACGCATTTATTCTCGGTCTCTCACATATCACATATGCGCTCCTATTTCGTTTCACCTGAGCCAGTAAAACCTCTGTGTAGGACTCTAAAGACTCGTCAATACGCTGGCAGTAGGTGATGATCACATCACGCACCCACAAGCCGTCAGCGGTATTAGCTGGACGTAACGGCTGCCCGGGTATTGAGCGATCAGAAGATCAGCAAGCAAGCCCGCTCCAACTCCAGTGAAAACCTGCCGGCAACACTTCCCGTACAGTCCGGTCTCCTCGTCTGATATGTCGCATATCAAGTCTAGGGGTGGTAAACGTCAGACCCCAATAACCGATAAGTCGTGCCGATGTGAGGCTCATAACGGGTCGAGAAACTACTGGTAACACTTACCAATAAATCTCTGAACAGCCCTGGCCAGGGACTTCCCTGTTACGGCCAATCGAGCACAGCGCAACATCAACCCCCAATACCGGGAGAGACGAAACCCCTCCTATCGCTCATTGCCTCCATGTGACTCGGGACTGTACCCAAAAACCACCGTTTTGCACGCCCTCATGGACGTGGTAAGGTGGAAATCAAAGCACAGTGGGAATCACACGAGACTCTATGACGATCTCGGGTCTACAAACTAACCTGCACAAGTGTCACCAGAGAACTGCCATCTGACGTGAGGTATAATACCATCTGGGAGTTCTCGGCGAGTCCGTCCAGCGTACCCAGTCTCCACTGAGCACCCGTATACCATCTCTGATGTCAAACACTAATGGATATGGGATCATCCATCGCCCATCTCATGGGTCGAGAAGCGTATACGCTAGTCTACACCGGTATATCGATGCCCCGTCTCGATACACCCTCGACTAGGGACCTTGAAGGATGTACTTATGGACTACCATGTCCCCACTAGTATGATCCGCATCATAGTCCAGGTAGTCAAGTACACATCCTAAGGGCTTTACCAACACGTAACTATTAGACAGTATAAAGAGACAAGTATACATGTTAAAGTAAAGAGCAACCAGATAGCATACTATCATGACAAGCAAGAAAGTCCTCTCTATATATGTCCAAGCATCCAATATAATATACATCATCTGTACAATACTGGCCTCTAGGGCGTACATACAACTAACAAAAATCTAATAATGAGGGGGATTTAAAGAAAATCCCCGAGAACTCTGAGAGCCTTACTATTAAAAGATGATATAATCCATTAAAGACAAAACTCCATTTTTTTTTTTAATCTTCATTATCCATATTCAAACTCTTAAGAGTTCATCATTTTTTTTAGATCAAGGAAATCTATGTTTTGCCAAAGAGCAAAGCTCTGTTCATGGGTTAAGAAACCCTAGAAACAGATTCTTGAGAGCAAAAAGCTCTGTTGGTGAATCCCCAAGGGGGTTTCCTTTAGATCAGAAGATCTAGGAGAGCAAGGCTCTATTAATTAAAATTAATTTAATTCAAGATTAATTTTTACCTAAAAAGTTTCTTTTAAAAGAAAATTTAACTCTGAGAGTTCTTAAAGGCAAGAGCAAAGCTTTGAAGTTTTGAAAGTAAAATCTTAGAGATGGTAATCATCTGTTGAGGACCAAAGGTCCTATTTATAGTCACCAAGTGCCCTTTCAACTTCCGAAAGTTGCCGCAACGGTTGGAATTCCGCCACCGTTGCGCTCGCGTTTGGGGCTACGTGAACGCAACGGTGGGGGGGCATTTGTTTACCCCAATCAGAGCAAAGCTCTGTTCAAATTCCAAGGTGGGAAATGAAGCAACGCTTCATCTTTCCCCAATCAGAGCAAACCTCTACTTTGAAAATTTAAAACTTTAATAAATGAAGCAAAGCTTCAGCTGACTTGTGCTCTGCGCTGCGCGCCACGTGGCAGCGCAGTTGCACTAGCGCAGTTGCTCTAGCGCAGTTGTGCTGCGCTGTGCGTTGTGCGCTGCGCGACACGTGTCAGCGCCGCTGCGCAAGCGCTGCGCTGCGCGACACGTGTCTGCGCGGTAGCGCAAACACAACTGCGCAAGCGCTGCGCTGCGCGACCCGTGTCAAGCGCTGGGGCGTTTAAGCCAAACAGAATTAAAATTCTAGTAAGATCATTCTGTTCTTGTTAAAACTAGAAAATTGCCTTCTGTAAAACAGAAGCCCTTGGATCAAAAATCCAACGGTGGGGAAAATTCCCCAAATCTCTCAGAGAATGATCTCTTAAACAAACTTAACAAACCTATGGGCACTATAAAAAGGACCCTAGACCTCAATTCAAAGGCATCAATATTTGGTGAGAACTTCAAACAGAGAGAATTCTGAAGAAATTTCAAAAGAAGAAAAGGTAAAACCCTTTAGAAAAAGAGAAAATTGTCTTAAAAACAGATCATTGATCTAAGAACAAGATCAATGATCTTCAATAAGAAAGAAAACTAACTAATAATAGTGCTTTGCACTTGCTTATGAACCATTGGTTCCTTGAAAACAAGAAAAACTTGTTTTCTTTGATTTAAAATCGATCAAAAGATAAAACAGTGCTCTGCACTTGCAAGAACTGCGCTGTTGCGCTCCTGTGTTGGCGCAAGCCACCAGAAAGTGCCACGTGTCAGTAGCGCAGCAGTGCAGCGCACTGACACAGCGCACTGCGCTGTTGCGCTTGCGCTCACCAGAGCGTGACACGTGTCACCACCATATGAGTTTGTGCTCATTACTTGGCGCAAAGCGCCTGACAAGCCACGTGGGGCACTGTCAGAGTATTTAATGCTCTGCACTATTAAAGAAAAGGGGCAAAGCCCTAGTAAAGGCCTAACAGGCCAAATGCAAATAAAAACGTTGAATATTCTCAACTGGACTTAGCCCAATCATGGCCGTAAGTCCTCAAATTAAATTGACTGAGCAAGACTGCTCTCCTAAATCAATTTACATCCGGTTAAATGGTACATCTCCGAACTCCTCTGACACTTATCGTTGTAACCCTTCAACGACGTCGGAGAGGTGACGGGTCCCGACGACCACACATTGATACGGACTGCGGGGTCCTTAAACTCGTGGACCGAAACGTCCTGAAACTAATATCGGACGAAACGTCCTTAAACTAATGACGGACCGAAACGTCCTTAAACTAATATTCGTCCCAAAATAGGACAGTTGGACCGAAACGTCCTTAAACTAATGATGGACCGAAACGTCCTTAAACTAATAATGGACCACCACGTTCCTAAACTGGCAATGGACCACCACGTCCCTAAACTGGCAATGGACCACCACGTCCCTAAACTGGAACATGGACCACTACGTCCCTAAACTGGAATAATAGAGCCTCCAAATGCTCTTTTTCCGGATCTAAATGATCCCGTTTAAGTTGATCTTAGCCCCAAACACGGCTAACGTATCCTTAAACATTCAAATGGACTACAAAACTCCAAATAAACTTTGGTTCAAGGGTACATCTCTGAACTCCTCTGACACCTATCGTTGTAATCCTTCAACGACGTCAGAGAGGTGATGAGTCCTGACGACCATATATTAAATGGATCACCACGTTAAGTCGATCTTAGTCTCAAACAGGACTAACGTATTCTTAACGAACGTTTAAGTTGATCTTAGCCTCAACACGGCTAACGTATCCTTAAACTAAAACACCAAACCTAAATCTAAGTAAATACGGATTTGGACTAATCCACGTCCTACGGGCAACGGCATTACTCAGTCTCCGTATACAATCCACGGGCAACCACAAACAAAACAAACACACACGACACGAAGTGAAATTCTGGAGAAGGAGAAAGTGGCTACCGCGATGCGGTAGCGTAATTAACTGCAGGGGCTTGCGCCTGCAGGGAAAAGCGTCCCCACAATCAAAAACCTCTCTAGCGAGGGGGAATCTGACGAAGTCTGCTATATCGGCCGCATCCGTCTAAACCTCCGATACACGGTGCCATAAATCAATTTGGTATCTTCGGAAAGGTGGACGGATAAAACCAAATAGCATCTGGCCCGAATATCAGGCAAGACGTCCTCACGTCGTCGTCGCCGTCTTTCGGAGGGGAACACCTAGGACCTGACGAAGCGGAAAGAGTCGTTCAGGAAGTTCATGACGGACTCTGCGATTCCCACCAAGCGGGCCCGAAGATGAAGTTGAAGATTAAACGGATGGGCTACTATTGGCCCACAATGATTCAGGACTACCTCGAATATGCGAAGCAATGCCACTCATGCCAGATTCATGTGGACTTCATCCATCAGCATCCAAATCCACTACATCCGATGGTGGCTAGCTGGCCATTCGAGATGTGGGGAACTGACATAGTCGGCCCTATCAAACCAGCATCGTCCAGGGGACATCGTTTCATCCTAGCGACCACTGATTACTTCTCCAAATGGGCCGAAGCAGTACCGTTGAGGGAAGTGAAGACGGAGAATATTCTCCATTTCTTCAAGACACACGTCATTTATCGGTTTGGAACGCCAAGACGGATCATCTCCGATAATGGGCCAGCCTACATAAGCCACAAGATCAGCCGCTTCGCGCAACAACATAACATAGACTGGAGATATTCCTCAGTGTATAACCCCCGAGCTAACGGTCTAGCCGAGGCTTTCAATAAAACCTTGACAAAGATTGTGAAGAAGACGGTGTCCTGAAATAAGAAGGACTGGCATGAGAGACTGCAAGAGGCTCTTTGGGCATATCGAACTACGTTCAAGACGGACACGAACGCAACGCCATATGCGTTGGTATTCGGTACCGAAGCAGTACTCCCCCTCGAGATAGAGTTACCTTCTTTACGAGTGTCAGTCTACTACGAGCTGACGGACGAAGAAAATGCTCACCTTCGGCTTGAGGAGCTTGATGCCCTTGATGAAACCCGGCTCATAACGCAACAAAATCTGGAGGCTTACAAAGCAAAGATGACGCGCTCATACGAAAGATTGACCAGGCCGAGGACATTCCGCCAAGGCGAACTCGTGCTAGTAGTCAAAAGACCTATGATCCCCAATCGCACCAAACGGGGAAAATTCAAGCCGAACTATGAAGGCCCGTACATCATAGACAAGGTCTACCAGGGTGGAGCGTATCTACTCATGGATATGCACAGTGAAAGACCTTTCAGGCCAATAAACGGTCGCTTCCTGAAGAAATACTACGCTTAATGAGTCACGGCCTAGGTCAATGATAGATGACGACGACTATGTCCGCTCGCTATCTTCCTAAGCCCGAACTCTATGAGTAGTAACCGGCCTTCTTCAACGACGGACCGAAATGTCCTTAAACTACCGACGGACCGAAATGTCCTTAAACTAACAACGGACCGAAACGTCCTTAAACTAGTAACGGACCGAAACGTCCTTAAACTAACAATGGACCACTATGTCCTAAAACTAGCTGTTGACCGAGATGTCGATAAACTACGGTGGATTGCAGCATCTCAAAGCCGATACAAAAAAAATAAAAATAAAAAAAAATAAAAAAAAAGATAAAAAAAATAATAATAAAAACGGTATGTCCATAAGCGAAATGGGCACGGATGAAAACCCGAAAGGGCTCCGTGAGTAAAAACGGCAGGGCTACCGGCGAGTGTTTGTGAAAACCCGAAAGGGCGCAACCTCGTTAAAGAACACTTGCAGGGTCCTTACGACCTTGTAAGGAGAAAACACCAGCGTGAGATCCTTACGACTCACAAAGGAGCAATACACTTAGGAATCCTCACGATTCCTAAGGAGAAAATGCACTTGCGAGATCCTCACGACTCGTAAGGAGAAGCCCCTTATGAGACCCTCACGGCTCATAAGATTCGAAAGTCTTAAGTTACAAAGACCTGAACCTGTCCTTAAGCAACCCCCACAAACTTCAATATTGTCCTACAAGCGACTCATACTGACCCTTGTATACAATCCACGGGCGTGAATAAACATTTCCCTAACCAAGTCCCATTAGTGACTGGGGATATGATCGCACGATGAACAACCCTTGTGAGTCCTCTCGACTTATAAGGAGAAAACCCTCTCGTAAGATCCTTACGACTTACAGGGGAACACGCACTTTGGAATCCTCACGATTCCTAAGGAGAAAACACACCTACAAGATCCTCACAACTTGTAGGGAGAAATACCTTTGTGAGACCCTTACGGCTCATGAAGTCAAAAGCCTTAGTCGACAGAACCCTTAACCCTGTTTACTAAGCCACCTTTGTTCAACATAGACAGAGGCAAATGATGATTCGCTCCTGGCAATATCCCAGTTGTAGCGGTGCTGATGCCGAAATCGGTTTCTAAATCCAAGTTTGCAGCGAAAAGCCAGCAAGCCACACATGCATACGAAATAGCCGAAATGATGGGGCAACTTGCAATAAAAAGCAGCAAGTAAAAATGTATGCATGAAAAATAGCCGAAATGATGGGGCAGCTCGCAATAAAAAACAGCGAGTAAAAATAAAATAAATAGCCGAAATGATTGGGCACCGCGAAAAATAGCCCAAATGATGGGACAATCGCGACCTTCGCGATATAAAAGCTGAAAGGATAGAGTATCGCGGAAAAAGAAATAAAATAAAAATGAAATTCTTGCCCTACAGGTGATGTTACATCAATCCCTGTATACAATCCAGGGGCGCAAACAAAGAAGGGATCATACTCCTCCCCCAGGTTTCATCATAAGAAGAAGCCAAATCTCGACGGGCCACAGAGATCATCTCAACATTCGTCTCATTGTGGAAAATACGACTTCGAGCAAAGCGGAACAGCGGCAATTCCCAGATTCATGGCTCGGTGATATACAGATCACCAAGAGTCAAACCCCCACTCCGCAAAACACGAATATAATCAACAAAACTCCTGGTTACGTGGAACGCGGATAATGTCACTCTTTGACCCCGTGGAAAACGTCCAAAGCGGATCCTGGTCCTCGCAGAGCACGACAGTGAACCCGTGTGAAGCATCCAGAGCGGAGCCTAGTCCTCGCCGAACGCGGCAGTGAACCCGTGTGAAGCATCTAGTGCAAAATTCCTGGTTATGTAGAACGCGGATAATGTCACTCTTTGACCGCGCGGAAAACGCCCAGAGCGGAGCCTGGTCCTCGCCAAGCACGGCAGTGAACCCGTGTGAAGCATCCAGAGCAAACACCGGACTGTGGAGTCCTTAAAATCTACGGACTATGATGTCCTTAACCTCGACCGTAATGTCTTTAAACTAAACGATCAACCATGATGATTCTAGACTGATTTTACCTTGGTTAAAGGGTACATCTCTTCACTCCTTTAATATTTATCGTTGTAATTCCTCAACGTCTTCAAAGAGGTGATGGGTCCCTGCAACCAAACATTGGACTGTGGAGTCCTTAAACCCATGGACTATGAGGTCCTTAACCTTGACCGTGATGTCTTAAAACTAACATTGGACTGTGGAGTCCTTAAACCCATGGACTATGAGGTCCTTAACCTTGACCGTGAGGTTTTAAAACTAACATTGGACTGTGGAGTCCTTAAACCCATGGACTATGATGTCCTTAACCTTGACCATGATGTCTTAAAACTAACGTTGGACTGTAGAGTCCTTAAACCCACGGACTATGAGGTCCTTAACCTTGATCGTAATGTCTTAAAACTAACGTTGGACTGTGGAGTCCTTAAACCCACGGACTATGAGGTCCTTAACCTTGACCGCGATGTCTTTAAACTACGGTACCTTGAAAAAATCCCAAAATAACCCCTGACCCCGTGAAATACGGATAAGGGCGACCGCACCCAGCACTCGCGGGTCCTCATGACCCGTAAGGGAACAAATTCTCTTGAGGGATCCTTACGACTCCCAAGGGAAAACCCGCTTAAGAATCCACACGATTCTTAAGAAGAACTTACACCTACGGGATCCTCTCGACCTCTAGGGAGAAAAACTCTTTATGAGACCACCACGGCTCGTAAAGCTCAAAAAGTCTTGGGAGGCAGACCTTAACCCTAAATCCTAAGCCATCGCTGCCCTGCAAAGAGATCAAGATAAATTGTCCGCAGAACACATTCAATAAAAAGGAGACACGCCATTGAGAAGAAAAATATATCTTTATTCATAGACCAAAATGGATACAGAATACAATTCATGAAAGAACAAAAAGAAAGTACTCTCATTCAGGAGTATGTACAAAAAGAAAGGAAAAGATACAAGTTTTCAAGCCGGCGGGCGATTTAATAATTTTCCTAGCTCATCCTGTTTTTGCTGGGCCACGGCTTCATGATTCAGGATCGCCAGAAGACGGGCCTCGGCCTGAGCCTGCTGGGCCTGATACGAGGCGAGCCGGCCTTCGAGCTCTTTCTCAGTGACCTTGTGAGCCTCGACCCTTTCGCGAGTGAACACGACAGCTTTATCAAGAGCCACCACCTCTCTGATAGACTCTTGAAGTACCCGCCAGAGTTCATACGCTTTATTAGCTTAGGCTGTGAGGCTGGTTTGAAGCTCGCTCAATGCCTTGGAGGCCATCTCCCTTTCCAAGAATTTACGGCTGAGCCTCTTCTCACATGATGCCATGTTTGCCGCACACCGCGCTATCAGCCCCCGCAAGTCCACCCTCGCAACCGCAGCCTTTGAAATAGTACATGTACGCTCAAGGCCATGTGAACAAGCCTCCACTCGACGGCAATAGTTGATCTAAAGAGCGCGCACATCACGTGGCACGGGAAGCAACAAGAAAAATTTCCGATGTATATCCTATCAAGCATGCATTCGCAACTATATGAATGTTCGAAAAGAAATAATACTCGAAGCTCTGATGTGCATGCGACATGGTGATAGTGTTTGTGACTAAAGAAAGTTCTCATAAGAAGAACACAAAGTTCATTTATGCAAGCAAAAACATACATGCGAGTACCCAACGTACATGAAAGTTCAACATAAAGCATGCGAAAAACTAATTTGAATATACTACGCTAATGGGAAAAGGTCGCCAAACAAAGGATCGGTAGCGCAAGGGTTAACAAAATAGAGAACAAGGTTCTCCATCTCTCTCTCTGCTCTCTCCAACACATCAAAGCGACGGTTCTCGCGAAGAGTCGCTCCCCATCGATCGGCGCCATGTTCGTCTACAAAAGCAGACATAACATCCCGCCGGGCTCTTATTTCGCTCAAAAGGTGAACTGAGCGATCTTTCAAAGCCTGAGTAATCAAGCAGGCCTCGTGAAAACCCTCGAGCTTCTCTTCAGCCGCGTTGAGCATCGCCAGGGTCATCTCCGCCGGGTGAGGAGGGACGTCGGCAAGCACGGCAGCAAGTATCATCCGGAGCCAAAGGGAGCCCATTGGGAGGGGAACCCCCTACGGGTCGGGAGTTCATACACTGATGAATCGCATTCATCATGAGTAAGGAGGGGATCCACCAATCGTGCGGCGAAACGCGCGATCATCTCCTCGATAGGCACTTCCCATGACTGTCGGCGAGCATGAGGGCGGTTGCAGGCCATGGCACTCAGTTGTCTCTCAAGGCAAATCACACCAAAGTGAGAACAGATTTCTCTGTGAAGAGAAAATAGGCTATGGCCTCAAAACTATAAAGGGGAGCATTAAATATTGCGCGCGGAAAAATTGCATGATGGAACCCATTCCAAGGCCCAGAAAAGGGAAGACATTGGAAATCAGGAAAAGGAGCGATTTCCAAGGCGCCTTCTCTGCATCTAACGCCATGCACAGAAATATGGCATGAAAAATTGAATAACCCCATACAAGGCCCCTCACGTGCGGAGCACGTGAGCACCATGCTTGGTGTGTACTAGAAAGTGAAATAATACCTTGCACACTAAAACACATCAGCAGCAACAATAAAAAAAAATATGACAAAATCCCAAAAAAAGGGGGCATGCAAACACAGAAGGGCGCGATAAAACTTATCATTCATACTTTAAAAAGTTCACACAAAATAAAAAAAAAGGGAAAAACGATTACAACGGCAACACCTCAGACGCGGGGCATGGATTGAGAAACTCAAACTTGGCTTTGTCCAAGATCCTCCAAGCGTTCCGAAGCCATCCGAGTGTGTTTTCTCTCGTGGTCACATGCGTCGGGGTCCTCACGAATGTCCTCCACCCTTCGATAGGCAGCAAGTATGGCCGACTGCTGAAAAGCCTGGTGCAAGAGATCAATGAGGTCGTCTCGCCTCCTTTTCGAAATTAGGCTCATCAGGTACACCGAATGTACCTTATCCTCGGCGGCATCGAATGCCCTGAGCGGCACGCCGGTGCAAAAAAGAGGGAGCGCCTCCCAGATCGCCAGCACGATGAGTCTCAGAAGAGAAGAGCGACGAAGGAGTAGCCGATTGTTGTACTCGTCGAAGCGGCTCATGATCTCAGCACACTGAGCATTGGTGAACTCCTGGTTCTGACTTCGGCCCAGTGCACGAATATTCCCGTAGGAAATGATTTCGTCAAGATCATACATATGGGCATCCATAATACCTGAAATAAAGGTCATGAGACATCATTGCAAGCTTCTTCTTCATTGATTACAGAAGGACAACCCATGGCAAGAAAACCCTATGAAGCCTCCATGGGAAGAACTGAGTTCTTCACAAGAATTAAATTCCTTACTGAGAAAAGGGAATTAAATTCCCATAAACATTTTCTTTAAATGGAATTAAATTCCTTGGAAAAAAGAGCAACCGCCATCATCATCTCCCTAAAAGATCAGATGAACCCTAAGAGATCTACAGTTTGAAAATTGGATGGGTCTCTGTTCTAGCTGATGAACTTGAAAAAAATGGGTTCGTGTTAAAAAGGGTAAAACCCTTGATGTGGATTTAAAATCCAGAAAGTTTTTTATGAAGGTTCTTCGATCGTCCAACATCATTACCTGAAAGGAAGAGTCTTTCTTGAACAGGGTTAAACTCTGAAAATTTCTCAAGGCAGAGAACTAAGCTCTGGAAAAAGAGAATTAAAATCTCAAAAGAAGGAAGTTCTCAAAATAGGAAGATGAGCAAAGTGGAGGCTCTTCTGAAGGGACATGGGCATTTATAGGATGTGATGGAAACGCTTCATCTTCCCGATTCCCTAGATGGATCCAACGGTCGCAAAAGTGACAGCGTTGCACTCACGTGCTGACGTTTAAAAGCAGCGGCAAAGAACAGAGTGCAGAAGGAAGAGAAGCCCATCCAAGGGGTCACGTGCATACACGTGACCTGGGGTCACGTGCACACACGTGACCAACGGTCACGTGGCCACACGTAACCGGCTTTAAAAGCCTGATTTCTTTGACAGAATTGGATTCCGAGGGAAGATCTTTCAAATCTTTCAAAAATGGAAAAGAATGATCTGGAACCGTTAGATTAAAAATCTAAAGGTGATTAAATATCACCAATTTATGGAAAAATCTTGGACTTAGAAAGATTTCCCCTTAAATCTAACCGAAATAACAAAGAGATATCTTTGGATTTAAAATCCAATGGTGAATAAAATTCACCCAATAATCTAAAGGCCCAGATTAATGATGAGGATGAATCAAATCTCCCAATGAACAAATGAAATCTTTCAATGAGAGATTTACCAAACAGATTGATTCTTTTCCTTCTCCTATAAATAGGAGCCCAAAGAACACAAATAAAAGAGGAGGAGCGAGACATACAGAGAGAGAGATATAGAGCCTTGGGATTTTGGAAGAATTTGATCCTCTGCAAAAGAAAAACCCTAGGTAAGAAAAGAGAGGCTTAAAAAGAGAATTTAATTCTCAAAAGAGTTTAACTCTTATATAAAAAAAAAGAACTTAGTTCTTTCTTTGGTAAAGGATCTGCAAAGTGCACATCTCCCCACGAATTGAGAATTTAATTCTCATTGGGTTGAGATCCTGCCATGCAGATCCAAAGCATAGAGGAGGAATTGAATTTTGAGAATTTAATTCTCACAGAATTATAGGAATTTAATTCCTTTGAGATAAAATTAGGGTTCAACCCTATGTTATAGGAATTTAATTCCTTCAAAATGGACAGAACCAGGGTTTAACCCTAATTAAGAACTTAATTAAGAAGAAATTAGGGTTTAACCCTATGACAGAATTTAATTCTTTATATATATGAGGAATTTAGTTCCTACAGAAAAGATTAGGGATTAACCCTATCTAAGAATATAATTTTTCAGAAGAAAACAGGAATTTAATTCCTCTAAAGTTTATTATTATGAAGAATTTAATCCTTAAGAGATGAACAGATCCTTAAAAAAGCAAAGGATCAGGGTCACGTGCTACCACGTGACCCCTGTAAAGAAAAGAGTTTTGAGGCAACGCCTCACGTGCCCCACGTGACTTCTGAATCACACAGAGAAAGAGGCAAAAGAAACAGAAAAGAGCTCTAGGGCACTCTCACGTGCTACCACGTGACCCTTTGGCTGAAGCTCTGACAAATGAACACCCAAATCCCCATCACGTGACAGCACGTGATACTCTAAAGTATTCAATACTTTTGACAGAACAAAATAAATAGAGGCAGGGCGCTCTCACGTGTTACCACGTGACCCCTCTTGCCTTAGTGTTTAACACTAAATTAAAACCTGTATCCAGTGTTTAACACTGATTTGCCTTAGTGTTTAACACTAATTGAAAAACCCTATTCGCAGTGTTTAACACTGAATTTCTTAGTGTTTAACACTAAATTAAAATCTCTGTATCCAGTGTTTAACACTGATTTGTCTTAGTGTTAAACACTAATTTGGAATCTCTATTTCCAGTGTTTAACACTGATTTGCTTTAGTGTTTAACACTAATTTAAAATCCCCTTTGCCATTGTCTAACACTGATTATTTTTAGTGTTAAACACTAACTTGCTAATCTTGATCCCAGTGTTCAACACTGTTGGTTTTTAGTGTTTAACACTAGCTTCAGCCCAATTGGCTAAGCTTCTAGAGGCAAAGCCTCTCCTTCAATGAGCCAGCAGAGGGCCAATATTCTAAACATGATTGGACTTAGCCCAAGCTGGCCATAAATCCTCAATACAAACTTAACTGGGCTAATAGGCTCATAACATAATTAATTGGTCTTGACTCCAAATTGGAGCAAAGATCGTTTAATCTACCTTGGTTTAAGGGTACATCTCTTCACTCCTTTGATACTTGGCGTTGTAATTCCTCAACGTCTTCAAAGAGGTGACGGGTCTCGATGACCACACATTGATACGGACTGTGGGGTCCTTAAACTCATGGACTATGAGGTCCTTAACCTTGACCGGGATGTCTTAAAACTAACAACGGACTATGACGTCCTTAACCTTGACCGTGATGTCTTAAAACTAACGTCGGACCGTGGAGTCCTTAAATCCACGGACTATGAGGTCCTTAACCTTGACCGCAACGTCTTAAAACTAACAATGGACTGTAATGTCCTTAAACTACCTATCGACCGCAATGTCTTTAAACTAAACAACAGAGCCCCCCAATTGCTCTCTTGTTGGATCTAAACGATCCCGTTAAGTTGATCTTAGTCTAAAATTAGACTAACGTATCCTTAACAAACGTTTAAGTTGATTTTAGTCTCAAATGAGGCTAACGTATCTTTAAACCCAATTCCCAAACCCAAATCTAAGAAAGATACGGATTTGGACTAGTCCACGCCCTACGGGCGACAACATAACTTAGTCTCCGTATACAATCCACGGGCAACCAAACACAAAACAAACACCCATGACACGAAGTGATCATCTGGAGAAGGAGAAAGTTGTTACCACGATGCGGTAGCGTAATTAACTGCAGGGGCTTGCGCCTGCAGGGAAGAGCGTCCCCACAATCAAAAACCCCTCAAGCGAGGGGGAATCTGACGAAGTCTGCTACATCGGACGCATCCGTTTAAACCTTCGATACACGGTGCCATAAATCAACTTGGCATCTTCGGAGTGGTGGACGGATAGCACCAATTAGCATCTGCCCCGAATCTCAGGCAAGACGTCCCTGTCGCGCCGCCATTCGGAGGGGAACAGTCTTGTAATCTCGTGCCACATCTAACACCTTCCGTACCAATCTACCCCTTAAACTCCGCGATATCTTGTTTGTATTGTTTGTATTGTATTGCAACTTGTATTGTCTTGTAATATAATTGTATAATTTGGATGACTTGCCGAAACCATGATATCAGTAAAGGGATGTAACTGGAGAATCATGGATGTAACTGGAGAATCATGTAAATGGAAGTATATCCATGATTCGGTTCAGTCAATACAGATTGAATAGATTGCATATATGGATTCATGGATTCATATTGAATTGTAAATTGTTGTACTTGAATCATATTCAAGTCAGATTATTTATAATGAGACTCAGTCTGAGTCAGAACAATTAGAAAAGAAATTGAAGTCTTGGATTAGGTTTTGATGTTATCGGTAACCGCTGCACATGGGCGGAAGGATTTATGTCTTTTTCAAAGACGATTACCGTGTTTATAATACCGTTATTAAGTTGTCTACCTTAAATAGGCAAGCACCCACTTCTCCAGCTCGCTGAAGCTCAAGAGATTGGTCCCGCTTAAACCTATGTTTACTAGGGTCCTAAGGTAATTTATAGAACTTGAGGGGGTTTTATGTACAAATAATTTTGTATAATTTACAAAATACACCTCAAGTATTTAATTATCGTCTTTAGAGTTTTCATAGTTGTGGATTTTATATTTGTGACATTTCTAGTAAATAAACCTATTTTTCATAATATAGGGTATTTAATTGTAATATTGAACTTATAAGGAATTTCATGGTATTTTCATGTAAAGTGATCCTTTTGATTTAGAAAAGTTGGAATATTTATATTATATCAAAAATAGGTATTTTGATAATACATACATACATACATACATACATATATATATATATACATACATATATATATATATATATATATATATATATATTTATAAAAATAATTTTATTATTTTTTCGAAATCCTATTTTCTTAAGATATTTGTATTTTAAATCTCTCGAGACCGAATGCTCCTTGCGGAGGTCTGCATCTCGCACTAATAAGCCTGAGGATGTGCGATAATCTGCATCATCCCGAACGGGTTCCCCAAATGGGTTGTAGCGGCGCTTTGCAAAGATTTAAAAAATACGTAATCTTGTAAAAAACGGTTTTAATAGTAAAAGGTAGTTTTGTGTAAAACGGTATTTCCTGAATCTATATTTCCCAAAAGGTATTGTGCTATGTTGCATATGAGTGTTGTGAGGAGGTGGGTCATTACCTCGTGATCTAATTAAAGGTATAGCAAGATTAATGATGTTTTAAAGTCGAAACTAAACTACATGGTATTTTACTGAAAAAGAGCGGTAAAAGTTACAAAATGAAATGTTTTGCTATGAAACTTGTTCAACATATTTTGTTAATGATTAATAGTCAAGATGTAAGAGTTTAGTATGGTTGTGTTAAGGAAAATTGAACTTTATAAAGAAAACCGAATCGGAAGTCGGATTTAACTCTGCTTTCGTCGGGTTTTAAAAAAAGAAGTTTTAAGAATAGATTAGAGAGGAGGGAGGTGGGAATTATGGGTTTAGATTCAAGATAAAAGGGAGAGGAAGATGTAGGAGGCGTCGGTGTGTCGTTTCGTCGCCGGGAGCTCCTCGGATCGTTGTCAGAAAATTGCCGGAGCTTCGCCCTTTGCTAACTCCAATTGCACACTAAAATTATATAGAGTTTTCTTGAAAGTTTGGACAGAATTGTGAGTGAGGAGGGTGTGTTTAGGGGTGGTATTTATAGGGTAAAACTAGGATTAGGGTAGGTGAAAAGTTGTATTAAAAATGTATTAAAAATTGTATTAAAATATGGTTTAATGGGGTTTTAAAGAGTTCGGTTCATGTTCAGGAAATTTAAAGTATACAGGAGTTTCCAGAAGACAAAGAGGCACAAGTTTTATGAAGGGTCAACTAGGATTCAGCCGAGTCAACCCGGCCTCACCGACCGAGTCGGCCGAGTCGCCGGCCTGAGTCGGCCGAGTCGGCCGAGTCACCGGCCCGAGTCGGCTGAGTTGGGCCGGGGTTCGCCGTCGAAGGTCCGTCGTCGTCTGATTAGCACAGTGGGGTAGTTTGTTTTTAGTGTGACCTTTGGTTTTACGGATTTAGCACGTGTAGACTATTGGAATTCTAAAAATTTTAAAAGAAATCAATATTAAAAATAATGTGGGTGATGGGATTTGGACTCTGGTGCTTTGGTTCAGCAGTGCAAGGTCTTACCAATGAGTTACAAGCTCCTTCTTGCTATTAAAATGCAAAACAAACTTATAACTTGTGCTCAGGCAAAAATACCCCTTTCTGTATTTTGAAAAAATTTGTACAGAAAGTTTAGGGTTGTTACATTCTACCCTCCTTATAAAAATTTCGTCCTCGAAATTTGTAAAAGGGAAGTGTAACAGATTCAAGGATAGTTTGGTGATAGGACTATTGGTAGTGTATGAAAAATATGTGAAGGAATGAAAGAATGTGAAGGTTTTGGTACGATTGCAAAAGAGGTGAGGAAATTTTGGATTAGGACAGATTCAAAAATATATGAAACTGGAAGATTCAAGGAATATGAATTGTAAAGAATATTTTAGTTGCTGGTTCTTATGTTATATTGCTTAGGTTGTTCACGCAGAACAGAACTCCATGTAGGGTTCCATACAGCTCTGACCTGCATGGGCCGCCAACAAAACCTGTCACGCCCCGCTTCCCGGTGTACGGCGAAGGGGACGCGACGAGGCCGCTACGTATTTACTCAAAAGTAAATACGCTAAGCGTAACTAAGCAATATAAAAGAAATATACACAAGAAACAAATGTAATGAAACAGCATTTTTATTTATTAACATTCTTTTGTACGATGCATGGAAAGTAAATACATCTGAATGAAAGCAATGCCTAAACAGTGGCATAACAGGAATGGAAAATACATAAATGAAATGTGTACAAGTGTAACTACAGCTCGGGATCTTCAATAATCTGGTCCAAGTCTTCGACATTGGGCTCGATCTCTGGAAGGTCCGAATCACCTAACAGCATTCCAAAGAAGAAAGAGAAGGAATGTCATCAGCGAACAATCGCTCGGTAAGTCCCAAAGATAAAGGGGAAGTAGAATAGACAGAGAGTAAGAGAGAGAGTGTAGCTTTTAAAGTTGTATTTAGAGTTAACGCTGTTGTTTGTAGCTTGGTACAGAAGGATGGTAGTGTATACGAGAGAAGTCTCTATATGCCAGAGACTAAGGGCAACAGGACTACAAGGAACCGTTTATGCCACGGTATAACAGCAACGGAAATACATGTTAGGTGTCTTAAGTCTTGCAGTCTCGTGCCACTTCTAACACCTTCCGTACCAATCTACCCCTTAAACCCCGTGATGTCTTATTTGTATTATTTGTATTGTATTGCAACTTGTATTATCTTGTAATATAGATTGTATAATTTGGATGACTTGCCGAAACCATGATATCAGTAAAGGGATGTAACTGGAGAATCATGGATGTAACTGGAGAATCATGTAAATGGAAGTATATCCATGGTTCGGTTCGGTCAATACAGATTGAATAGATTGCATATATGGATTCATGGATTCATATTGAATTGTAGATTGTAGATTGTACTTCAATCATATTTAAGTCAGATTATTTATAATGAGACTCAGTCTGAGTCAGAACAATTAGAAAAGAAATTGAAGTCCTGAATTAGGTTTCGATGTTATCGGTAACCGCTGCACATGGGCGGGAGGATTTGTATCTTTTTCAAAGACGATTACCGTGTTGATAACACCATTGTTAAGTTGTCTACCTTAAATAGGCAAGCACCCTCCAGCTCCCTGAGGCTCAAGAGATTGGTCCCGCTTAAATCTATGTTTACTAGGGTCCTTAGGGTAATTTATAGAACTTGAGGAGGTTTTATGTAAAAATAATTTTGTATAATTTACAAAATACACCTCAAGTATTTAATTATCGTCTTTAGAGTTTTCATAGTTGTGGATTTTATATTTGTGACATTTCTAGTGAATAAACCTATTTTTCATAATATAGGGTATTTAATTGTAATATTGAACTTGTATGGAATTTCATGGTATTTTCATGTAAAGTGATCCTTTTGATTTAGAAAAGTTGGAATATTTATATTATATCAAAAATAGGTATTTTGATAATACACACACATACACACAGATATATATATATATATATATATAAAATAATTTTATTATTTTCTAGAAATCTCATTTTCTTAAGATATTTGTATTTTAAATCTCTCGATACCGAATACTCCTTGCGGAGGTCTGCATCTTGCACTACTATGGCCAAGGATGTGCGATAATCCGCACCATCCCAAACGGGTTCCCTAAATAGGTTATAGCGGCACTTTGCAAAGATTTAAAAAATACGTAATCTTGTAGAAAACGGTTTTAATAGTAAAAGGTAGTTTTGTGTAAAACGGTATTTCCCGAATATATATTTCCCAAAAAGTATTGTGCTATGTTGCATATGAGTGTTGTGAGAAGTTAGGTCATTAGCTCGTGATCTAATTAAAGGTATAGTAAGATTAATGATATTTTAAAGTCAAAACTAAATTGCATGGTATTTTACTGAAAGAGAGCGGTAAAAATTACAAAATGAAATGTTTTGCTATGAAACTTGTTCAACATATTTTGTTAATGATTAATAGTCAAGATGTAAGAGTTTAGTATAGTTGTGTTAAGGAAAATTGAACTTTATAAAGAAAACCGAATCGGAAGTCGGATTTAACTCCGTTTCCGTCGGATTTTTAAAAAAAAGAAGTTTTAAGAATAGATTAGAGAGGAGGGAGGTCAGAATTACGGGTTTAGATTCAAGAGAAGAGGGAGAGGAAGATGTAGGAGGCGCTGGTGTGTCGTTTCGTCGCCGGGAGCTCCTCGGATCGTCGTCGGAAAATCGCCGGAGCTTCGCCCTTTGCTAACTCCAATTGCACACTAAAATTCTATAGAGTTTTCTTGAGAGTTTGGACAGAATTGTGAGTGAGGGATGTGTGTTTACGGGTGGTATTTATAGGGTAAAACTAGGGTTATGGTAGGTGAAAAGTTGTAATAAAAATGTATTAAAAATTGTATTAAAAATATGGTTTAATGGGGTTTTAAAGTGTTCGGTTCATGTGCAGGAAATTTAAAGTATACATGAGTTTCCAGAAGACAAAGAGGCACAAGTTTCATGAAGGGTCAACTCGGATTCAGCCGAGTCTTCGTCCCAAGTCGGCCGAGTCGGGCCGGGGCTCGCCGTCGAAGGTCCGTCGTCGTCTGGTTAGCCTAGTGGGGTAGTTTGTTTTTAGTGTGACCTTTGGTTTTACGGATTTAGCATGTGTAGACTCTTGGAATTCTAAAAATTTAAAAAGAAATCAATATTAAAAATAATGTAAGTGATGGGATTTGAACTCTGGTGCTTTGGTTCAGCAGTGCAAGGTCTTACCAATGAGCTACAAGCTCTTTCTTACTATTAAAAAGCAAAAAAAAAACTTATAATTTGTGCTCAGGCAAAAATACCCCTTTCTGTATTTTGAAAAAATTTGTACAGAAAGTTTAGGGTTGTTACAGTAGAGCCCTTAGGATCTTTGCTTGACTACCAGCATTGTGATGGCAGTCACACTCGTGGGGGCTGGATGGTCTATAAGCACATCCTTATACAGGTCCCTACTCGTTGGATTATCGAGATAGGGCATCGATACTCCGGAGTAGACTAGTGTATACGCTTCTCATCCCAGCAGAGGATATGGTCTGTCCCACAGCCATTAGTACGCTGTACTGGAGTTGGTATGCAGGTGATCATTAGGTTATGAGTTACACTGGACAGGACTCATCGGGAACTGCTGCTTGGTATTATACCTATTGTCAGGTAGCAGTTCCCAGGTGGCATGAGTACAGCTTTGTCCGTTGACTTGCCATCGCTACTTCGTCTCGAGTATGTTCCTACTGCACTTAGATTACTACCCTACCACGCTCAAAGGAGTCGTGCAAATAGGTAGTAGTTGGGTGTAGTCCTGAAGCACTTGGAGATAGTAGCGATCAGATAGGATTCGTCTCTCACGGTATTGGGGTTTGATATCGCGCAGTGTTCGGAAAGCCATTACACAAAGTCCCTGGCCAGGGCAGTCGAGAAATACTGGTAAGGTACTCCAGTAGTTTATCAGGGTGTATTGGGCTCTCCTCCGACACGACTTATCACGTTGTCAGGGGTCTGACATTTACCATCCCCCTAGGCGGATATGCGAGTATCTCAGATGAACAGACCGGACTGTACAGAGATTGTCACCGATAGGCTCGGTAGGAGTCCAGGTGAGTTTGCTCATCGGTCTTCTTATCGACAGATACCTGGATAGCCGTTACGTACAGCTAGTACCGCTGACGGCTTGTGGTTAAACTCATTGCCAGTGTACTGTTGAGTCTTTAGAGTCCCACACAGAAGGTTTCCCAGCTTCAGGAAATTGATGTAGACGTTGTATGGTTTTACGACTGGGTGTTGGGGTCAAAAATTACACCCCAGTTGACCAAGTCAAAACAAAAGTCAACCCCAAGTCAAGACCAAGCCCGAGTCAAGACCAAGCATTGAAGGGGCCGGCTCCATGCCAAAAAGGAAGCAATAAATTAGTCTAAATGTAATTTTTAGAAATAAATATATGTAAATTGGGCAGAAAGCCAAAATTTTGTAAACCACATGGCTTATGTGCAAAAAATAAACAATCACATAAGGCATGGGTGGCATAAGTGCCATTTGGCAAAGCCCAAGGAGCTATATGTAAAGTGTGTAGCCTATAAAGGCAACATGATGAAAAAATCAATAATAACTTTTTCTCTCTCTCAAAAATTAAGGTTCTGTGTCTCCTTCTCCTTCCTCAAGGTTCTAAACCTTCTTCCCCTTTTTGAATTAAATCAAGAGTTTCACTCTTCCTTTTCCAAAAGTAAACAGTTTTTCACCATCAAACCCTTGAAGGGGAACTCAGATCTTCCATTAGATCTCAAAAAGGAGAGATTTTTAAATCTCACCTCCCTTTTCTCCAAGATCCAGTGAACAGAAGAAGAGGAAGAAGGAGACTCATCTCCAAAAATCCCACCTTGGGAAGATCCAAAGCCTAAAAGAAGATTCAGGGCCAAAGGGGAAAAGAAAGGGGTCCCCTTTGATCATTTCCAAAGATCTCTGGGAGTTTAACTCCAATCAACATCTGTTGGAGTTTAACTCCATTAATAAATTCCTTTTTGGGAGTTTAACTCCATAAAAAAAAGTCTTTCCTGGGAGTTGAACTCCTAAACTACTAAAATAATCCTTTTTTGTGAGTTTAACTCCTAATTCCGGGGTTAAGCCCTCCCTTCTTTCTACAGGCGCACAGCGCCCGCATACCGGGCGCGTGAGGCGCTGGCGCCCAGCAGCTAACACCTAAGTGCCCAGTGCCCACGTGCCGGGCACGTGAGGCGCTAGCGCCCAGCTCCCTAGCGTCTTTAAGATGCTCCTCATCCTACTTTTTCCCACACTATCCCACACTCAAAATACACCCCCGTTAGGAAAAATTTTCTAACGGGGCGCTGTCCCGCACCCCGCAAAGGAGCTGCAAGCCCTCTTCACCCCAACCCGCTATCCGGGTAGCGAGACCCCCATAAACTCTGCGGGGCCTCCGATATATCCAAAACCCCTCAATGCACAACACACGCACACTGCACATTGAGTTCGCATGACCAGTTTGACCCGTCAATCGGAGGTTCCTTCGCTCGAAAGGCGAGGGGTAATTAACAGCAGTTTAGTCCGCGGCTGTTGAAGATTCGGATCCCCACAATCAATAAACCCCCACCTACCCTAGGCAGAGGAAATATATAGTACGCCTGACAAGCGACGCGTATTCCCATCTCAATGGGGTGACGAAAAACACCCTATAAATTCTGGCACGCCCGGTGGGACCTCTCTCTCCTCCCATATCTCTGGTCAAGTGTTCATGCGAACTCATTTAGCATATATACCGATGTTTGTACTGAAGTAATTTTCTTATCGTGCAGCAATCAACTTTCAACGACGATGTCTCCTAAAATGAATTCAGCTTCCGACATGACCCCGATCTCGTACGTGGTCAAGATCAATGCCCGTGTAGTTCTCCCTGCCAGTCTCAGCCGGCAATGGGAGGAGCCATCCCTTCAATTTGGTTCCGTCGTCATCTACCCTGCTGGAAGTGCTCATCTGGCAGAGGTCCCGATAAACCAAGCGGCCAAATCGACTTTAAGGGGTAGGTGGCCGAATGTTGTGGTCACCAAAGCATCCCACTCCAAATGTAAATCTGTGTTCTAACGGCTCTCCGCTGTTCCGACTGGGGGCAAGGCCGTCAACACCAATGGAGCCATAAAGCATCTCCAGCAAGCTCAGACGACTCCAACAAGTGCACAATCAGGCGTATCTCCAAAGCCCTTCATTGCACGGTCTACGGCGGCTTCCCGAAGAGCCGTAGCCAGCCAAGTGCTCAAAACAGAAAGGCTGAGACAGAAGCGACTCAGGTATCAAGCCAACAAGAGGGCCAGGACTTCGGCCAAGTAGAATCTTATGAGGTTCCAAGAGCAGGGTTACTTTGTGATGATGGCTAAGTCGGCCGTAAAAGTGAGCAATTCCTTCGAACCTATGAAGTGGGTTCAGAAAAATGCCATGACCGCTAGAATCAAGAAGACATCGGTCCGAACAATGCTACAAAAGGACGTGTCCCAGCCCTAAAAGAGAAAGCATGACACCATCTCTTCAAGAGTCTATCAGGCGCTCTGTACCGTGCGAAAGCAGCGAGGCAGTTCCAGAAAAGAAGCGCCAGCACCACTCATGAATCCGGTCAGGCCAGCCATCTTCAATCGATTGTCCGCTACCAAAATAGAAGGGCCAAGACGGTGGTCCACAAAGTCAGCTACCAATAATGAAATGATGGCCGGATATGTTGTCCACACTGTCTATATGGCGGGCTCGCTCCCCAGCAACAACCTTCGCAGCAAAAGAAAGGATGGGACCACCACATCCCAAGCCCAATCTGGTTTGAATGTGGTTGCCGCTTCCCAAGAACAGCCACCTCCGCTGGATGATGAAAACCCTCTCGATGAGGATGATAGGCAGAAAGACCCCTCAGTCCATGTAGAGTCAAGCTCGGACAGTGAGGAAGAGCCGACTTTCCGCCCCAGGACCGCAGAGAAAGAGATGCTTCAATTCGAAAACAGCTCAGGAGCAAAGATAAAGAAATGGTCAAGCTTTACTCCAAAATCGACAACCTGACGAATGTTTTGATGCAGCTCATGGCTCAAATTGCTCGAGTGCCTTCCAATCAAGCACATGTCTCTACTCATGAGCCGGGTGATGACAACCCAAAGCAACCGATGCATGTCCCCTTGGGTCCAAGATTGGGTGAGCCGCACAAAAACCGACCACATTCTGCTTCTAGAGATGCCTTGGCTCCAGATAGCACTATCCCACTAACACAAGATCGGATAATGGATTTGGTCACTAGCAAGGTTAGAACATTGGTAGCCGAAGCCAAAGCTCAGAAAGAAATCGGCAGTAGTTGGCGACCATATCCCGCACAGTACGATCTGATCGAGTTCCCGAGCGGCTACGTCATTCCTAAGTTCGGAAGATTTGACGGGACGAGAAACGCAAATCAGCACGTTGCCCACTTTAAAGCATCGTGCGGACATACAGGGGGCAATGATGTGCTCCTTCTTCGTCAGTTTGTCAACGGCCTGACCGGTGTCGCTTTCGACTGGTACGCGAGTATACCGGACGGGTCCGTCATTACCTTTGCCCAAATGAGTCTCTGTTTCGGCAAAAGTTCATGAGTGTCGGTGATAAAAATCTCCATTGCTGACCTTGTGAGGACCAAGTCGGGGAAGAATGAAAGAAACACCGACTTTATCGCCCGATGGCGTAATCTCACGGTCAAGTGCGAACCGCCGCTGGAGAAGTACTAGTCCGTCAGCCTTCTCATTGGGAATCTCAGCAATTGGATGGTCCCATTCTTGTGTATAGCAGGCCTCAAGACGTTTCAGGAGCTGACCAAGAAAGTCCAAATGCTGGAACGCTCGAAACAAGAGTCTATCCTGGACTCTCAGAGAGACAAGACTTGGAAGAGCAAGAGGGACGACAACCGTAGAAGCGAGAATTCCAGCAATACCAATGTCTTCAATGCGTCTGACAATGAAGATAAGCGAAAGGCAGGCAATTCCAAAACCAACCGGTCTCGAAAGCCATTGCTGGGAGGAGAAGGGCCTTCTCTAGAGGAGAAAAAGAACAAGGCTTACTCTTTCAGAAGGGACAAGGTCCGCAATATATTCAAAGATGCCTTGAACAATGGACTACAATTGCCAGATTCGAAGAGTCCCCACGAAGCAAAAATGACCGACAATCCCCTGTATTGCCCGTACCACAGAGTGGTGAGCCATGCGATCGAGAATTGCTATATTTTCAAAGACTGGATCGAGAAGCAGTACAAGACAGGAGAGATCGAGCTGTCTAAGAGTGTGTTGGTAAACAATCAAGTTGCAACCACCAACTTTATATAGACAGAAGCTGAAGCCTTCTGGGAGCAGACAGCTGAACCCGCTGCCCTGAGAAATGGAACTGACTCACCGCGGCCTCCGTGGAGTATGCACATATCTAATAAGAAGAAAAAGATGCTAAAGTTACTTCGGAAAGAGCCCAGAACAGAATGAGAAAGGAAGAAGAAGCCCACCATTCCAGCTGCCAATTCGGCTCGATCAGGCTCAAAATCCAAAAAGCTCAAGAAGAAGAAAAGTGCAGATCGGCGCGAAAAGGAGTCTGCAGGGAGATCGACCATTCAAAAATATATCGATTCCCTCGAAGACTATGAACAAAAGGAAAGGACTCTAATTCAATTGAAGGAGTTCTTCCCTGTAGAAGCGGCTGAGATTCTGAAGGAGCTAGAAGAAGACTCCAATAAAGAGATCCTTATAGTGACCTGCTACGTCGTCCACCTTGTTAGCGACTCTAAGGAAGAGCTATGTTTTCCTGAAGATGACGAGGAGCTCGCCACAAAGGCTAACTAAATCCAGCTCAAAAGTGGCAGGGCTCTACCGCTAAATTAGGGCAACGCCCCAAAAGGGAAGGAAAAACAAGTCGCTAATGAAGAAGATGGTAGAGAACTTGCTCATGAAGATTCGAGTCCTTCCCCAGTGGACTATAATGTCTTAGCTCATCTCCGGAAGCTTCCGTCTCTCTTAAGCATCTATAATGCTCTGGTCCTGTCCAACAATCTCAGAGATATTCTCATTCATGCTCTACAAAACCCCGAACGGTACCAAGCTCGCTTTGCGGAAATTAATATGAAAGAAGCCTGGTACAATCTGCATACTGCCACAGTCACATTTAAGGACGAAGACCTGCTACTGGTAACGGCTGAGCATAACCAGCCACTTTACGTGACCGGGTACAGCGACGGAGATCGGATTAATCGCATATTGATTGATCCGAAATCCTCAGTGAACATCATGAACTTGCGGACTCTGAAGAGTTTGTCAATGGACGTCCGACACCTTGTTCGCCGCCAAAAATAGGGAAGACAAACCTCTTGCCTGAATTTGGGGGCAGATGCTATTTGGTTTTATCCGTCCACCTCTCTGAAGATGCCAAGTTGTTTATGGCACCGTGTCTCGGAGGTTTAGACAGATGCGGCCATTGTAGCAGACTTCGTCAGATTCCCCCTCGTGTACAAGGGGTTTTTGATTGTGGGGACGCTCTTCCCTGCACGCGCAAGCCCCTGCAGATAATTACGCTACCGCATAGCGGTAACCACTTTCTCCTTCTCCAGATGGTCACTTCGTGTCGTGTGTGTTTGTTTTATTTTTAGTTGCCCGTGGATTGTATACAGAGACTAATGTATGTTGTCGCCCGTAGAGCGTGGATTAGTCCAAATCCGTATTTTCTTAGATTTAGGTTTGATTTGGGTTTAAGGATCTTTAATCTCATTGAGATTAAGATCAACTTAAATGTTTGTTGAGAATACGTTAGTCTAATTTTAGACTAAGATCTACTCAACAGGATTTTGGGATCATTTAGATCCAACGAAAGAGTATTTGGACTCTGTCGTTTTAGTTTAGGGACATTGTGGTCCACTGGGTGTAAGGACATCGTAGTCCATGGAGTTTAAAGACATCATAGTCTGTAAAGTTTAAAAATATCATAGTCTGTTGGGTTTAAAGACATCATAGTCTGTAAAGTTTCTGATCGTCGGGACCCGCCACCTCTCTGATGATGTTGAAGAATTACAACGACACATATCAAAGGTGTGAAGAGATGTACCCTTGAACCGATGTTGGTTGAGAGATCTGTAGTCAAGGTTTGAGACTAAGATCAATTAAAGAGATTGTGAGCACATGGGCTCAGTTAATCAAAATTGAGGACTTATGGCCAACTTGGGCTCAATCCACTCAGATTTCAATAAAATGTTGAACATTTGTTTGGGCTCGGTCCCTTTTGGTTCAATAATGCTGAGCATTAAGTTGGGTTTTGACACCCCTTTTTCTTTTGTCTTTTACTGAGTGTTGAACACTTTTTATAGCGATGGGCTTTATTTAAAGAACACTTTATGTTCCCTCAGCGCACACATGAGGAGCACGTGGTGCGCTTGGAACTGAGCGCCAGACCTGAAGCGCTAAGACGCTTCTTGTGATATAGCGCACACGTGAAGAGCACGTGGTGCGCTTGGCGCTGAGCGCCAGACTTAGAGCGCTGGAACACTTCTTTTGAAATAGCGCACGCGTAAGGAGCACGTGGTGCGCTTGGCGCTGAGTGCCAGACTTGGAGCGCTAAAGCGCTTCTTTTGAAAAAGCGCACACGTTAGGAGCACGTGGTGCGCTTGGTGCTGAGCGCTAGATTTGGAACACTAAAGCGCTTCTTATGAAATAGCGCACACGTGAGGAGCACGTGGTGCGCTTGGCGCTGAGCGCCAGACTTGGAGCGCTGAAACGCTTCTTTGGAAGTTCTGGTCAGTTCTGTTCTCTGAGAATTAAATTCTCATTTATAAGAGACCTTGTCTCACAGTTCTAAGTTCTTCTTTTTGTGAAGAGAGACTTTATCTCATGGATCTAAGAACTAAGTTCTTCTTTTTATGAAGAGATGTTATGATCTCTTCTGTTTTTGTGAAAGACTTTGTCTTGTAGATCTCTGATCTAGAAAAAGAACTAAGTTCTTTTGATGTGAGAGTTAAACTCTCAAAAATCGAGGAGATGTTATGATCTCACTTATTATCATTTACCTTGAAGAAAATTTCTTCTGCTTAGAGCTTGCTCTTCTCTTTTTCTTTTTGAAGTTTTTTGGGGGCGTTCCTCTCTCTGTAAGACTTGAAGTCTTGGATCCTTTATATAGGGGAGGCTGATTTGTTAAATCAGTTAAGAAAATCTTTCTCTGATTGGTCTGGGGAAGTTTCCCCACCATTGGATATTTGATCCTAGGGATTCTCTTTTACAGAAGACAATCTTCTTGTTTTTAACAAGATTGGGAAAATATTTTCCCATACAGAACTTATCTGTAAATTGGTGATTTTTAATCACCATTGGATCTTTTGCTCTGCTTTACAGAGTGCAATCTTTCTTAGAAATATCCAAGGAAATATTTTCCAAAATAGTGTTTTTGATCCCTTTGTTTAGAATTTAATTCTATCTGTTCAGAAGGCATAAGAGCCATCACGTGTATCACATGACCCCTCACAGAATTAATTTGGTTTGCAGGGGTCAAAGCAGAGGGAAGGCATCACGTAGTAACACGTGAGCTTCTTTGTTCTTTGTTTGTTTTATAACTGAGTCCCGCACGTTTTGTGTGAAAGACAATCACGTGCTTGCACGTAAGGCTTTAGTTTCCACCTACTAAACGGAGCCACTTACTCTGCATACAGATGCATCACGTGCTTGCACGTGATGATCCACTAGCGGGAACTTTTTCCTTTTCCCTTTCTGAGTCTCTTTGTAGGGGATTGATGATCACGTGCTTACACGTGATGCTTCCATTAGTGGGGAATTTTCCCCTTCCCTTCTTGTTTCTGAATTTTATAAGGGAACAAATACCCCCACAGCGTTGTTCTCACGTGGCTGACACATGAGTGCAACGCTGTCACCTTTACGGCCGTTGGATCTGCCTAGGGAACGCGGAAGATAAACCATTTCCCATCATGTCTTATAAATGCAGGGGTTTTGTCTCTGCAACGCCTCCATTCCTTCATCTTCTTCCTTCTTCGCTTCCTTTGAGAATTTAATTCTCCTCTTCAGAGCTTAGTTCTTTGTTCATTAAAGATTTCCAGAGTTTAACTCTGCCCAAAAGAACCCTTTTTAGGTAAAGCTCTTGATCATCAGAGAACCCCTTTTCTTAAAGAAAGCCTCTGGATTTTAAATCCAACATGAGAGCTTTGCTCTCCTCTAAAACTCATCTCTTAGAGATCCAAAGATGTGATCTTTGAGAAGTAAACCTCCGTATCTCAAGTATTCCTGTCACGCCCCGCTTCCCAGAGTAAGCTAAGATAGGCACGTGACAGAGCCAACCATGCTACCTATGGATAGGAAATATCCCTCCACAGTCACATTACGGCTGTAGAGATATCAAGAAAAATAATAAACAACTATCTAATACATGTCCATGAGCCAGAATAACGAGTCAAGAATAAAATAATGCGGAAACTAAAAGATCCAATACAATAATAAACTGGAATGTATGTCCCATAATGCGGGCTCACATCAGGAATGAAAATACTGAAAGGAAACTAAACTAAACTAATAACAGGTCATCACTGCTCGGCCTGTTGATCAAAGTACTCTTGGACAGCCTGCGATAAGGATAAGGGATCTGGGCAATGCAAAACCCAGACGTCAGTGCGTCATAATATCAATAATTCAAGGCAAGCAGGATATAATGAAATATATGCAGGCATGAAGTATGAACAGTAACAAGTCCTTAGTAACAAGTAAAACGTAACATGAATATAGATCAGTGAACAGGATATAAACAGGTGAAGTGCAGTGAGTAGTCTAAACTGTGCTATAAGGTGATCTACTCTAAAGTTATTCGAAATCAATGAATGTAATCCTCATCATAACCCATCGGTCTATGCCCCGTTCATTCCCCACGGGACCACCGTACAATATATAATAGACTGTGAGTCTATGTCCCGTTCATACCCTACGGGACCACGGTACAGGATGTAATAGCCCTTTGAGTTACGTTCAGTTACAATCTTGATTTCCCCATACCCCCAAGATTATGTGTGTAAGTCAGGTATTGATAAATCTGAGACTAATACCAACACAGGATCAAGCAGGTACAGGTTTGTCTGTAGGGACAACAGGTCGTGTCCGTAGGGACAACAGGTTAAGATTGTCAGCATTAGTAACAAGATCAGGTAATATGTCACACTGTGGTACATCAGGTCATGTCAGGTGGGGTACATGTATCAAGTCATGTCAAGTAGTGCACAGGTATCAAGTCATGTCAGTAGTAGTGTATCAGGTCATGTCGGGTAGTGCACAAGTGTCGAGTGGATGCTCATAATCAAACTGTAATAAGTATGGGTACACAAAATCAAGTATGGAGTACTAATATAACAATAAAATGGAATGATGTGATATGGTATGCAAATAGATATAAATTCAAAGATATGGATGCACAATTATCAATTAGGGTTACATTTATAGTTCCAATACTACTTAGGATGCACTTTATTAAACATGGGGTGTTAATATCACAATGTTATGTATTAATGTGATCTATGGATGCAGTTATATATATTTTAAATGAGATGGATGCAAACGGGTATCCGAAATCAGTAAAACTGTAAAATGGTAATGTGGGATGTACAACTAAGTAATATGTGATGTAAATATTCTATTGGGTGCAGTATATTGTAATATAGTATGTAACAAGATAGGTTTGCATATGTTAGATGTAAAATAATACGTACGGATGTCAGAAAACTGTAAAACGAGAACTTGGGATGCATGATTTAGAATTCCAGTGTTATAATTATTAAAATAGATGTATAAAAAGTAATGTCGCATGTAGCAAGATAAACTTGCCTCGACGGATCAAGAAACGGATATGTACGGTACGTCCGACGTCGGCAAAATGTCGCGACGTGCGCACGGTACACGGAACGGTTCCAAATAACGCACGAGGGTGATCACGCAAGCAAGGCACTTCCTCTGGGTCGTTTGGATCGTCGACGACGATCCCGGATCCGGCGGACTACGAGAATACAAAGATCAAGAATCGAAAAAGAAAAGAAAGAGGAAGAGAGGAAGAGGGATTGCTCACTGTGGTTGTGGTTGCTGTGGATTCAGGGAAAGGTGGTGGTGTCGACGGTGATGAACGGAGCTCCGGCGAAGGGGTTGGTTGCTAGGGTTTCGGTTAGGGTTATCTAGGGTTTGGTGTTGGTTTCTTGGTGCAGGGTTGGTGCAGGGTTGGTGAAGGGAAGGAGAACAGAGGAGATAGGGAGAGAAGAGGAAGGAGATGGTGATGGAAATGAGAGGTGGTTGGCGGTGAGGTGTAGATGGGTTTCTCGGGTTGCAGGGTGTGTGCAGGTGAGGGCTCGGGATTGAAGGGAGAAGGTAGAGGAGGAAGAGATGAGGGGAGGTCGATGAGGCAGAGGGAGTCTAGGGTTTGAGAGATGGAGTTTGGTGGTGATGGGTTGAAGTGAGGAGGCTCAGGGTTTATATAGCAAAGGAGGAAGATGAGGATATGGGAGGAGAGAGAAAATATATGGGGGTCTCGTGAAGGGAGGTGACCGCACTCGCGGGGAGGTGACGCGATCCGAAGAATGTACAGTATCCGAGAGAGGTGTGAGAGAGAGAGGGAAGAGAGAGAAAGGGGGAGAGAGATAGAGAGAAGAGAGAGATCGAGAGGAGAGAGAGAACTGTGAGGAGAGATAATATCGTTTGTTAATGGAAGAGAGAGAGATGTGGGGCCAGCGTCAGAGGGAGAGAGAGAGATTGTGTGGGGTCAGGGTAGAGAGAGAGAGAGCTAAATAGGGTAAAAAAAAAGTTAGGATTTTATATTAAAAAGATTTAGTTTGTTATTTAAATTTAAAACTGTCGATTAAAATTAAAGATATTAAATTTAATAAAATTTGAATTTTGGCGGGATACAAAAATATTCCAAAACACGCCCGGGTCGGGTCTAAAAATTCAGATTTAAAATATGAAAAATATATGCGACTTTAAAAATTCAAAATGAATGCTCAGGTAACGAAAATGCATACCCCCAAGAACGGATGCACGTACGTGCGCGTAGCCATCCAAACACGTCCGTTTCACTGAACGGGAAGAGAAAAAGATGCGCGGATGCTACCACGGGGTTAGGGGTATCATGCAGGCCAAGTTATGTAATTTTAAATTATTTTACGTGACTTAAAATGTTATATGGTAAAAGATACAATGCCAGATAAAATGCCAGTATGCAGTATTCATGAAAATGCACATGTCTATGTAACAAGTCAAAATAATTCATAAATATGAATCAAACAAGTTCAAGCAAGCGGGTCGGGTCGAATGCAAAGTAAAAATATAAAATACCATTCACACCCAAAACATGGTAAATCAAGAAATATCACAAATAAGAAAAATACGAGAACTGGAATTGGTGTAAATGAACTAGGTTGTTACAATTCCCCTCTGAATTTTGAGGATTCTTGGGATTTTTAATTTTCATATATTTTTTATGAGTTCTTGGAATTTAATTCCATCGCATAAAAGGAATTTGATTCCTCTGACGAAGATCTTAGCTCTGAAAGATCAAGGGGACCCTTCGGGAATTTTATTCCCTGGTGTTCTTGAAAATCTTTTCATATGGTTTTACCCTTATTCGCACAAATTTGAATTTGCCAGGTGTTTAACAGAACTTGTTTTCCCAAGAATTTGTTTGAATTCCAATATCTGTTTAATGAGGATCTTCTTGATTCTCGTAATGATTTCCCTGTCTCATCATTGGTGAGCCACCATATTGATTTTGTAGGGTCCATGTGTCCTGTAGGTAGTGGTCCTGAAAAAACAGAAATTTTGTCGTTTTCTTGCGATATATATATATATATATATATATATATATATATATATATGCTTCACTAAAGGTTTCTCCTTCCCTTGTTTCAGGAACAATAGCTTCTCTTCCCTACTTTCCTTTTACTCACTCAGACGCTGCATTTCCACAATCGCAGTCAGACAAAGAAGCAATGGCGATGATCAGGGCCCATGATAGGGACCGTACCAGTTTTCTCTTGTGGGGAACTTGGGATGAGCATATCATCCGGGGTCGCCGCAGCTTTCTTTGCGAAGTGCCAACAGAGCCTCTTCGCCCTATTTTGCCGATGGAGCATCCGCAGACTGCCTTTGCGGTGGAGGTGGTTGACTGGAATCCTATAGGCCGGCTTGAGCCGTCGACAACTGGGATACCTAACCAGCCTTTGCCGGCCATAGATATCTTGGGGCATCGCATTTATCAAGGTGAAGCCCAACCCTGGGGACAGATTTATAAGATAGGGCTTACCCCTCGCCACCCAACAGGCTATCTTCCCTGGGCTCGATACATTCTGTCTGCTCATCGCGCACGCTTGTAGAAGGTTGGGATTTATCAGGCAGTATATGCATCCATCTTCCATTATCAGTCCCCTCATGTCTGGTGGGTCAAAACTTTCCTGAACCAATGGAATCTCCCACCAACACTTTCTTGCTAGGGGACAGTGAGGTTTCGATTTCTCTGGAAGAGTTTCGCGAGATTTCTGGATTGCCTGTTAGGGGAGAGCACTATTAAGAGTTGCTGCCTCCCGATGAGTACGTATTCACGACCGTGCCTGCTATGCTTGATGGCTTGACGACCGAAAACGCTATCCGTCATAAGTACCCCAGTCTAATCAAGACTCTGGGTATTTTCGAGAAGCTGTTCGCGGAATCAGAGGAACAGGGAGTCACCTTTAAGAGCTTTATCGCCTGCTTCCTTCGTGAAGATGTCTTGTCAAAGGAGGCTCCGAAATTTGCGAATATTAACGACCCCTTTGGGTTTGGGCTGAATAAACTGCCGGCCAAAGAAGAAGATTTATCGCAGTTTTACATCCCGATCTTATCGGCCGTGTCCTTTGATTCGATTGCGGCTCCCGGAATGGACGAAGAGACCTTCTTTGTCGGTTTTATCAGCCTTTGGCTTAGCTAGTTTGCCATCCCAACGCATCGTCACTTTATGAGAGCTTCGGTCATCTACCCTGCTCATCGAGTGGCTGAAGGGACAAGACTGGCCGTGGGTATTGCGGGGTTATCGCACATCATAGGCTGAGCACTGCGGCTAATACTTCGACCCCGGGTGTAGATGTGGTGAGTTTCTCCCTCCACTACTTTATGTCGTGGATCGAGATGCATGTATTGGGGGCGTTCGCAGCACATCAGAGGCCGGATTTCTATGATGCTTACACCTTCCCACGGCTCATGAGGTTAGTGGATGCTTCTGGCCCTGATCCAACTCAGTTAGGGGACCTTCGTGTGTTTCTTAACCCGTATGCTAACGAAGGTGGGATGATATTCAATGACCGAGTCCTCTCTACTCCTTCAAGACCCGTTCAACAGCTATTCGATTTATCGGAAAGGGGAGCACCATCCTTAAAGCCTAAGGAAATTATGCACTTATATTCGATTAAGCCGGGTTATTTGATGTTTCATCAAAATGATGCGGCTCTTTTCATGCGGTACAATCTGCACCGCTTTGCCCGACAATTGGGTTATAACCAGGGTGTTCCCTTCGAGGCATTTTTAGTGGAGCCCAGCTAGTCTTTGGGAGTTGTTCATGACATCACCCATCACTTCATGCGACTGAACACCAGCTCTCGTTTCATGATCCCCGAGGACGATTATATTCCAAGGTGTGTAGGGTCCTTTACGGGTTGGTATCGCCATCGAGTGGGTCCCATCATTGCCAAGGAGAAGCGAATACTCTTCGAATATAGAGCTCCCGCCCCGATCCAAGCCACGGGCATTCCGCCACTACCGCGAACAGTGGTTCACCCTCCATTGAGGGGTACCGGTGCCTTACTCATCCCTGAGGCAGCGGACGCGGAATCGACTCGTCCCACAGTTGGTATGCCGATGCGCACTAAAGCTCAGGCAAAGGCTTTCGATAAGGCGCCAGCAGTAGTTTCATCAGTTGCGGATTCATGAATGGCAGTGTCATCATCTGTAGTATCGTCAAAAGAGGATACTGGAGACGAGATTGGCCAACGTCGTGCCAAAGCGCCAAGGGGCAGGAAGAGATCTTCATCTAGTGTTAACTCCAGCTCAAAACGGAGGAAGAAAACGCTTACCGGTTTGCTCAACCTCTTGCTTGACTTTGAGACTGTTGCCCAAGACGAACCCATATCCATACAAGAGCCGGATGATGGTCTTCTCTTTCCGGGTTCGTCTACCGAGGAAGCCGCACAATTGGCCGAGGCTATAAGGCGCTCACAAGACGAAACTGAGAATGTGGGTGTCCCGAAGAAACCTTATCCTCCCGTCATATTCTACGAAGATCCCCCATCACTGCAGAGGGTACATATGGGTCCCCTACGATGGGAAGATGAGATAGCCCTCAAGCGACCTATCTCAGCCGCTTCCAAAGATGAGCTGGCATTGAAGACCGGTGGCTATGAATCTGCATTTGAACTCCGGCGGGCACACTTCCTCAGGAAGGAACGACGGCTTGAAAAAGCCATACTAGAAGCATCCTGGCGCATCGGTACGTGTGCTTTCCGTATTTTTTTAGCAAATAATTTGTATCGCTTTTTATATCTCCTTATCTTTGCGAAAATTTTACAGGGACTTCAGGAATGACAGAGAATTTGAGCTCAAGTCGCGTCCTGACTGTGGACTCTGTAAATGTCTCCGATGAGGCCCTAGTAGGTGTGGAGGAGGTCGTTACAGCCGCTATTCCTGCTGTGGAGCTTCAACTGGTAGCCTCCGTTCTTCCAGTGTCTATTATTCCAGCAGAGGTGACTTCATCGACCTTAGTTCCCATAGACATCTCTAGTTACACACCGAAGGATGTAGAAGAGGTTGTCGGAGCCGTTAGTCTTGTCTTGGAGCTCCCGGTGGCGACTGTTGTTCCTCAATTGGAAGCTGCCTCACTGGCCCATATCCCCAACGATGTACTCGAGGGTGTGGAGGAGCCTGTCAAGGCTGTTGTCCTTCCGGTTCAAGGCGGGAAGAGCATCGAAGGTAATCTTCTATACTTTGTTTTTTAGTAGCCTTTCCATTATCTGAACCTTTCCTTCCTTTCAGAACTACGGGAATTGGTTGCTTCTATTGTGGACCTATCTCTCAGGAAGTCCTTCCAGCGCTTATTTGACATAGGTGCTCTACAGGCGATATCCCCGCAACGCATAGTCCTTTCTTCCGAGCAAGGTTGGTGTTCTTTGACCCTCATTTTTTTATTATTATTCTTTATAATAACGCTGATATGCGCTCCACGGTTCTGGAGGCTGATGATGAGGTCGAGATCCTCGATGGGCCCGGGGATCTCTCAAACCATCCTTGCATGACTGCGGGTAAGTTAGGCTTTTATCTTTGGCATTGATTCACCTTATTTCATGTTTGTGGCTCTCACTAACTGTCCACAACTCTTGACAGCTCTGCCAACCCTAATTCCGTTGGAATCACAGATTTTCATGCCACTGGGTCCTTATGCCCGTCGTACGTCTGAAAGGATGGTGAGACAAAGCATCTACTCCCTGACGGGTCTTATTGAAGACTTTCACGCTGGTATCTCTGTCCCGGCCGAAGAATTTGTTGTCGAAGCCAATACTTCCTTATCCTTCCTCTCCACCTATCATGATGAAGCATTGGTACGCGTCTGGGTTGAGTATTGTCGTAGAGTGGAGGCTTGCTTACATAATCTCGAGTGTATCCGCCTTCCTTCCGAGCTCTTAACTGCCAAGGTGAGCCTGCGGGGGTGGATTGAATGGTGTGCCGCTAATCTTCAGTCCTGCGAAAAGAGGCTCAACCGGAAATTTTCGGAGAGGGAGCTAGCTTCAAATGCTTTAGAGGAACTTCAAGTTCAACTCACTGCTAAGACGACTCGTGCGTACAAACTTTGGCGGGTGCTTCAAGAAGCTATCACGGAGGTGATAGCTCTTGATAAGGACGTTATTTTTACCCGTGAGATGGTTGAAGCTCACAAAATATCTGAAAGGGAGCTTGAAAGTCGGCTCGTCTCATACCAGGCTCAACAGTCTCGGGCGGAGACCCGTCTTGTGGCCATAACAAAGCTTGAAGCCGAGGACCAGCGAAAGAATGACGAATTGACGAACTTATTGCATACCGCCGGCCTGAAGATATATATGTTTTTTTATATTCTCTGTTTGTACTTACTCCTGAATGAGAGTATTTTTTTGATTCTTTTATAGATTGTACTTTGTATTCATTTGGGTTTTATGAATAAAAGACATATTTTGTTTGATGGTGGTGTGTCCTTTTTAGCAAATGCATTTTGTAAATAATCTATCTTGATCTCTTCGCAGGACAGCGACTGCTTAAGAAACAGGTTCAGATCTACCGCCTAAGACTTCTCAACTTTATGAGCCGTGAGAGTCTCATAAAGACTTTTCTCCCTACGAGTCGAGAGGATCCCGTAGGTATATTTTCTCCCTGGGAATCGTGAGGATTCCTAAGTGTGTACTTTCTCTCGAGAGTCATAAGGATCTCACAAAAGAATTTTTCCCCTTTACGAGTCGAGAGGATTCGTAAATGGTTGTTTCCCTCCTTGTCAAGATTCGACTTTGGAGAGTGTAGCCTGTGGATAGTCCAACTTGACCTCCTTGTAAAGCAGTGATAGCTTAAGAGACGGGGTTAGGATCTGTCACCTAAAACTTTTCAACTTTATGAGCCATGAGGGTCTCATAAAGACTTTTCTCCCTATGGGTCGAGAGGATCTCGTAGGTATATTTTCTCTTTAGGAATCGTGAGGATTCCTAAGTGTGCTTTCTCTTGAGAGTCGTAAGGATCTCGCAAGAGAATTTTCTCCCTTACAAGTCGAAAGGACTCGTAAGTGGTTGATGAGTTGACTTGTTCCTGAGTCGAAGCGTTGCTTCGACGGGGAGGTCGAGGGTTGACTTTCTCCGTTTTCTACGGTGTCGGGATCGACTTTCTCCGTTTTCTACGGTGTCGGGGTTGACTTTCTCCGTTTTCTACGTTGTCGGGAGCGACTTTCTCCGTTTTCTATGGTGTCGGGGTCGAATTTCTCCATTTTCTACGGTGTCGGGATCGACTTTCTCCGTTTTCTACGGTGTCGGGGTGGACTTTCTCCATTTTCTACGGTGTCGGGGTTGACTTTCTCCGTTTTCTACGGTGTCGAGATCGACTTTCTCCATTTTCTACGGTGTCAGGGTTGACTTTCTCCGTTTTCTACGGTGTCAGGGATTGACTTTCTCCGTTTTCTACGGTGTCGGGATCGACTTTCTCCGTTTTCTATGGTGTCAGAATTGACTTTCTCCGTTTTCTACGGTGTCGGGGTCGACTTTCTCCATTTTCTACGATGTCGGGATTGACTTTCTCCGTTTTCTACGGTGTCAGGGTTGACTTTAGGTTGTCTGTGAACCGCAGAGACTTGGAACTGGGGACTTTGTCATGGCTCCGATTGGTAGTGTCGCGTCCGTGTCCTGCTGGCATGAGGAAGAACGCCGTTGCTGGTCTTCTAGGATGCAGATATTGCCGCTGAGACCTGACTCTCCCTTTGATAGAGTTTATTGGGACATGTGATTCCCTTTTCGTTTATGCCCATGGATTGTATACAGGGGTCAGTATGGACTTACCTACAGGGCAAAAGTTTCATTCTTTCATTCATTTTTTTTCTTTCCGCGATGCCCTATCATTTCAGCTTTTTGTATCGCGAAAGTCGCGATTGCCCAATTATTTCGGCTATTTTTCGCGGTGTCCAATCATTTCGGCTGTTTTTTTTAGTCGCTGTTTTTTATTGCGAGTTGCCCAATCATTTCGGCTATTTTTGTATGAATATATTTTACTTGCTGATTTTTTTGCATGTTACCCCATCATTTCGGCTATTTTTGTATGCATATTTGGCTCGCTGACTTTTCGCCGTGGGTATGAAACCTGGGATCTGATACCAATCTTAGCATCAGCATCGATGCGACTGGAATATTGCCAGGAGCGAATCATCATTTGCCACGAAAGGACTCGGAATTTGTTACCGATTTAGGCATCAGCATCGCAACAATTGGGATATTTCCAGGAGCGAATCATCATTTGCCTTTGTCGGTTCGAACAAAGGTGGCTTAGCAAACAGGGTTAAGATCCTGTCGACTGAGGCTTTTGACTTCATGAGCCGTAAATGTTACCTGTGGTTAGGAAACATCCCTCCACAGTCACATTACAGCTGTCTAGAGATATCAAGAACAGTAAAGTAAAATAAACTATCTAGTACATGTCCATATGCCAGAATAAACGAGTCATGAAATAAAATAATGCGGAAGCAAAAGATTCAAATACAATAATCTGGAATGTACGTCCCAAAATATAGGCTCACATCAGGAATAAAAATACTGAAAGGAAAACTAAACTAAACTAATAACAGGTCTTCACTGCTTGGCCTGTTGATCAAAATACTCTTGGACCGCCTGCGACAAGGATAATGGATCTGGGCCATGCAAAACCCAGACGTCAGTGCGTCGTAATATCAATAATTCTAAGCAAGCAGGATGTAATGAAATATGCAGGCACGAAGTATGAATAGTAACAAGTCATCAGTAACAAGTAAACAGTAACATGAATATAGATCAGTGAACAGAATATAAACAGGTGAAGTGCAGTGAGTAGTCTAAACTGTGCTATAGGGTTATCTACTCTAAAGTTATTCGAAATCAATTAATGTAATCCTCATCGTAACCCATCGGTTTATGCCCCGTTCATTCCCCACGGGACCACGGTAAAATGATATGATAGACTGTGAGTCTATGTCTCGTTCATACCCCACGGGACCACGGTAATATGATGTAATAGCCCTTTGAGTTACGTTCAGCTACATTCTTGATTTCCCCATACCCCTAAGTTATGTGTTCAAGTCAGGTATTGATAAATCTAGAGCTAATGCCAACACAGGATTAAGCAGGAACAGGTTTGTCTATACAGACAACAGGATATGTCCATCGGGACAACATGTCAGGATTGTCGGCATCAGAAATAGGATCAGGTAACATGTCAAGTAGTGATATATCAGGTCATGTCAGGTAGTGCACAGGTATCAAGCGGATGCCTAACAGTAAAATGTAGCAAGTATCGAATCACGGTAAAGGTATGGATGTACGGTGAAAGCATGGATGCACAAACATCTATCAGGGGTTACATCATGACTATGTAGGATGCACATTATCAAGCATGGTGCACTAATACAACAGTAACATGAAATAATATGGTCGCGGCGTGCAACTAGATATGTAATAAACCGTACGGATACAGACGGATACTATAAAACTGTAAATCGGTAAAATTTGTTGAATATTAAAACACAAACACTATTATTTATTAAATAGATATTAATATAATAATATTAACATGCATAATATATTCAAACCGATTAATAACTATAAAAGTGGTATTGATTAACCATGCACAAGAAAGTTCCGTTAAGAAATTCAGCGTCATCCTGATTTGTAAAATAGTTTAAAAATAACAAACGTTCTCCAAAAGGGACGTGTCTTATACCAAAACAAAGATAATTCAATAAGGTTTTCATTTTTATAAGTTTAAGTATCTCAGGTTGTCCCTACAAAAAGTTATGAACATTCGAAATTGAAAGTTTGCTGCTGGAATTCTCTGGACAGCAGTTTAGAGATATTTTCATTTGTATTTTACGTTATTTAAACAATTTATTTTGCAAGTAAATATTTCATAGAGTTATAGTATTCTGAGTTATCTTCGTAACGAACTAAAGAACGTATACTAATAATTTTTCTTATGAAACTTGTCAGTCTTGTCTCAAAGGGAAGATGACCAAATCTCCGTTCACCGGACATGGAGAAAGAGCAGCAGAGCTCTTGGGACTCATACACAGTGACGTATGTGGTCCGATGTCTACACATGCAAGGGGTGGGTTCTCCTACTTCATTACATTCACTGACGATCTCTCTAGATTCGGATATGTGTATCTTATGAAACACAAATCTGAAGCTTTTGAGAAATTCAAGGAATTTAGAAACGAAGTAGAGAACTAGACTGGCAAAAGTATCAAGATCCTCCGGTCTGACAGGGGAGGGGAGTACTTAAGTACGGAATTCCTAGATTACTTAAAAGAGAATGGTATTCTCTCTCAGCTTACTCCTCCTTATACACCACAGCACAACGGTGTTTCGGAGCGGAGGAATCGTACCCTATTGGATATGGTTCGCTCCATGATGAGTAGTGCTGAGTTGCCTCTTTCATTCTGGGGATATGCACTTCAAACTGCAGCGCATCTGTTGAATCAAGTTCCATCCAAATCCGTGCCTAAGACTCCGTATGAAATATGGAGTGGTAAGAGTTTTTATCTTAAACGTATTAAGATTTGGGGTTGCCCAGCTTATGTCAAAAAGCAGAACCCAGACAAACTTGAGGCACGGGCAGTTTTGTGTAAGTTTGTGGGATACCCAAAAGATTCAAGTGGGTATCTATTCTACCATGCAGAGGAACAGAAGATAATTGTTTCAAGAAATGCCACATTTTTAGAAAAAGAATTTCTTGTTAAAAATATTAGTGGCAGAACGGTAAAACTGGATGAAATTCCAGAAACACAAGCTTTAACAAAAGATTTGGTGGAACCACTAGATTCAGTTACAACCAACGAACCTCAGCCACTCCGCAGATCTGGTAGGATTTCTCATCCGTCCGAGAGATACTACGGTTTTCTCATAGACGGGGATCGAGAGGATTGCATCTTGGAAGAAGATGACCCTACCAGTTTCAGGAAGGCCATTATCAGTAGGGACTCTGATAAGTGGCAGGAAGCAATGCAATCCGAAATGGAGTCCATGTACACCAATAAAGTGTGGACCTTGGATATTTCTCCACCTGGGGTAAAACCCGTTGGACGCATATGGATCTACAAAAGTAAACTTGGTGTAGATGGGCAGGTGGAAACCTATAATGCTAGACTCATTGCAAAAGGTTTTCATCAAAGACCTGGTTTGGACTATGACGAAACTTTTTCTCCGGTGGCTATGCTCAAATCCATTCGGATCCTACTTGCCATTGCTGCCTTCCATGACTATGAAATCTGGCAGATGGACGTTAAAACGGCTTTTCTAAACGGTTGTTTAGAAGAGTGCGTTTATATAGATCAGCCAGAAGGTTTCGTAGACAGTGGGAGCAGCGGGAAGGTGTGCAAGTTGCTTAAATCCATTTATGGGTTAAAGCAGGCATCGCGGAGCAGGAACATCTGTTTTGATGAGGCAATCAAGGAATTTGATTTCATCAAGAACGAAGACGAACCTTGTGTCTATAAGAAGATTGTAGGACGAACTGTCGTATTCCTAGTCTTGTACGTGGACGACATTCTTTTGATAGGAAATGACAATCCTAAGCTACAATCGGTCAAGCTATTTTTGTCACAACGGTTCTCCATGAAGGACCTGGGTGATGCCTCGTACATTCTGGGGATCAAGATCTATAGAGATAGATCCAAGAGACTACTGGGACTTTCGCAGTCCAGGTACATAGAGACCGTACTAAAGAGATTTAGTATGGAGGATTCCAAGCGCGGTAACATACCCGCATTGCACGGAATTACCCTCTCCAAGAAGATGTCTCCTAAGACTGACGAGGAGAGGGTTCGCATGAGCACTATACCCTACGCTTCGGTGGTAGGATCTATAATGTATGCGATGCTATGTACAAGACCAGATGTAGCTTACGCGCTAAGCGCGGTAAGCCGGTATCAGTCAGACCCGGGTGAGGACCACTGGACAGCAGTGAAGAACATTCTCAAGTACCTAAGAAGGACTAAGGATATGTTCCTGGTTTACGGTAATGGAGACCTCAGGGTCGAGTCCTTTACCGATTCAAGCTTCCAGAGTGACAAAGATGACTGCAAGTCTGTCTCGGGTTTTGTATTTACCCTCAACGGAGGGGCGGTATGTTGGAGGAGTTCCAAACAGGATACCGTCGCAGACTCGACGATGGAGGCTGAATACATTGCTGCAAGCGATGCCGCAAAAGAGGCGGTCTGGATGAAGAAGTTCATTAGTGAACTTCAGGTGGTTCCGTCCATTGTTGACCCAATACCTTTGTATTGCGATAACAATGGGGCTATAGCTTTAGCGAAGGAACCAAGGTCCCATCAGAAATCCAGGCACATCTTAAGGCGGTATCACCTGATCAGGGAGATCATTGATCGCCAGGAGATCGAGGTGCGGAGAGTGGACACAAATAACAACATAGCGGACCCATTCACGAAGGCCTTGCCCCAGACTCAGTTCGAGCGGCTGATCGAGATGATAGGTCTTCGATATGCCGGTACATGGCCTTAGTGCAAGTGGGAGATTGTTAGTGTATATGCCCTAGAGGCCATTACTGTATCATACTAGTATGTATATTACTTGATGGAAGCTTGGGATATTCACAGTTGTATAGACAATCTTGCTCGATATAGTAGTATGCTACTTGGTTTGTCTTTGCTTTAATGTGTACATGTGTGTTTCTTTATTATATCACCTATACGCATTAGTAGAGCCCTTAGGATCTTTGCTTGATTACCGGCGTTGTGATGGCGATCACACTCGTGGGGGCTGGGTAATCCACAAGCACATCCTTATTCACGTCCCTAGTCGTGGGATTATCGAGACAGGGCATCGATACTCCGGATTAGACTAGCATATGCGCTTCTCATCCCAGCACGGAAGACGGTCTGTCCCACAGTCGTCAGTACGTTGTACTTGAGATAGTATGCGGGTGCTCGTTAGGTTACGAGTACACTGGACAGGACTCGTCGGGAACTGATGGTTGGTATTATACCTATCGTCAGTTATCAGTTCCCAGGTGACATGAGTACAGCTTAGTCCGCTGACTTGACACTGTCGCTTCGCCTCGAGTGTGTTCCTACTGTTCTTTGATTACTACCCTACCACGGCTCTACTGAGTCGTGCAAACAGGTAGTAGTTGGGTGCAGTCCCGAAGCACTTGGAGGCAGTGACGGTTAGACAGGATTCGTCTCTCCCGGTATTGTGGGTTGACATCGCGCTGTGTCTAGGAGAGCCATTACATGAGTAGTCCCTGGCCAAGGCAAGCGAGATATACTGGTAGGTTTCCAGTGTTATCTCAGGGTGTTCTGGGCTTCACTCCGACACGACTTGTACCGCTATTAGGGGACTGACGTTTACCGCCCCCCTAGGCCCTCCATGCGATGTATCAGACGAACAGACTGGACTGTACGGAGATTGTCACATACAGGCTCAGTAGGAGTTCGGATGGGTTTACCTCATCGGCCTTCTTATCGACATCTACCTGGGGACCGTTACGTACAACTTGTGTGCGTGTGGTGTTCGGGCAGGCAATACTAGTGGGCTTTGGTTTAAGCCGGATCCTAGTATTGCACGGATGGATTTGTTTTGTCTTCTGTGCATCCGTATTCTACGGAATGCGGATGCAGGTGTGTATGCTCAGTTTTCCGTAGCGATGAAGGAGGAGGTGCCTCATTAGAGTTTTGGCAGTTGGTTCGGCCAAAACCGTTATGTGGCAGGCTCATTAGGATTTTGGCAATTCGTTTGGTCAAAACCATTATGAGCCGCGGACATCATTTACTAATCCTTTTAGTGATAATTTTATGATGGCTAATTGCATTGACCATTTGACCACCATGACCTCTCTTGACTTTGTTGACCGGTTGACCGTGTTGACCATTGGCCTTCAAGAGAGGTCCACACTCTTCTTTGATTTTCTTTTTAATTTTTGCTTATGATAATGGTCAATTCAATGTAGAATCAACTTTATCATGATAGGATTAGTAATGATGGTTTTGGTGTATTATTGCAACCATGGTTCATTTTCTTGAGTTAATCTTTTCATAATTCTTTTCTCATTCTCTCTCTTGCTCTTTCTCATGAGAAGAAAAGAAATGCTCCATGGTTGCTAGCTCCTCCTTCTTCCTCCTCTTGATTCATCTTTTGATCTCATGTGTTGAGAGATAAAGATCCCAAAAAGACAAACACCTCCATCTTTCTCTTCTACACAACCTAGGGTACCAAGACTGGCAATCTTGTTACCCTAGTTACCTCGGCTCGAGGTGGAGCTCGGTGTACATCTCTCGGGTGGATCGTCTTCGACTCAAGGAGGCCGCGGAGGTGACCAAAGTCCGGATCAACCCTCGGAGCAAGCAAGGAGAAGAACAACAAGAAGAGAAGGAGTTCAAGTTGAGGTATAACCCCTAACCGAGTAGATAAATCTCTAGTTAGGATGCTAGTGTGTTGTTTAGCAAAGATCCGGCTTTTACGGTCCATGTTACCAAGTCTAGAAAAAAAATTGTTTTACCGTTTCCGCAACCCCGAAAGTACCGGGAGAGGTAACGTGGACCTAACAGTGGTATCAGAGCCTAACTAAACACACCCTAGCATGTTAGCAAAGTATTTAGAATATCGACCGAACCGTAAAACCGCAAAACACCCCGGAAACCCTAAGTTTCTGCCGATTTTTTTTCTGTTCAAAAATTAATAAATCATGCACTAAAAATCGGCTCAGGATTTTTAGAGAACACTGGAGAAAAACGATCCCCTATCTCGGTTAAAGAGCCACGGAACCGCGGCATAAGCTTGCTTATGCCGCGGAACCGCGGCCGATTTAACTCGGTTGGGGTTCTGGTTTCCTGCAGTGTTCTTATTTGGGTATTTTGGGATTTTTGGAATATGATTTTTCTGCCCAGATTTTCCAGAAAGCAAAATTTGTTTTTGGGGCTTAAAAATCCGTATTTTTTGGTCGATGTTCTGTAGACTTTGGCTAATGGTTATATCTGTAATGTTATATGTGTATTGAACGTCTACTAATCGCTATACGTCGATTAGTGGGGGTTATACATATCTGTGATCTGTGTTGTTGATGGTATGTGTATATGAACTCGTTAGATTGTCGCGGATGAATAGCCGGGGTGGATGTGAGATGAGAGTTTCTTTTTCTTTCATTCATGTAATAAATTTGTAAATTGATGTAATATTATTTGTATGGCCGCACAACCGGGTCGGGGTTGTAGCCGTCATTGTATAATTCTTTTTACTGTTTTTGCTCCTAGGATAGACCCATGGAGGGGGTGCACAAACTACCGGGTATCTCGAAGTGCCGAGTGGCCTACTCACGGTGTTGAGGGAGGTTGCTTCGCTTCGGGTACTTGGCGGGTAGTTTGCCGCACCCGTAGGGGTCTTGGGTGGGGTATTGGCTATTCATCGTGACCGTGTAATCCGCTTTTCGTTGCAGGCTCGAACGAATCGCGGGTTTCTAGTATATCAAAAGTGTTCATCTGTGATCTGGATTGGCTATCATTGCTATATATCTATATATAATAACTATTTAGGCGTTGCTTATGTTTTTCAGCCGCGCTAGCCCAGCCCCCGCTCTGTCGTTAGTTAAGTAACCTAACGGGTGATGACGGGGCCCCGTGGCGAATGCGAATGGCATAAGCGTACGTCATATTTTTGTTGTTTTCTGCAATGGTAGGATTTAAATGATGGGACGCATTAAAAGAACTAATGCAAGAAAATAAACCTAAAAGACGTTGTTGGAACAATTTTTCAAAAAGCTGTTATTGCAAGGACGTTCACTTTTGTTTTGCATCGAGGTATTCGGTTATGAATGCCCAGCACCTCATTCGATGAGGCAAGGGCCGAGATCCCCTCATCGGGAGTGACCCCTTGGACAAAAGTTTGCGTCAGGGTGATAACTTCACTATAGTCGATCATTCTTGCTTTACATCGAGGTATTCATCTTATGAATGCCCAGCACCTCACTCGACGAGGAAAGAGCCGAGATCCCTTCACAGGGAGTGACCTCTTTAGCAAAAGTTTTCGTCACTATATTTTCAAAAAGATGTATCACGTTCCTTCAATAATATCAAGTTCATTACGTTAACGGGTTTTTTGCCAAAAACCCAGCCGTAGCCCTCCGTCGTTTCTTATAAGTTATACTTAGTATTCGTGCTGCGTTTGTTGACTGTATCAAGGCGCAGTGAACGGTAGCTAAGTGTTGCTTATTTGCTTGATACAAAGTGATTGGTTAGGACATTTGTGTAACCTTGTTGACTGTGTCAAGGGTTATGCAGGTGGGTTTAATGCAATCAAGATAATGACGGGCTGAACTTGACTAGGACTCTTTGATTTGTTGACTGTGTCAAGGTCACTTGGGTCCTAGGGGCAAAAACCACATCGGGAGTTTCAAAAGTACTGAAACTTGCTAGTGTTGCATACCATTTGGAGTGTGATGATTCTGGTAGGATTCCTTCAGTTTTGTCACGCGATGATATTTGGGTCCCAATCCTACTGTGAGTATATGCTACTCCTCGGGAACTTTCTCGCTTAACGATCAATGCTATAAACCAAGTAGGTGTCTAGAAAGGTGTTAGCGGGGCTACGCCCACAGGGAAAAGAGGTTACTTAATTAAGGAACGTCGCGAAAGCGTTGGAAAACCTCCCTCGAAGTACCGACACTGGCCTGGCTGAACGGTTAAGCAAGTATTGTACGGTGAGATTGATCACGACTAATTCTTCCTTTATGGTTTGAGGAGGGATTCGAGAGACAGTGGGAGCCATCCTGTTTAGATAAATTAAAAACCAATCTAAACTTGCAAGAGCGCACGCTGAGTGTTTCTTTTCTCTCTCTCCGGGTAGCAACCATTTCACGCCCTAATCAAGATAATAAAATGTATCGCTTGACCGATCCGAATTCTTATTCGAGGCTGGGGAACGTTGGTTCGGCTCTAACTTGTGACAACAGTCATAAGTATGAGCAAGGGAAAGGGGATTGTATGGATTCCCAGGATACCCAGTTGAAGAAGAAGCATGGTTTTGCATCTACTTCAGGTGTTCTTGTAATTGAGAACTGTTTTACGGTCAGCCCTACCTCCTGGGTACTTGATACCGGATCAGGATCTCATATCTGTAATTTATTGCAGGGACTGAGAAAAAGTAGGAAAGTTGCACCGGGTGATATGTCGCTCAGAGTAGCGAACGGAGCACAAGTTAATGCGGCAGCCGTCGGTGAATATCACCTAGTATTGACAAATGGAAAGACTATGATTTTGAACGATTGCTACTATGTACCTTCCATGGTTTGCAACATCATATCAGTTTCTTTACTCGATAAAGATGGATATAACTTTGTTCTTGATAGAATTATCATGAACATTTACCTTCATAAGGTAATGGTTGCAGAAGGTACACTGTGTAATGGTATCTACGTTCTAAATCAGAATACAGTTCTCAAAAACACACGTAAGAGGAAGAATTCAGATATGAATGGATCCTACTTGTGGCATTGTAGACTTGGTCATATCGGAGAGAAAAGACTGAGTAAGTTGCATAAAGATGGACTCTTGGATGCGTTCGAGTTTTCATCTTATGAAACTTGTCAGTCTTGTCTCAAAGGGAAGATGACAAATCTCCGTTCACCGGACATGGAGAAAGAGCAGCAGAGCTCTTGGGACTCATACACAGTGACGTATGTGGTCCGATGTCTACACATGCAAGGGGTGGGTTCTCCTACTTCATCACATTCACTGAGGATCTCTCTAGATTCGGATATGTGTATCTTATGAAACACAAATCTGAAGCATTTGAGAAATTCAAGGAATTTAGAAACGAAGTAAAGAACCAGACTGGCAAAAGTATCAAGATCCTCCGGTCTGACAGGGGAGGGGAGTACTTAAGTACAGAATTCCTAGATTACTTAAAAGAGAATGGTATTCTCTCTCAGCTTACTCCTCCTTATACACCACAGCACAACGGTGTTTCGGAGCGGAGGAATCGTACCCTATTGGATATGGTTCGCTCCATGATGAGTAGTGCTGAGTTGCCTCTTTCATTCTGGGGATATGCACTTCAAACTGCAGTGCATCTGTTGAATCAAGTTCCATCCAAATCCATGCCTAAGACTCCGTATGAAATATGGAGTGGTAAGAGTTTGTATCTTAAACGTATTAAGATTTGGGGTTGCCCAGCTTATGTCAAAAAGCAGAACCCAGACAAACTTGAGGCACGGGCAGTTTTGTGTAAGTTTGTGGGATACCCAAAAGATTCAAGTGGGTATCTATTCTACCATGCAGAGGAACAGAAGATAATTGTTTCAAGAAATGCCACATTTTTAGAAAAAGAATTTCTTGTTAAAAATATTAGTGGCAACACGGTAGAACTGGATGAAATTCCAGAAACACAAGCTTTAACAAAAGATTTGGTGGAACCGCTAGATTCAGTTACAACCAACGAACCTCAGCCACTCCGCAGATCTGGTAGGATTTCTCATCCATCTGAGAGATACTACGGTTTTCTCATAGACGGGGATCGAGAGGATTGCATCTTGGAAGAAGATGACCCTACCAGTTTCAGGCAGGCCATTATCAGTAGGGACTCTGATAAGTGGCAGGAAGCAATGCAATCCGAAATGGAATCCATGTACACCAATAAAGTGTGGACCTTGGATATTGCTCCACCTGGGTTAAAACCCGTTGGATGCAAATGGATCTACAAAAGAAAACTTGGTGTAGATGGGCAGGTGGAAACCTATAAGGCTAGACTCGTTGCAAAAGGTTTTCGTCAAAGACCTGGTTTGGACTATGACGAAACTTTTTCTCCGGTGGCTATGCTCAAATCCATTCGGATCCTACTTGCCATTGCTGCCTTCCATGACTATGAAATCTGGCAGATGGACATTAAAACGGCTTTTCTAAACGGTTGTTTAGAAGAGTGCGTTTATATGGATCAGCCAGAAGGTTTCGTAGACAGTGGGAGCAGCAGGAAGGTGTGCAAGTTGCTTAAATCCATTTATGGGTTAAAGCAGGCATCGCGGAGCTGGAACATCTGTTTTGATGAGGCAATCAAGGAATTTGATTTCATCAAGAACGAAGATGAACCTTGTGTCTATAAGAAGATTGTAGGACGAACTGTCATATTCCTAGTCTTGTACGTGGACGACATTCTTTTGATAGGAAATGACATTCCTAAGCTACAATCGGTCAAGCTATTTTTGTCACAACGGTTCTCCATGAAGGACCTGGGTGATGCCTCGTACATTCTGGGTATCAAGATCTATAGAGATAGATCCAAGAGACTACTGGGACTTTCGCAGTCCAGGTACATAGAGACCGTACTAAAGAGATTTAGTATGGAGGATTCCAAGCGCGGTAACATACCCGCATTGCACGGAATTACCCTCTCCAAGAAGATGTCTCCTAAGACTGACGAGGAGAGGGTTCGCATGAGCATTATACCCTACGCTTCGGCAGTAGGATCTATAATGTATGCGATGCTATGTACAAGACCAGATATAGCTTACACGCTAAGCGCGGTAAGCCGGTATCAGTCAGACCCGGATGAGGACCACTGGACAGCAGTGAAGAACATTCTCAAGTACCTAAGAAGGACTAAGGAGATGTTCCTGGTTTACGGTAATGGAGACCTCAGGGTCGAGTCCTTTACCGATTCAAGCTTCCAGAGTGACAAAGATGACTGCAAGTCTGTCTCGGGTTTTGTGTTTACCCTCAACGGAGGGGCGGTATGTTGGAGGAGTTCCAAACAGGATACCGTCGCAGACTCGACGATGGAGGCTGAATACATTGCTGCAAGCGATGCCGCAAAAGAGGCGGTCTGGATGAAGAAGTTCATTAGTGAACTTCAGGTGGTTCCGTCCATTGTTGACCCAATACCTTTGTATTGCGATAACAATGGGGCTATAGCTTTAGCGAAGGAACCAAGGTCCCATCAGAAATCCAGGCACATCTTAAGGCGGTATCACCTGATCAGGGAGATCATTGATCGCCAGGAGATCGAGGTGCGGAGAGTGGACACAAAGGACAACACAGCGGACCCATTCACGAAGGCCTTGCCCCAGACTCAGTTCGAGCGGCTGATCGAGATGATAGGTCTTCGATACGCCGGTACATGGCCTTAGTGCAAGTGGGAGATTGTTAGTGTATATGCCCTAGAGTCCATTACTGTATCATACTAGTATGTATATTACTTGATGGAAGCTTGGGATATTCACAGTTGTATAGACAATCTTGCTCGATATAGTAGTATGCTACTTGGTTTGTCTCTGCTTTAATATGTACATGTGTGTTTCTTTATTATATCACCTATACGCATTAGTAGAGCCCTTAGGATCTTTGCTTGATTACCGGCGTTGTGATGGCGATCACACTCGTGGGGGCTGGGTAATCCACAAGCACATCCTTATTCACGTCCCTAGTCGTGGGATTATCGAGACAGGGCATCGATACACCGGAGTAGACTAGCGTATGCGCTTCTCATCCCAGCACGGGAGACGGTCTGTCCCACAGCCGTCAGTACGTTGTACTTGAGATAGTATGCGGGTGCTCGTTAGGTTACGAGTACACTGGACAGGACTCGTCGGGAACTGATGGTTGGTATTATACCTATCGTCAGTTATCAGTTCCCAGGTGACATGAGTACAGCTTAGTCCGCTGACTTGACACTGTCGCTTCGCCTCGAGTGTGTTCCCACTGTTCTTTGATTACTACCCTACCACGGCTCTACTGAGTCGTGCAAACAGGTAGTAGTTGGGTGCAGTCCCGAAGCACTTGGAGGCAGTGACGGTTAGACAGGATTCGTCTCTCCCGGTATTGGGAGTTGACATCGCGCTGTGTCTAGGAGAGCCATTACACGAGTAGTCGCTGGCCAAGGCAAGCGAGATATACTGGTAGGTTTCCAGTGTTATCTCAGGGTGTTCTGGGCTTCACTCTGACACGACTTGTACCGCTATTAGGGGACTGACGTTTACCGCCCCCTAGGCCCGCCATGCGACGTATCAGACGAGCAGACCGGACTGTACGGAGATTTTCACATACAGGCTCAGTAGGAGTTCGGATGGGTTTACCTCATCGGCCTTCTTATCGACATCTATCTGGGGACCGTTACGTACAGCCGGTGCCGCTTGCGGTCTGTGGTTAAACCCACTGCCAGCGTAGTGTCGAGTCTTTAGAGTCCCACACAGAGAGTTTCCCTGCACTGAGCGAAACGTGTAGAGGCCGTATGGTTTTACGGCAGGGCTGCAATCACTTACATACACTTGTGTGCGTGTGGTGTTCGGGCAGGCAATACTAGTGGGCTTTGGTTTAAGCCGGATCCTAGTATTGCACGGATGGATTTGTTTTGTCTTCTGTGCATCCGCATTCTACGGAATGCGGATGCAGGTGTGTATGCTCGGTTTTCCGGAGCGATGAAGGAGGAGGTGCCTCATTAGGGTTTTGGCAGTTGGTTCGGCCAAAACCGTTATGTGGCAGGCTCATTAGGGTTTTGGCAATTCGTTTGGTCAAAACCATTATGAGCCGCGGACATCATTTACTAATCCTTTTAGTGATAATTTTATGATGGTTAATTGCATTGACCATTTGACCACCATGATCTCTCTTGACTTTGTTGACCGGTTGACCGTGTTGACCATTGACCTTCAAGAGAGGTCTACACTCTTCTTTGATTTTCTTTTTAATTTTTTCTTATGATAATGGTCAATTCAATGTAGCATCAACTTTATCATGATAGGATTAGTAATGATAGTTTTGGTGTATTATTGCAACCATGGTTCATTTTCTTGAGTTAATCTTTTCATAATTCTTTTCTCATTCTCTCTCTTGCTCTTTCTCATGAGAAGAAAAGAAATGCTCCATGGTTGCTAGCTCCTCCTTCTTCCTCCTCTTGATTCATCTTTTGATCTCATGTGTTGAGAGATAAAGATCCCAAAAAGACAAACACCTCCATCTTTCTCTTCTACACAACCTAGGGTACCAAGACTGGCAATCTTGTTACCCTAGTTACCTCGGCTCGAGGTGGAGCTCGGTGTACATCTCTCGGGTGGATCGTCTTCGACTCAAGGAGGCCGCGGAGGTGACCAAAGTCCGGATCAACCCTCGGAGCAAGCAAGGAGAAGAACAACAAGAAGAGAAGGAGTTCAAGTTGAGGTATAACCCCTAACCGAGTAGATAAATCTCTAGTTAGGATGCTAGTGTGTTGTCTAGCAAAGATCCGGCTTTTACGGTCCATGTTACCAAGTCTAGAAAAAAAATTTGTTTTACCATTTCCGCAACCCCGAAAGTACCGGAAGAGGTAACGTGGACCTAACATTTTCAAACTATATTTTGTATAACATTATAAAATGCAGATTATAAACTAATTAAAGATAATAATAAGAAATATTACGACGATATATATTTTAAATGATATGGATGCAATCGGGTATCCGAAAACAGTAAAACTTCAGTATGGATGCATAATACTATACCTAAATTGTTGCAAGATGATTTAGCATGCGACCAGACATGTAAATAATGATATTGATGTGTACGGACGTCGTATAACAGTAAAATGATAAACTGGTAAATGCGGGATGTACAACTAAACAATATGAAATGTAAATATTCAATTGGGTGCAGCATATTGTAGTCTAGTATGTATCAAGATAAATTTGCATGCACTAGATATGAAGTAACTTGCACGGATGCACACGGATATCCGAAAATGGTGAAACATGCAAAATGATAATGTGGGATGCATAACTAATCATTATGTGTTGTTATTATTCAAATGAATATAGAATATAGTAGTATAGCATGTAGCAAAATTAACTTGCCTCGACGGATCACGAAACGGATATGTACGACACGTCCGACGTCGGTAAAACGTCGCAACGCACGCACGGCACATGGGACAGGACTAAACAATGCAAGAGGATGATCACGCAGGCAAGGTACGTTCACTGGATCACTCGGATCGTCAGCGACGAGCAAGGCTCCGGCGGTGATCACCGGAATTAAGAAACAAGATCAAGAAAAAGAAAGAAGAAGTAAGAAGAAGAGGCTGTGTATTAAATAAGGAAAGAAAAAATAAATAAATAAAATATATATAAACATATATATATGCAGAGGAGAGAGAGAGAGAGATAAAGGGGTTGTTAGTTTGTTAGGAAATTAGTTTAGATTTGAATTTTAAAAACTTTTATTAGTTAACTAAATTTTAATTTGTATCAGTTTATAAAATTAATATTATATAAATAAAATTTGATATTCTGGTAAATACAAATATAGTCCAAAACATGCCCGGGTCGGGTCTAAAATTCAGTTTTAAAATACGAAAAATATACATGTCGACCAAAATAAAAAAAATGAATGCCCGGGTAACTAAAATGCATACCCCTAAGAACGGATGCAGGTACGTGCGCGTAGCCATCCGAACAAGTCCGTTTCACTGAACGGGATGAGAAAAAGATGCGCGGATGCTACCACGGGACTAGGGGTATCATGCAGGCCATGCAATGTATTTTTAAAATATTTTATATGACTTAAAATGTTATATTGTAAAAATGCAAATGCCAGATAAAATGCAAGTATGCAAGATATATAAATTAAAATGAAAGTGCACGAGTCCATGTAACATGTCAGGATAAATCATAAACATGAATCAAGACAGATTTCAAGCAAGCGGGTCGGGTAGAATGCAAATACAAATGTCAAATACACTATTCGCACCCAAAACACAGTAAATCAGGAAAATACCATAAATAAAGAAATACTTGAACTAGAACTGGTATAAACGAACTAGGGTGTTATATTATACCCAACTACAAAAAGAATTTCGTCCTCGAAATTTCAGGAACAAGAAAAGATAAACAATCAAGAATCTACAAGAATAGGTGTGGAAACTTCTGTCGAATCTCGTCTTCTCGTTCCCAAGTCGATTCTCCATGCGAGCGATTTCCACAAGAAACAAGTACAAGAGGGATAACTTTATTCTTAAGGACCTTTTCTCTTCGATCAACAATCGACATCGGTCGTTCCTTAAGGGTCAAATCCTCTCTTACAGTCAACTCCGAATGATCCAGTACGTGTGTTTCATCTCGAACATACTTACGGAGTTGAGATACATGAAACACGTCATGAACATTCGCCAAAGATTGTGGTAAAGCCAATCGATAAGCCACTTCTCCAACACGCTCTAAAATCTCGAAGGCCCCACGAATCGAGGACTAAGCTTGCCTCGACTCCCAAACGAATCACTCCTCTAGTCGGTGATATCTTCAAGAATACCAGATCACCAACAGCGAATTCTAAAGATCTTCTCGATGTATAGGCCCAACTCTTCTGCCGATCAGGCGCTTCCTTCATATGATTTCGGATCGTACTAACCTTCTCTACTGTTTGAACGATCAAATCCGGTCCCAACAATCTTCGCTCTCTAACATCGTCTCAACAAACGGGTGAGCGACACCTGCAACCATACAATGCTTCGAATGGAGCCATCTGAATAGTCGCCTGAAAGCTGTTGTATGAAAACTCCACCAAGTGTAGATGATCCTCCCATGAACCCTTGAAGTCCAACATGCAAGCTCTTAACATATCTTCAAGAGTTTGGATCATTCTTTCCGACTGGACATCTGTCTGAGGATGATAAGCTGTGCTAAACTTCAATCGCGTCCCCAAACTTTCTTGTAAACTCCTCCAGAAATGTGATAAGAATCGGGTGTCACGATCGGAAACGATACTCACAGGTACTCCATGCAATCTCACAATCTCCTGCATGTACCGTTCCCCCAACGCTTCCGTTGATTGACCAACTCGAAATGGTATGAAATAAGCTTTCTTGGTCAATCGATCAACAATCACCCAAACTGCATTGTTGCCCTTTGGACTCCGCAGTAAAGCTGTCATAAAATCCATGGTTATATGTTCCTACTTCCATTGAGGAATCGGAAGTGGTTGCAATAAACCAGCAACCCTTTGATGTTCAGCCTTAACTTGCTGACACACCAAGCACTTCGCTACAAAGCGAGCAATCTCCCTTTTCATACCTTCCCACCAGAAATGCCGTCGTAGATCACGGTACATCTTCGTGCCTCCTGAATGTACGAAATAAGCGGAACTGTGCGGCTCCTTCATAACTTCTTCGCGAATGTCTCCTTTCGGCATACACAAACGGCTACCATATCGCAATGAACTATCTTCATGAATCAACAAGTCCGTTCGAAGTCCAGCTTCAACTTGTTCTCGAAACTTCTGCAATCTTCGGTCATGTGGCTGCGCTGCTTTAATATTATCGATCAACGACGACTGTACTTGCAGCTTCATCAACTGTCCCAAAGAATGCGGTAGCACGATCTCCAACTCGAATCTCCGAAAATCTTCGATAAGTTCCTTCTGTGCAGTCAACATCCGAATTGCTGGTAACCGACTAAGCGCATCCAGCACTACATTAACTTTCCCCGGATGGTACTTAAGATCAAGATCGTAGTCAGCCATCAGCTCTAACCATCTACGCTGCCTCATGTTAAGCTCTTTCTGTGTGAACACATACTTTAGGCTTTTGTGATCGGTGAATACTTCGACCCTTTCGCCCGATAAGTAGTGTCTTCAAATCTTCAAAGCGAAAATCACTGCTGCAAGCCCCAAATCATGAGTTGGGTAATTCTTCTCATAGGTCTTCAACTGTCTCGATGTGTAGGCTATAACCTTCCCATGCTGCATTAGAACATATCCCAAACCTTTCCCAGATGCGTCGCTGTGAATCATCAATCCTTCGGAACCGTCTGGTACGGTCAAAATAGGAGCGGTTATCAATCTTTGCTTCAACGCCTCAAAAGATGACGCACAACTATCCGTCTATACGAACGGTACTTTCTTTCGTGTAAGCTTGGTCAAAGGCTCAGCCAAACGAGCAAAATTCTCCACGAATCTTCTGTAATATCCAGCAAGTCCAAGAAAACTTCTGATCTCCGCTACATTATTCGGAATTGGCCAATCTTGAACTGCTGCAATCTTCTCAAAATCAACGGCGATTCCATCTCCGGGTACGACATGCCCCAAAAACTTCACTTCTTCAAGCCAAAACTCGCACTTGCTCATCTTCGCATATAATCTTTCTTGCCTCAATGTCTGCAGTGCGATCTTCAAGTGTTCTGCATGCTCCTCAATGCTCCTCGAGTAGACCAGACTATCATCGATGAACACCACTATAAACTGGTCCAAGAACGGTGAAAAGATTCAATTCATCAAGTCCATAAATATCGCTGGTGCATTCGTGACTCCGAATGGCATTACTAAATACTCGTAATGTCCATACCGAGTTCGGAACGCAGTCTTGTAAATATCCTCAGATTTAACTCGGACCTGATGATATCCGGATCGCAAATCCAGCTACGAGAATACCCTCACGCCACTAAGATGCTCGAACAATTCGCCAATGCGAGGGATCAGGTACTTATTCTTAATACTCACCCGGTTTAATTCTCGATAATCGATGCACATACTCCTTGTGCCATCTTTCTTCTTGACTAGAAGAACTGGAGCTCCCCGGGGTGAATTACTGCTGCGAGTCCAACCCTTCTCTAGCAATTCAGTAACATGTTTCTTGACTTCTTCCAACTCCACTGGTGCCATTGGATAAAACGCCTTTGAGATTGGCGCTGCACCAGGAACAAGATCGATTGCGAACTCCACATCTCGTTTTAGCGGTAAACCCGAGATGTCCTCGAACACGTCCATGAACTCTCGAACTACAGTCGGCGCTTCCTCCTTATCAACTTCCATTGACGAGAGAACGTTGTTTGTCGGCCTAGCCCTAAACTCGACTGGCCCGACAGAACTGCTTCCTCCAGCGAAAACAAACTCCGTATGTCTGGGAATCTGGAAAATCACTTTCTTTGCCCTACAATCAATGTGAACGTGGAAAGTGCCGAGAAAATCCATTCCCAAGACAACATCATAACTGCCGGTATCGATCACCAAGAAATCTGCAAAACATGAACTGGTAAGCAATGAAACTGAGAGAACCAAGGTAATAAAACGACAATGGAACAAGGAAATGAATCAAGACCAGGACTCCAAGTTACTTAAATAGAGTACAGCATTGTAACCATGCTGCAGTTCATAGTTACAATCACATAACTCCGTTCAAGTCGCCCAAATCCTAGCATCAGAATCAAAAGAATAGGACGAGAGAAACAATAAGGAACCAAAAGGATTCAAGCCGAGATGCAAAGTTGTTTGCATATCGTCAAGACTAGGGTCAAGAGAAAGATATGATTCAAGAATCACGATAAGAAGGTGGCAGGACATGTTCTTAATCACGGATTTTCCGATTCGTGTATTGGGTCCAATACCCAACTACAAAAGAATCAAACCCGATTAACCTAAATCATATGGTTCTGATACCAAACAAACCCTGTCACGCCCCGCTTCCCAGAGTGCGCTAAGATCGGCACGTGACAGAGCCAACCATACTACCTGTGGCTAGGAAACATCCCTCCACAGTCACATTACGGCTGTCTAGAGATATCAAGAACAGTAAAGTAAAATAAACTATCTAGTACATGTCCATATGCCAGAATAAACGAGTCATGAAATAAAATAATGCAGAAGCAAAAGATTCAAATACAATAATCTGGAATGTACGTCCCAAAATACGGGCTCACATCAGGAATAAAAATACGGAAAGGAAAACTAAACTAAACTAATAACAGGTCTTCACTACTCGGCCTGTTGATCAAAATACTCTTGGACCGCCTGCGACAAGGATAATGGATCTGGGCCATGCAAAACCCAGACGTCAGTGCGTCGTAATATCAATAATTCTAAGCAAGCAGGATGTAATGAAATATGCAGGCATGAAGTACGAATAGTAACAAGTCATCAGTAACAAGTAAACAGTAACATGAATATAGATCAGTGAACAGAATATAAACAGGTGAAGTGCAGTGAGTAGTCTAAACTGTGCTATAAGGTTATCTACTCTAAAGTTATTCGAAATCAATTAATGTAATCCTCATCGTAACCCATCGGTCTATGCCCCGTTCATTCCCCACGGGACCACGGTAAAATGATATGATAGACTGAGTCTATGTCCCGTTCATACCCCACGGGACCACGGTAACATGATGTAATAGCCCTTTGAGTTACGTTCAGCTATATTCTTGATTTCCCCATACCCCCAAGTTATGTGTTCAAGTCAGGTATTGATAAATCTGGAGCTAATGCCAACACAGGATTAAGCAGGAACAGGTTTGTCTATACAGACAACAGGATATGTCCATCGGGACAACATGTCAGGATTTTCGGCATCAGAAACAAGATCAGGTAACATGTCAAGTAGTGATATATCAGGTCATGTCAGGTAGTGCACAGGTATCAAGCAGATGCCTAACAGTAAAATGTAGCAAGTATCGAATCACGGTAAAGGTATGGATGTACGGTGAAAGCATGGATGCACAAACATCTATCAGGGGCTATATCATGACTATGTAGGATGCACATTTTCAAGCATGGTGCACTAATACAACAGTAACATGAAATAATATGGTCTCGGTGTGCAACTAGATATGTAATAAACCGTACGGATACAGACGGATACTATAAAACTGTAAATCGTAAAATTTGCTGAATATTAAAACACAAGAACTATTATTTATTAAATAGATATTGATATAATAATATTAATATGGATAACATATTCAAACCGATTAATAACTATAAAAGTGGTATTGATTAACCATGCACAAGAAAGTTCCGTTAAGAAATTCAGTGTCATCCTGATTTGTAAAATAACTTAAAAATAGCAAACTTTCTCCAAAAGGGACGTGTCTTATACCAAAACAAAGATAATTCAATAAGGTTTTCGTTTTTATAAGTTTAAGTATCTCAGGTTGTCCCTACAAAAATCTATGAACATTCGAAATTGAAAGTTTTCTGCTGAAATTCCCTTGACAGCAGTTTAGAGATATTTTCATTTGCATTTTACGTTATTTAAACAATTTATTTTGCAAGTAAATATTTCATAGAGTTATAGTATTCTGAGTTAGCTTCGTAATGAACTAAAGAACGTATACTAATAATTTTTCTATGATTTATAATGAATTTTATAAGGTAAGGTGTACAGTAAATTTCAGATTTGTCGTATCCGCTTTGCAATGACGTTTCATGTGTAAACTATAATATTTTCAAACTATATTTTGTATACATTATAAAATGCAGATTATAAACTAATTAAAGATAATAATAAGAAATATTACGATGATATATATTTTAAATGATATGGATGCAATCGGGTATTCGAAAACAGTAAAACTTCAGTATGGATGCATAATACTATACCTAGCTTGTAGCAAGATGATTTAGCATGCGACTAGACATGTAAATAATGATATTGATGTGTACGGACGTCGTATAACAGTAAAATGATAAACTGGTAAATGCGGGATGTACAACTAAACAATATGAAATGTAAATATTCAATTGGATGCAGTATATTGTAGTCTAGCATGTATCAAGATAAATTTGCATGCACTAGATATGAAGTAACTTGCACGGATGCACACGGATATCCGAAAACGGTGAAACATGCAAAATAATAATGTGGGATGCATAACTAATCATTATGTGTTGTTATTATTCAAATGAATATAGAATATAGTAGTATACCATGTAGCAAGATTAACTTGCCTCGATGGATCACGAAACGGATATGTACGGCACGTCCGACATCGGTAAAACGTTGCAACGCACGCACGGCACACGGGAGAGGTCTAAAAAATGCAAGAGGGTGATCACGCAGGCAAGGTACGTTCACTGGATCACTCGGATCGTAAACGACGAGCACGGCTCCGGCAGTGATCACCGGAATCAAGAAAGAAGATTAAGAAAAAGAAAGAAGAAGAAAGAAGTAAGAAGAAGAGGGTGTGTATTAAATAAGGAAAGAAAAAAATAAATAAATAAAATATATATAAATATATATATGCAGAGGAGAGAGAGAGAGAAAGGGGTTGTTAGTTTGTTAGGAAATTAGTTTAGATTTAAATTTAAAAAACTTTTATTAGTTAACTAAATTTTAATTTGTATCAGTTTATAAAATTAATATTATATAAATAAAATTTGATATTCTGGTAAATACAAATATAGTCCAAAACATGCCCGGGTCGGGTCTAAAATTCAGTTTTAAAATACGAAAAATATACATGTCGACCAAAATAAAAAAATGAATGTCCGGATAACGAAAATGCATACCCCAAGAATGGATGTAGGTACGTGCGCGTAGCCATCCAAACAAGTCCGTTTCACTGAACGGGACGAGAACAAGATGCGCGAATGCTACCACGGGGTAGGGGTATCATGCAGGCCATGCAATGTATTTTTAAAATATTTTATGTGACTTAGAATGTTATATTGTAAAAATACAAATGCCAGATAAAATGCCAGTATGCAAGATGTATAAATTAAAATGAAAGTGCACGAGTCCATGTAACAGGTCAGGATAAATCATAAACATGAATCAAGACAGGTTTCAAGCAAGCGGGTAGGATAGAATGCAAATACAAATGTCAAATACACTATTCACACCCAAAACACAGTAAATCGGGAAAATACCATAAATAAAGAAATACTTGAAGTAGAACTAGTATAAACGAACTAGGGTGTTACAATCTGATACCAATCTTAGCATCAGCATCACTGCGACTGGAATATTGCCAGGAGCGAATCATCATTTGCCGCGAAAGGACTCGGAATTTGTTACCGATTTAGGCATCAGCATCGCTACAACTGGGATATTGCCAGGAGCGAATCATCATTTGCCTTTGTCGGTTCGAACAAAGGTGGCTTAGCAAACAGGGTTAAGATCCTGTCGACTGAGGATTTTGACTTCATAAGCCGTAAGGGTCTCATAAAGGTATTTCTCCCTACGAGTCATGAGGATCTCGTAGGTGTAATTTCTCCTTAGGAATCGTGAGGATTCCCAGGTGTATGTTCTCTTGTAAGTCGTAAGGATTTTACAAGAGTGTTTTCTCCTTATAAGTCGAGAGGACTTACAAGTGTTTGTTCATCAAATGAGGGCATTCCTCATCGTCGGTGGGACTCGGCAAGGAAATGATTATTTATTCCCATAGATTGTATACAAGGGTCGGTATGGAACCGCTTGTAGGGCAGTCTGGGAAAAGTGACGGCTTAAGAACAGGTTCAAATCCATGTAGCTTAAGGCTTTTGAATCTTATGAGCCGTGAAGGTCTCATAAGAGGGTTCTCCTTAAGAGTCGTAAGGATCTCGTAAGTGTAATTTCTCCTCAGGAATCGTGGGGATCCCTAAGTGTGTTGCTCCCTTGTGAATCGTAAGGATCTCACGCAAGTATTTTCTCCTTATAAGGTCGAGAGGACCTTGCAAGTGTCTTTTAACGAGATTGCACCCTTTCGAGTTTTCACAAACTCGCCGGTAGCCCTGCTGTTTTTACTCACGGAGCCTTTTCGGGTTTTCATCTGTGCCCATCCTGCTTATGGACGTACCGTTTTTTTTACGAGATTGCGCCCTGCCGGGTTTTCATAAGCTCGCCGGCAGTCCTGGTGTTTTTACTCACAGTGCCCTTTCGGGTTTTCATCCGTGCCCATGTTGCTTATGGACGTACCATTTCTTTTGTTTTTTTTAAACGAGATTGCGCCTTTCTGGGTTTTCACAAGCTCGCCGACAGTCCTGCTGTTTTTACTCACGGCGTCCTTTCGGGTTTTCATCCGTGCCCATTTTGCTTGTGGACATACCATTTTTTGGGGGGAGGGTTCAAGTGGGATATTCCACTTGACTGCAGGACTCATTTGTAAACCCCTTGATATCCTTTCTATTCTTTGAGAAGAAAGGACCATCTTACGTAGAGATTCTTCCTCCAGTGAGAAATATGCCCCTTGTGTATACCTCGGGGGAGCGAGTACCCACGCCGTCGCTATTTTAGTAACAGGTTGCTTCAAAGTCACTCATTTTTTTTGTTGAGTGTCGGCGAAAAATACAACCTTACCTCCGCTTTTCATTCATCTTCATCAGATGATGAAGGGTCTTGACTCAGCTGATCCAATCGGGTCATTTTATCCATAAGCTCTTGGAAGGCAGTCGGCTTGAAGAGGGCCATATACGAAGACGCTTTTGAATTTGGGTCAAGGGTGGTTATGAGTATTCACATGGCTGCAACTTCATCGATGCATTACCTGTATTTGACCATAGATTTCGCCATCAGGTAACATATTGAACCCGAGTCTCATTCGGTCTAACCCTTTCATTGACCAGTGCCGTCATGGTAGTGCGTTTATTCACACTAGCGAATCTCTGATAGGAGGAGCATATCCATCTCGTCGAAGGTATTCACGGAGTCATTCGGGAGTTCCGCATACCATTCGAAGGTAATGCACGCCAGACAGCTGACAAACTGTCAAAAAAGAAATATATCATTCTCTCCAGTGTTACCGCACATGGATTTAAATCGCGCAATGTGCTAGTGAGGATTCCCGGCTCCTTTGCATATGTGGAGTCGAAAGTATATATTCTGGCGGGTACTGTATTTGACGAAGCATGCCGGATACGGTCCACCAGTCTTGATTGGCCAACTTGCGGCTTTATTGGCGTAGTGAGTTTTGATTTGCTGAGCGATATACGTGTCCAGCTTTCCTGTAGAAATCATTTCCTCCTCCGCCGTTGATAAGGTTTGCATAGGAATTGAAATGTCACCCTTGTCTTTAAGACCGACTATCGGTGGTTCATCTATCAGTGGTTTCGATTGAACCATCATTCCAGCCATATTCTGAATCAGAAGGGCCATCTGGTTCATTTTAGTGGACATTTCTGCCACTTCCTCATCTCTCTTTTTCAGAGCGCGCTTTAGGAAATCAATATCCGACTCCTTCTCTATTCTTTCTTCGGGTGCGTCCTCGTGATTTTCCTTAGGCGATGGATTAGCGTTTGCTGCCGCCTGAGCGAGCATCTCCTGCAGCTTTTCATGTTGCAGTTGAACTTTTATCAGGGACCGAGTTTGAGGTCGGTAGCTAGTAGAAGCTCGAACTTTGTCTTTGGAATCCACCACATAAACTATGTGAACTACCATGCCCCCAGGCTTGGGGTGTTTGGATTTTTGGCTTTGGAGTTAGCTTCGGGCACTTGAGCTTTATTGGGCCTCTCTTTTTTGTGAAAAGCCGCTTTGGTTTTAGGAGGAACCGCTGTATCAGGATCCATCTTGGGATGAGTCCCCTTCACCTGCTTTCACACCTTATATATAGATGAGGAAAGTCGTCTCAGGGAGCGTAGTGGTTTCTGCTCTCGTGGGATATCCATGGGCTACGGAGACTTCTTCAATATTGCGGTAAGAGAATTTTATCTGGCCCTTCGCAATAGTTCAAAGCTATTCTCGGTTGGAACAACAACATTCACCACTGGGTTTGAAATAGGACCATACGGAAAACTGCCCCTAGCTCATTTTGTATGATGCCGATATCGACGTTGACCGTTTCTTACGGCCGAGATTTGATTAGCCTCAGGATTTTGCCGAGCTTGCCCCCTGTTTCCTTTGAGAGCTTGAATATTCTTCCCCCTGTGTCGACCTTGGTCCTTGGCAGGTGCCAGTTGTTTGATGACTAATTCCGTCGGTAAAGCTGCACCTTGGGAAACCAACCTGTGGAAGACAGACTTCTTCTAGGATTCCTCCATTGGCGTTGAGGCACCGAGGGTGAGAGGTGGGAGTATCAACCCAAAGAGAAGCCCGTAGATTTCTTGAAGAGCCGGATTGCAGAGATTTGAGGCTGCAAGTGACCCATACTTGACTCCGCCAGATGTAGCAGAACCTGAGTTGCAGTGAGTGAAAGCAAACGCCATTCTCGGAAAAAACGCAACGCCGGCTTCAGTATCCCATCACCCAAGGGCAACCACAAACACATATACCGCGATTATTTGATCGCGGAAAAACACGACATACGAAGGGTGGAGTGGAAAAAGGAAAAGGTCTCACCGGGCGTGCCAGAATCTGTTCGCCGCTGAAAACAGGGAAGACAAACGTCTTGCCTGAATTTGGGGGCAGATGCTATTTGGTTTTATCCGTCCACCTCTCCGAAAATGCCAAGTTGATTTATGGTACAGTGTATCGGAGGTTTAGACAGATGCGGCCGTTGTAGCAGATTTCGTCAGATTCCCCCTCGTGTGTGAGGGGGTTTTGATTGTGGGATCGCTCTTCCCTGCAGGCGCAATCCCCTGCAGTTAATTACGCTACCGCGTAGCGGTAACCACTTTCTCCTTCTCCAGATGGTCACTTCGTGTCGTGTGTGTTTGTTTTATTTTTGGTTGCCCGTGGATTGTCTACGGAGACTAATGTATGTTGTCGCTCGTAGGGCGTGGATTAGTCCAAATCTGTATTTTCTTAAATTTGGGTTTGATTTGAGTTTAAGGATCGTTAATCTCATTGAGATTAAGATCAACTTAAACGTTTGCTGAGGATACGTTAGTCTAATTTTAGACTAAGATCTACTCAACAGGATTTTGGGATCATTTAGATCCAACGAAAGAGTATTTGGACTCTGTCATTTTAGTTTAGGGACATTGCGGTCCACTGGGTTTAAGGACATCGTACTCCATGGAGTTTAAAGACATCATAGTCTGTAAAGTTTAAAGACATCATAGTCTGTGGGGTTTAAAGACATCATAGTCTGTAAAGTTTCTGGTCATCGGGACCCGCCATCTCTCTGAAGACGTTGAAGAATTACAACGACACATATCAAAGGTGTGAAGAGATGTACCCTTTAACCGATGTTGGTTAAGAGATCTATAGTCAAGGTTTGGGACTAAGATCAATTAAAACCAATCTGAATTGAGGACTTATGGCCAACTTGGGCTCAGTCCACTCAGATTTGAATAAAATGTTGAACATTTGTTTGGGCTCGGTCCCTTTTGGTTCAATAATGCTGAGCATTAAGTTGGGTTCTGACACCCCTTTTTTGTCTTTTACTGAGTGTTGAACATTTTTTATGGCGCTGGGCTTTATTTAAAGAACACTTTGTGTTCTCTCAGCGCACACATGAGGAGCACGTGGTGCGCTTGGCGCTGAGCGCCAGACCTGAAGCGCTAAGGCGCTTCTTGTGAAATAGCGCACACGTGAGGAGCACGTGGTGCGCTTGGCGCTGAGCGCCAGACTTAGAGCGCTGAAACACTTCTTTTGAAATAGCGCATGCGTGAGGAGCACATGGTGCGCTTGGCGCTGAGCGCCAGACTTGGAGAGCTAAAGCGCTTCATTTGAAATAGCGCACGCGTGAGGAGCACGTTGTGCGCTTGGCGCTGAGCGCTAGATTTGGAACACGGAAGCGCTTCTTATGAAATAGCGTACAGGTGAGAAGCACGTGGTGCGCTTGGTGCTGAGCGCCAGACTTGGAGCACTGAAGCGCTTCTTTGTCAGTTCTGTTCAGTTCTGTGCTCTGAGAATTAAATTCTCGTTTATAAGAGACCTTGTCTCACAGATCTAAGTTCTAAGTTCTTCTTTTTATGAAGAGAGACTTTGTCTCATAGATCTAAGAACTAAGTTCTTCTTTTTATGAAGAGATGCTATGATCTCTTCTGTTTTTGTGAAAGACTTTGTAGTGTAGATCTATGATCTAGAAAAAGAACTAAGTTCTTTTGATGTGAGAGTTAAACTCTCAAAAATCGAGGAGATATTATGATCTTACTTATTATCATTTACCTTGAAGAAAATTTCTTCTTCTTAGAGCTTGCTCTTCTCTTTTTCTTTTTGAAGTTTTTGGGGTCGTTCCTCTCTCTGTGTAAGACTTGAAGTCTTGGGTCCTTTATATAGGGGAGGTTGATTTGTTAAATCGATTAAGGAAATCTTTCTCTGATTGATCTGGGGAAGTTTCCCCACCATTGGATCTTTGATCCTAGAGCTTCTGTTTTACAGAAGACAATCTTATTGTTTTTAACAAGATTGGGAAAATGTTTTCCCATACATAACTTATTCTGTAAATTGGTGATTTTTAATCACCATTGGATCTTTGATCCAATGGTGCTCTGCTTTACAGAGTGCAATCTTTCTTGTTTAGAAAGATCCAAGGAAATATTTTTCCAAAATACTGTTTTTGATACCTTTGTTTAGAATTTAATTCTATCTGTTCAGAAGGCATATGAGCCATCACGTGTACCACGTGACCCCTCATAGAATTAATTTGGTTTGCAGGGGTCCAAACAGAGGGAAGGCATCACGTGGTAACACATGAGCTTCTTTGTTCTTTGTTTGTTTTATAACTGAGTCCCGCACGTTTTGTGTGAAAGACAATCACGTGCTTGCACGTGAGGCTTTAATTGCCACCTATTATACGGAGCCGCTTACTCTGCATACAGATGTATCACGTGCTTGCATGTGATACTCCACTAGCGGGAACTTTTTCCTTTTCCCTTTCTGAGTCTCTTTGAAGGGGATTGATGATCACGTGCTTACACGTGATGCTTCCATTAGTGGGTAATTTTCCCCTTCCCTTGTTCTTTCTGAATTTTATAAGGGAACAAACCTGTCAAGGGAAAGGATAGTCATCTAAGGTTTCAATCAAAACTGCCAGCAAGTTCTGGGGTCTATAGCTCTGCCAATCAAATTTGGGGATCTGCAAACCGAAGCTAAGATATACGTGATCGACGCTGACACGTCTTATAAGGTTCTTCTGGGACGGCCGTGGCTCCACGATTACGGTATCGTTCCATCAACTCTCCATCAGTGTATGAAATATACCAAAAACGGAGAAGAAAGATGCATTGATGGAGACATCCAGCTGTTCGGTGTGCATGAAGTCTGATATGAAGATTCTCGGTACTTTGTGAATCTCCAAAGTGTTGAGCCACAGCTGACCAAAGACAAAACGGTCCCGAAACTCAAAGGCAAATCTGAGCTGGCAGTCACTTTCAAAAGCAAAAAAAACCCAAGTGCGTCCGCGTTTCGGCAGTGACACTGATGAGTCCGACGCTGGAAGTCCGTCCTTCCGTAAAAATCACCCTCATTTCGGTAGTGATACGAACAAATCTGATACTGAAGGCCTATCCGACAGCAAAATTCGCCCTCGTTTAGGCAGCGACACTAAAGAGTCGAAGGAAGAGGACCCGCCTTAGAACAGCTGTGCAGACTGGGCCCCCACGCAACAAGCGAAACTACGAGAGAGACCTTCAAAATTGCAGAAGGGTCCCTATCTATCACAAGGGTGCCAAAGCAGATGTGCAAAGAGCTCGATGCATTATCAGTCTCCACCGTGGACCAGCTGAAAACTTTCTACGTTCCCAGAAGGAAAAGTGGACAGAAAGGTATCATGTTTTATGGGTCAAATCCTGTTTTGCACCCGGACGATTTGTCTGTCACGTGCCTTCCCTAGGAGAGAGGTATAAGAGCCGTCCTCAATCCCAGATACTATGTGCCCGAGATGCGGGAATATTTCAAAAGGTGTGGATGCCGGTTATATCAAACAGAGTCCGAGGCGAAGTTTTATGAGGAGCTATGGCATCCACCTCAGATCCGAGCACTCATCGATGGACGAATTCCAGATAGACAGGGCATAGGTTTTATCCAGCTTGATTCCAAAGCATGCTACATGATCCATGTTGGTGAAGCCAGCGAAAGGTCAAATGATGATGACGAGATAGCCGAGCCAGAAGACGCTCCACGAGAGCTCGAAGATGGCGGACAAGCAACCTTCGATGAGCTAACCGAGGTTGATTTGGGAACACCCTATAATCCAAGACCGACCTACATCAGCTCACTCTTGTTAGAAGAAATGAAAGAGCAGATAATCGCATTGCCGCATGAGTTCACCGACTATTTCGCATGGACATACAAAGAAATGCCTAGCCTCTCCCCTGAAGTGGCCGTGCATAAGCTGGCTATATTTCCTTATGCTAAAAGCCAGTCAAACAAGCTCCTCGAAGAATGAGAAGGGAGCTGGAAGAAAAGTTCATTGAGGAAACTAAGAAACTTATCGATACTGGCTTCATCAGAGAAGAGAAATATGCAGATTGGATCGCATGCATCGTCCCGGTGAAAAAGAAGAATGGGCAGATCCGAGTCTGTGTCAATTTCAGCGACCTGAACAAAGCATGCCCTAAAGACGACTTCCCACTACCAGTTATGGAAATGATGGTCGACGATACCTTAAATTACGAGCTGTTCACCTTCATGGATGGCTCGTCAAGATATAATCAGATCAAGATATCACCCAAGAATGACAAACACACAGCATTTCGAACCCCGATCGGAATATACTGCTACAAGGTGATGCCGTTCGGACTGAAGAATGCAGGCGCCACATATCAAAGGGCAATGACCAAAATCTTTGATGACTTAATCCATAAATTCGTCGAATATTATGTTGATGATTTGGTCGTTAAGACTAAAGCCAAGGTCGATCACATCCGAGATCTCAAGACCGTTTTCACCCGACTGAGAGAACACGATTTGAAGATGAATCCTCTAAAGTGCGCTTTTGGCGTATCGTCAAGAAAATTCTTGGTCTTTATAGTCCGATATCGGGGGATCGAAGTTGACCCATCCAAGATAAAGGCCATCATGGAGATGCCCCCTCCAAAGAGTCTGACGCAGCTAAGATCCTTTCAAGACAAACTCGCTTACATACGAAGGTTCATCTCGAACCTATCGGGAAGATGTAGGCCCTTCTCAAAACTCATGAAGAAATAAGCTCCTTTTGTCTGGGATGCCGAATGTCAAGAAGCATTCGAAAGCATCAAACGGTACATGTTGCACCCTTTAGTGCTTGCTGCTCCTATTTCAAATAAACCGTTGATTCTCTATATTGCCGCGCTAGATGAGTCACTCGGTGCGCTCCTTGCCCAGAACAATGAGGAGGGAAAAGAAAATGCCCTCTACTACCTCAGTCGAACTTTAGTCGAGGCGGAACACAACTATTCCCCGATCGAAAAGCAATGCCTGGCTCTGATGTTCGCTGTGAAGAAGCTGAGGCACTATCTGCTTGCTCATCGGGTTATGCTAATCTCCAAGGTCGACCGCTCAAACGCTTAATGACCAAGGCAAGCCTAGCCAGCAGAATGGCAAGATGGGCTGTCATGTTACTTGAGTTTGACATAGTTTATACTCCTCAAAAAGCAGTAAAATGGCAAGTTCTTGCAGACTTCCTCGCTGCTCGCCCCATATTAGAAGGGTCACCGCTCAATTGCGAATTACCCGACGAACAAGTGCTGCACCTCGAGGATGATGAGCCATGTTGGGAGCTCTACTTCGATAGAGCATCATCAATGAGGAGCTCCGGCAAATCAAGCATCCAGCAGATAAAAGCAGGGATAGGATTGGTGTTCATCACACCATCGATGGGAACCCTACGACCTTTCTTTTGCTCTCACCGAGCCTCGCACAAACAACGAGGCTGGGTACGAAGCTCTGATAGCTGGTCTGGAGCTCGCCATAGAAATGGAAATCCTTCGGCTACGAGTTTACGGTGACTCCCAGCTTGTCGTCAACTAAGTAAGCGGCGACTTTAAGATATACAAACCTGAGTTAGCTCGATATAGAAGCCGAGTGGTGGAAATCATGAAACGGTTCACTCACATTGAACTAATGAGAGTCCCTAGAGCGTTGAACAGAAAAGCCGACATACTCGCTCGCCTAGCTAAAGAGCTAGCTGATCCTGACATGGACGAAATTCTAATCACAGTCAGAAGCCGGCAAATTTTGCCTCCAGTCTCTTTGCGTAAAGAAGAAAGCATAGAACAAGAGAACAATCCTGCCGAAGAAGCTTTGATCATTCAAGACGAGCCTGATTGGAAAGAACCCTTCATAGAGTACCTCCGATACGACAAGCTACCCGAAGAAAAATTTGCGAGGATTCAGCTGAAGAAAAGAGCTCTCCGATACGTGTTTGTAAATAATACGTTATATCGCAGATCATATGACCAACTCTGGCTCATGTGGCTCTCATCGGCCGAAGCCCAAAAAGTCATGAAAGAAGTTCACTCGGGCATCTGCGGGGCTCACCAGTCTGGCCCCAAAATGTGGCTTCAGATCAAACGGCTTGGATATTACTGGCCCACCATGATAAGGGATTGCAAAGAGCATGCAAAAATATGACATCTCTGCCAAATTCACGATAATTTCATTCACAAGCATCCCAATCCGTTGAATCCTACGGTGGCGTCGTGGCCTTTCGAAGTTTGGGGCACCGACATATTTGGCCCAATTGATCCTACATCATCCAAATGCCACCGGTTCATATTGGCTGCGACAGAATACTTCTACAGATGGGCTGAAGCTGTCCCGCTAAAAGAAGTCAAAACAGAAGATATTCTGACGTTCTTCAGACATAATATTCTATACCGCTTCGGTACACCAAGAAGAATCATTTCTGACAACGGGCCTTCTATCAAGAGCTTCAAAATCTCAAGGTTTGGTACTCATCATAAGATAGACTGGAGATATTCCTCCATCTATAATCCAAGGGCCAATGGGCTAACCGAAGCCTTCAATAAAACTCTATGCAAGCTCCTGAGGAAAAATGCTTCAGCTAACAAGAGAGGCTGGAATCTCAAACTTCACGAGGCGTTGTGGGCATATCGTACCACACACCGCACTCCAACTCAGTCCACTCCATACTCACTACTCTTCGGAGTGGAAGCAATCCTCCCGCTCGAAGTCGAAGTTCCAAACCTAAGAATGGCTGTCCAACACGAGTTGACGGAGGAGGAAAATGGCCTCCTTCGTCTAAAAGAGCTTGACGCCCTCGAAGAAAGGAGGCTCGCAATGTAGCAAAATCTGGAGCTATACTGAGCCCAAATGTCACGGGCCTATAACAAGATGACTCGTCTCCGCGCTTTCAAGAAAGACGAATTGGTGTTGGTCCTCAAAAGGCCGATCATCCCCAATCTACATGCCAAAGAAAAATTCGAGCCAAACTGGGAAGGACCATACGTCATCGAGAAAGTGTTTGATGGAGAATCCTACCAACTAATAAGTGTCGAAAGAGAAAGGCCCATGCCACCCATCAATGGCCGATATCTCAAGAAGTACTATACGTGAATGCTCCAAGTCGCAGACGAATTGAGCACACTGGCCCTACGGTTTGGATCATACATCCTATAAAACCGTATACAATCCATGGGTGTAAACGACCCCTATCTCTCCCATGTCCTGCCGGCGAGACTACTTTTAAAGTCCCACCGACGCAAAAAAAAAATGGTATGTCCACAAGCAAAACGGGCACGGATGAAACCCCAAAAGAGCTCCGTGAGTAAAAACAGCAGGACTGCCAGCGAGTTTGTGAAAACCCGAAAGGGCTCAAACTCGTGAAAAGAGATAAAATACACTCGCAAAGTCCTCTCAACCTTGTGAGGAGAAAATCCCTGCATGAGATCCTTACGGCTCACAAAAGAACAACACACTTAGGAATCCTCACGATTCCTAATGAGAACATACACCTACGAGATCCTCTCAACTCGTAGGGAGAAAATGCTTTTATGAGACCCTTACGGCTCATAAAATTGAAAAGCCTTAGGTGATAGAGATCTAAACCTGTCTCCTAAGCCATCGCTCCCCAACAGGCAACGGTAAATGATGAGTCGCTCCTGGTATTGCTTCAGTGTTATCGGTGCTGATACCGACCCAAAACCTAAATCCCAAGTTTTCCTAACGGCAAATGATGAGTCGCTCCTGGCATTGCTTCAGTGTTAGCGGTGCTGATGCCGACCCAAAATCTAAATCCTAGGTATTCCCAAAGGCAAATGATGAGTCGCTCTGGGTACTACGCTTCAGTGTTAGCGGTGCTGATGCCGACCCAAAAACCAAATCCCAAGTCCTCCCGGAGCAAATGATGAGTTGCTCCTGGCATTATTCCAGTGCAGCAATGCTAATGCCGACCCAAAAAAACCAAATCCCAAGTCCTCCCGGAGCAAATGATGAGTTTCTCCTGGCATTATTTCAGTGCAGCAATATTGATGCCAAACAAAATCCAAATTCCAAGTTCCTCTCAAATTAAAAAATCCCGCCAAATAAGGAAGAAATCAAACAGATCACCCGGCAGCACTTCTAAGCTCGAAAGTCCCGCTGGATATGTAGGGAACTTCCAAAACAAATCAAATCAAACAAATCAAGAAGCAGAGCAAGTCAACTTCAACCCCAACACAGCAGAAAGCGGAGCAAGTCAAATCAAATCCCGACACCGTAAGAAGCGGAGCAAGTCACCGACCGTCTACATCGCAAAAATGGTAGCACCGACCGTCCAAGTCCCAAAAAGGGCAGAACCGACCGTCCACGTCACTAAAATGGCATAACCGACCGTCCACGTTGCAAAAATGGCAGCACCGACCGTCCAAGTCGCAAAAAGGACAGAACCGACCGTCCACTTCGCTAAAATGGCATAATCGACCGTCCACGTCGCAAAAATGGCAGCACCGACCGTCCAAGTCGGAAAAAGGGCAGAACCAACCGTCCATGTAGCTAAAATGGCAGAACCGACCGTCCACGTCACAAAAATAGCAGCACCAACCATCCAAGTCGCAAAAAGGGCAGAACCGACCGTCCACGCCGCTAAATGGCATAACCGACCGTCCACGTCGCAAAAATGGCAGCACCGACCGTCCACGTCGCTAAAATGGCAGAACCGACCGTCCCCGTCGCAAAAATGGCAGCACCGACCGTCCACGTCGCAAAAGGGGCAGCATCGACCTCCACGTCGTCAAAACGGGAACCAAATCAAGTCAACCTCCACGCGAAAGAAGATCCATCAATTTCATATACACAACCCACATATGTGGTGTGCATTTATTGATGGGGGGCACTTTGTTAGGGTCAAAAATTACACCCCAGTTGACCATGTCAAAACCAAGGTCAACCCCAAGTCAAGTGGGCCCGAGCCCAAGCCCAAGTCAAGACCAAGTATGAAAGGGGCCGGCTCCATACCAAAAAAGAGGCAATAAATTAGTCTAAATGTAATTTTCAGAAATAAATATATGTAACGTAGGCAGAAAGCCAAAATTTTATAAACCCCATGGCTTATGTGTAAAAAAGAAATAAGCACATAAGGCATGGGTTGGCACAAGTGCCATTTGGCAAAGCCCAAGGGGTTATATGTAAAGTGTGTAGCCTATAAAGGCAACATGATGAAAAAATCAATAATAACTTTTTCTCTCTCTCTCAAAAATTAGGGTTCTGTGCCTCCTCCTTCCTCAAGATTCTGAACCTTCTTCCCCCTTTTTGAATTAAATCAAGAGTTTCACTCTTCCTTTTCCAAAAATAAACAGTTTTTCACCATCAAACCCTTAAAAGGGAACTCGGATCTTCCATCAAATCTCAAAAATGGGAGATTTTTAAATCTCACTCTCTTTTCTCCAAGATCCGGCCAACAGCAGAGGAGGAAGAAGGAGACCCATCTCCAAAAATCATACCTTGGGAAGATCCAAGGCCTAAAAGAAGATCCAGGACTATAGGGGAGAAGAAAGGGGTCCCCTTTGATCATTTCCAAAGATCTCTGGGAGTTTAACTCCATTCAACATCTGTTGGAGTTTAACTCCGTTGATAAAGTCCTTTTGGGGAGTTTAACTCCATAAACAAAAGTCTTTCCTGGGAGTTAAACTCCTAAACTACTAAAATAATCCTTTTTAGGAGTTTAACTCCTAATTCCGGGGTTAAGCCCTCCCTTCTTTCTGCAGGCGCCCAGCGCCCAGCTCCCTAGCGTCTTTAAGATGCTCCTCACCCTACTTTTTTCCACACTATCTCACACTCAAAATACAGCGCCCAGCCAGCTATTCGGGTAGCGGGACCCCCGTAAACTCTGCGGGGCCCCCGATATATCCAAAACCCCTCAATGCACAACAGACGCACACTACACATTGAGTTCGCATGACCAGTTTGACCCGTCAATCGGAGGTTCCTTCTCTCCAAAGGCGAGGGGTAATCAACGGCAGCTTAGTTCACGGCTGCCGGAGATTCGAATCCCCATAATCAATAAACCCCCGCCTACCCTAGGTAGGGGGAATCTGTAGTACACCTGACAAGCGACGCGTATTCCCATCTCAATGGGTAACGAAAAACACCCTACACTGGGCTTCGATCACGTACGTGTACTTGTACACGGATACTGATCGGGCGGATGATACTAGTGGGCTTTGGTTTAAGCCGGATCCTAGTATTGTATTATTGGATTGTTATCATCTCAGTGTATCCGTATTTTTCGGAATATGGATACGGGTATGTATATACGGTGAGAGGGGCATTCTTGTAATTTGTCAAGGCATGTTTCTAAAAGGATGCCACCTCATTATTTGCTTTATCCATTTAGTGTAATGGATTAATGAGGTGGATATTGGAGAAATTGAGGAGACTTTTGATGCATGGTGTAAAGAATGGCTTGGATTATTTTATTCACTTTGGGTTCACTATTGAGGCATGGCACATATATTCTATTGGTTTTTATTGCATGCTTGAATAATTGAGCTCACATATCATTAGCAATTATCTACACTTTGCAAAACACTTGATCATTTTGATTCTTAAACTCATTTTCTTGAGTTGCGCTCCTCTCTTACTCTCTAGGTTTCTCTATCTCCTTCTAACCTCAAAATTAAACCCTAACCTTCACATGTGTTGTGAGCCAAGGGCTTAGTGAGACTACACAATCCATTAGACTTTCTACATCTCCTAGGCTAGTTGGTTTAGCGAACCATCTATCTTAGTTATCTCATTTAGAGGTTGAAGCTTGGAGCACATTCTCTCGCGGTGGATCATCTTTGACGCAAGAAGGCCGAAGCTAGCCCGATCCGATCACCGAGGAGCCTTGGAGAGGAGCACTAGAAGACCCCGAAGGATCGTATCTTAGAGGTACAACCATTCTACAGAGTAGTTAAACCTCTAAATTGATTAGTTAGTTAAGGCTTTAGTAAAGATCCTGGAGATTTAGCCGGTGTTGCGTAGTCAAATATCATCGTTTTAGAAAATTCTGCCTCCCCGCCAACCGCGGGGTGTGCGACATCGGCTTACAGTATTTAATCAAGCTTCCGCACATATCTCCATATGTGCCCTACTTCGTTTCACTTGAGCTAGGAAACCTCTGTGTGGGACTCTAAAGACTCGTCAATACGCCAGCAGTAGGTAATGATCATATCAGATACCCACAAGCCATCAGCAGTACTAGCTGGACGTAACGGCTACCCAGATATTGAACGAATAGAAGATCAACAAGCAAACTTGTCCAAACTCCCGTAGAGCCTATAAGCAACACTTACCGTACAGTCCGGTCTCTTAGTCTGATATGTCGCATATCAAGTCTGGGGATGGAATCGTCAGACCCCAATAACTTGATAAGTCATGCCGATGTGTGGCCTATAACCTTTCGAGAAATTAATGATAACACTTACTAGTAAATCTCATCAGCCCTGGCCAGGGACTTGCTGTTATAGTCAATCGAGTATAGCGCAACATCAACTCTCAATACTAGGAGAGAAGAAACCCCTCCTATCGCTCACCGCCTCCTTGTGACTCGGGACTATACCCAAAATCCACCTGTTTGCACGACTCATTTGAGCCGTGGTGGGGAGGAAATCAAAACACAGTGGGAACCACACAAGACACTATGACGATCTCGGGTCTGCAAACTAACCTGTACAAGCGTCACCAGAGAACTGTTATCTGATGATAGGTATGGTACCATCTAGGAGTTCTCGGTGAGTCTTGTTCGGTGTACCCATTCTCTAATGATCACATGTGTACAATCTTTAATGTCAAACACCAATGGTTGTGGGATCAACCATCGCCCCATACAGGGTTAAGAAACGTACACACTAGTCTACTCTAGAATATCGATGCCCTGTCCCGATACTCTCTCGACTAGAAACTGTTAAAGGATGTGCTTGCGGACTACACAAGCCCTACTAGTATGATCTGCATCATAGTCCTGGTAAACAAGCCAACATCCTAAGGGCTTTATCAATATATATCAGAGAGACAGTATAAGAATACAAGTGTATATGTTAAGATAAAGAGCAATCAGATAGCATACTATCATGTTGAGCAAGAAAGTCCTCTATATATATGTCCAAGAATCCACTATATCATACAATAATGGCCTCTAGGGCATACATATTCCTGACACGGGCAAGCTAAGATCTCCAACAGACAGATCAAGCAAATTTTGGAGAAAACGGTTTCTAAAAACCGTAAAGATTTGTCCTCTAAACTAACTGATACTCTTTGGACATTTCGAACTGTATATAAGACCGATCTTGGCATATCTCCTTATCGATTGGTGTTTAGGAAGGCTTGCCACCTTCCTGTCAAGATTGAATATAAGGCAATGTGGACAATTAAAGAACTTAATTTCGATTTTGACCAAGCATGCAGCTATCGGAAGCTGCAATTAAATGAGCTAAGCGAGCTTCGTGATGAAGCCTATGATAACGCGGTTATAGTAAAGAACCGGACAAAGGTGTTCCACGACAAACACCTTTTGAGAAAAACATTCACACCGGGACAACAAGTCCTTCTTTACGATTCCCGTCTCCATCTTCATCCGGGTAAGCTGAAATCTCGTTGGAAATGACCTTTTGTGGTGCGGTATGTATACCCGCATGATGCAATGGATGTAGAAAATGCTAAAAACAGTTCCATTTTCAAAATAAATGGACATAGATTAAAACCGTACATTTCCGCCAACCCATCGGAGGAGCTCCTGTTCTTACAAGAGCCGCTTTATCACGACTAACCTTCCTCCGCCCCACCTCCATGTTTCTGTTTTCCAACCATAAACAGTGGCAACACAGTTTCATCTAAAAATGGAGGTGTGTATAATAATAATATTAATATATATATATATATATATATATATATATATATATATATATATATATATATTATAATAATAAATATATGTGCGTGCTAAAGAACAAATTTGGGGGTGGCTTTTAATTTGAGTAACTTTTGACCCTATTATTCTCTACCCAAGTCTACAGGTTTTTGCACTCGAACAACAGCATCAGTGAGGACACTGCTGCAACCAGGTTTGGGGGGAGGTTTGTGTTTATTGGTATATCATTTGGCACTATAAAATAAAAATAAAAATGAAAAAAATGAGTTTTTTTCAAAATAAAAGTTAAAAGGTGAAAAATACATATGAAAGAAAGGAAAAGATTTAAGAAATACAAGAAAATTAGATATTTTAAAACGAAACTAGTAATACGTAGTCATGAGCTGCTGTCTGAAGGGTTAGTAAGATAAAGAAATCACTAATCTGCGGATAGAAATAAGTCTAAAAAATAGTCCCTATTCTTGAGTCCAAACTTCTGAACATTGATACCCTACTATACGCACTTGCACACATCTTGAAACTTGGGATAGTAGAAAATACCTTGAAATACTCTTGCCTAAAAACCTTAGTATGATGGGGGGGAAATATAAATGGCGTATCAAAAAATAAAATTTAAAAGAAAAATGAACACTGGTTTTGTAATTACTTAAGGCAGCATACAAAAATATAGCGAGGGTGTCTTATCACCTAGTGCTTTAGACCAATTGGTTTGGGAGTCACTGCTAAACCTTAGGTATTGTAAAACTAGGATATTGCTAATTACGTCTTAATAAGTGAGCACATTCGGTAATCGGTTGGTTAGTGTCTCAAGAAACATTAACGGTCGCATAAAGAATGTGTGAGCAAATCCATCTAAAACATCACCGACTAAAAAGTACTAAGAAATATGGACATAGGGTATGATAGCTTGAATTGAATTCTCCAAGTGTAAGGATGACTTTTACACACACATAGAGGTATATGATCGATATTTGGATGAAAGGAGGGGAGGAAGACTAAAGAAGGTATTTTATTGAGCGAGGATATGATTTCTGATATCTTTTCAAGACTATTAAGATAGGGCTCACGACAACTAAAAAGCTGGTATAGTTTGAAACTCTTATTTTCAAGTTTTTTCTTTTATATGTTCCTTATTTTTGCATGTAATTTTTGTCTTCTTTCTTTTATTTTGGGATTTTGTGGGTGTAATCCGCTGAAAACCCTTAGGAGACAACACTTCTCCTAGTAGGGACACCTAGAGCTTTAACGACTTATTGCACGAGCTAAGTGCAATCGTGCTGCCTACGAAAGTGTGCTGGTTTTTTTCTTTTTTTTTTTTGAAAATAAATAGTTTACTCGGGACGATCAAAAGATAAGTTTGGGGATATTTGATCAGTCATATTTATTGCATTTTTGTACGGTCATTTTCCCCACTATTATTAATTACTAAAAGGTATTATTTGTAAATTAAGAATATATGTGGGTTTATTTGTAAAAAGATTATTGTCATATATTTCTTAATTTATAATTAATATAATTAGGAAATATATGCATATCATATTTAAATAAAATATCCATGAGATTATTAATTATTAAAATATGCATATCATATCAAATATTCCTAACCAATATTATTAAGATATCATGTCAATTAATTGGTTGGAAAATTATCTCAAATAAAACAAATACTACTAACAATTTGATTTGAGCTATTGTGCAGGTATTATAATAGATCGGTTCAGGTCTAAAATATAAGTAGAAGATCCACATCAAATCGATTTACCAAACCAAATCTGCCGAACGATAGGAGAAAATTGAAGAATCTCGCAACGGCAGAGAAAAAGCAATATTTTCATAATATTTTTATCAAAAGGATTTCAAAATATCGAGAGAAGAAGGCACAAAAAATCTGGAGACTCAACTCCACCAAAGGGCGGCGGATCCGAGGCTAATAGGGATATGGGGCGGCGGAAGCGTGGTCATTTGGTGGCCGTAGGATGTGAAACTTCAGAGGCTCGATCGTCTTTGCACACACTTCAATATGATGTCTAGGGTTTCAAGTTCCAGAGCTTATAAAAGGACCGAGAGCTATCTATTATCGAACAATCAATCGACTGATCTACCGATCAAGTAATCTAGAGAAAATTATGGTTGTAATTTACCTTTTTCAGCGAGCAATTTTTGTAATGCAATAAGTTTATTAAATAAAAGTTAGTTTTTATTTAATTTTACTTTCCGTATTAATTTCTGCATTACTTTCCGCATTTTCATTTCTGCATTTATTTTCAAATTTTAATTTCTGTATTTTCTTATGGGTCCATTCATCTTCAACCTTTTTTTTTACTTCGTTTATCCTAATGAGCGAGTAAATTTTAGCTTGTTAAGCTTTGTAAGATAGGGTAGAATAATGGATGAATTATATCTCTTAAATTCTTTTTAAAGTTTTAATTTTTATAAATTTTAGCAAAATGAATGTTAACCCTCTTATCGGGCGTGTTATCAATTCATGATAGTCACAACCACGATTTGAGATTCGTTAATAATTACTTTGTTGAAGGCTTGAGATAAATAGGGATCAATAGAAGGACAAGGATCGGTAGAGGGAAATCATAATCCCTCCAAGAACCATAATCCACATTCATCCTATTTCTCTAATAATAAATAATTAAAAGATAAAAAGAATTATTTTAAAACTCTATCCATTAACTACTAAATCTTATAAACCCTACAAACCCTTCTCTTATAAACTTTTCAAACCTTCCTAGTATAAAACGATAAAAATCTCACCTTTCTTCTATTAACTCGTCTAAAATAAGAAAAGTAGTTCATCATTTCCCTGTGGACGACCCGTACTCACTATCCGCTAGGTATTGCGACGCCGTTATTGATTATGATAATTAGAACACTCATAGACACGCCCTTTCGAATCAATCAGTTGATTATAACATGTCTTGATCGAAACCATATATTGCAAAAATGAATAATGTAGTCGAGTAAGTCGAGTAAAATGCGAGTCGTGTCAATTGCAATTCTGGGTCGAGTCAAGTTAGTTCGAATAAATTGAGTTCGAGTTGAAGTTCATGTTTGGGTTCGAGTTGGGATTAGAGTTCGAGTGTAAATTCAAGTTTAGATTTGAGTTTGAATACGAGTTCGAGTTTAAATTCAAGTTTAGACTCGAGTTTGGATTCGATTTATAGTCATTTCATATTACTAAATCTTAAGTTCGGAAATAATCGGACAACCGCTGCACATGGACGGCAGAATTTATGTTTTTTCCAAGACGATTGCCGTTGATAACTCCTTTAATTTGCAGTGTTATCTAACCTGAATAGGCAGGCACTCAATTTCTCCGGCTTCCTGAGACTGAAGAGAAATGATACCGCTTAAGGGTCCTTCAAAATTTATTCAAGTGGTTTAATATGTATTTGCATTTCTCGAGGAGGTTTATGTAAAATGTTTTAATATTGTTTAAAATAAATCTCGAGGGTGTTTTAGAATATTAAGTGTTTTTATAAAAATGTATTTTAGTTTAGTGGTATTTTAGTGATAAAACCTACCTTTTTAAAAGTTTATGGTAGTTTTATGAAAGCTATACTTTTAGAAACTTGATGGTATTTTTGTGTAACTTTAATTTTTCATATTAAAAATATAGTTTTCAAAAATTTGTTTTCATAGAAAAATACGGATTTATGATTTATATAATTTTCAAATGATTTAATTTGTTTTAAAGTCGTGATCTTTAAAATGGTATTTTTATTTTCTTTCGAGACCGAATTCTCCGTGAGGTGTTCTGTATCTCACTCTACTATCTCAAGGTCGTGCGATAATCCGCACTATCCGTAAATGAGTTCCCCTAAAAGAGTTGTAAATGCGTAATTGCAAAGAATTTAAAAATAGTGATAAAAAGTATTTTTAAAAACGGGTGTATTTTAATATAAATTGTTGGGGTAGGTCGTTACTCCCTGAGTTTTCTAGAGTTATAGTTCATGATGATGTTAAAAGGGTGTAAGCAAATTTCATGATATTTTGGTGTAATTTTATTGTTTGATTTTATTTGGTACAAAATTTTAAACAATTCAAAAGAAATTGAGATGAATAATATTTAAAGCGGTGCTGGAAGGATTAGGGTGAAATATTTAACATAGCAAGGGTGATAAAACTTTTTAAAAGAAGATTCATTTAGACTAACTCCACTTTAGTCGGTATTGTTTTAGAAAACGGTTTGAGACGAAACGAAAGAGAGAGAAAAGGGACTTATGGGTTTTCGAGCGTTGCAAAGAGCGGAAAAAGAGAGAGGGGGTCTTCGTGGATTGTGGTAGCGTCGAGAATGGCTCCGGTCTTCGAAAGAACGAACTTGGCTCGAGATAATTCTACTTGACTATCTTAACTCCTCTTGAACTTAGAAATTTTTGGAGAATTTATTGTTATGGATTTTCAGAATGGAGGAGAGCTAGAGGATGAGCTGGTATTTATAAGGTAAAATATGAGAGTATGGGAAATTAAAAATTGAATTAAAAATAGGTTTAATGGTTTTAATGGAGGAATTAAAAGGTTGTGAAGTCTCTAGTTTAATCAAAGAAAATTAAGTGTAAAATGGAATAGATGCGAGTCAAAGGGACGCACGAGCGAAGCACGGAGACCATTGGGCTTGATCCAACCACCAGATGCTATTTTGGTGAATTTTTGGACTGTCGGATTTAGGAGTTGGGTCTCGGGGTTTGGGCCATGTGCTAATTATCCTGTTAACTCCTCATTTCTCCAGTTAGTTTTCTCTGAAATTTTTCAATTCTCCGTGTATTGCACATGCAACTCTTGGGCTTCTAAAAAGTAAAAAAGAAAAATATAAAAATAATTGGGATTGATGGGATTCCAACTTGCGAGCTAAAGAACAACAGTGGAGAGTCTTGACCAATGACCTATAAAGAGTTTCTTATTTTTATTGAACAATTTTAATTTATAACTCCTAATCAGGCTGAAATACCCTTTCTATATATTGAAGAAGTTATATTTGTACAGAGATTTCAGAGTCGTTACAGCTAGCAGCCCCCTTACATGGAATGGGGCAGCGTCCCGTGGGAATTTATTTTAAAGGAGGAAGTGTTTTGAGTATATCGGAGAATTCCGAGAGGGTTAAGAGTAAAAAAGAGAGGGAAAAGCAGATGTCTTATGTAGATATCTGCACGCGGGTATCTTGAGGAGATATCCACTGCGGGTATCTTGTTTGGGATATCCGCGAGCGGGTATCTTTTAGAGATATCTACAAGCTGGTATTCTTTTGAGATATCCGCAAGCAGGTATTTCTTAGAGATATTCACAAGTGATTATCCTTTTGAGATATCCGCTGTGGGTATTCTTTTGAGATATCCGCAAGCGGGTATTTTTTGCGATATCCGAGCAGTATCATAAGTAGTAGAAAATCCCATTGCAGGGATTTCCAAGACGGAAAATCCCCTCATGGGGGATTTCCGAGATAGACATTCCCCTTTACAGGGATGTCCGTGGTATAGATCTCTTTGGAGATCGCATTGACGAGCGAAGGCGATGCGGGTGATACAATCATCAAGTTCTTCATTTCAAATATGTTTGCTCAGGTCACCCTGAGAATCCTTCTCTTTTTTTTTCAAGTTTGGTGAAGAAAACCTGTTCATTTATTGGGTTTTGATCTTCAATCTTGATTTCTTTTAGGTGAAGCTTTCCTCCTGGAGATGGATTCCTTTCTATTTTATAGGTTCTTTTTAGAGAGAAAGAAGATAGAGAAGATGAGAGGGGGACAAAAGGAACTCCCTTTTTCTTTGGGTCTCTCTTGAAGAAGAAGAGAGATCCCACCAAAAAAATAAGATTGCAAAAGGAATCAAAGTTGTTATTTCTTCATATGTTTAGCCTTTTATAAGCTTACACTTTTACATCTTGTCCGTTGAGTTTTACAATTTTGTGTTTTTGTCCACTCTTTTACACATATGCATACTTTTTGCACTTTAGCCCTTGGACTTTACAAAATTTAAGTTGTTTGTCCATTTCTTTTACATTTCTACATTACTAAATTGCATGTCATATTAATCTATTACATTTTCCTTCTTTTCCCTTGACATGGGGTCGGCCCCTATGCTTGACCCCAACACTCAGTTTATTGATGTTGTTCTTGCTATAACACATGAAAAATGCGAAATTTTCAGAAATGTTGATATTTTATGTTTTCTTTGATTTTTTGGTATTGTGCCTCAAATAGCATATGAATGTTATAGAATTTTTAGAAATCACTAAATTTTCTTTGACTTTTTAAATTTTACCTGTCACATCATACGAAAATATTGAAATTTTCAAAAAACCCAATTTTTTTGATTTACCAATATTTTGCTTACTATACTGAAATCGTAAAATTTTCAAAAAAAATAAATTTTTCTAGTTTGTTTTATTTTATCAACATTTTATTTGTTATAGCTTACGAAATCGTAAGATTAGAAATATTTTAAACTTTTAGTTTTCTTCAAAATATTTAATATTTTTCTTCATCTAACATGAAAGACATGAAATTTTAAAAATCTTAAAATTTTTAATCCTTTTTAGTTTTTCAATATTTTGTTTATTATAACACAAAAAATTCGTGAAATTTTCAGAAATCCCAATTTTTTTTGGCTTTTTCTCAGTTTTTAATATTTTGGTTAATATAGCATACGAATACCGTAAAATTTTCAGAAATCCAAATTTTTTTGTTTTTCTCAGTTTTCAATATTTTGCTTATATACGAAAATCATGAAATTTACAGAAATCCTAAATTTTTTTGTTCTTCTCAATTTTCAATATTTTGCTTGATATAGCACCAAAAAAATGATGAAATTTTTAAGAAATGTTAATATTTTCATTTCTCAATTGTTTATTAATATTTTGTTGGTTATGGTATCAGAAGATCACGAATTTTTCAGAAATAATGCAATTTACTGTTCACTTCGGGATTCTGTTATTTTGCTTGCCATAACTAATGAATATCTCGAAATTTTCAGATATTCTTAAATTTTATGTTTTCTTCGGTTTTTCAATATCTTTTGCTATAATACGAAAATCAAGAACATGTTAGAAATCTCATAGTTTTTTCTATTTTCAATATTTTTCTTGATATAGCAAAAAAATTTTGCGAAAATTTTAGAAATGTTAAAATTATCTTGATATCATCCAGATTTTCATGGGCTATCCTATATCATGTGATTTCTCTGAAACCATACAAAATAATATATTATTAAAGTTTTCCATTTTTAATTGGGTACAACAGGGGAAATACTCAAAAACTCAAGAAAATAAAAAAAAATATGTATTTTCCACCGTTTTTCAAGCCATGCATATGAAATAACGATGATTTAATGGAAAAAGAAAAACTGGCAAACTGTAATCAGTTTCATGGTTTATAGCCATATGTGAACGACAACTACAAGCCTCTGTCCCAAATTTTTGATCGGCTATATATATGTTCACAATTACTTTTCCATCTAGAAAGTTATTTTTGTCCTAAATTACTTGTATAGAGATGAATAATATAGAATTTATCATCACATTTATTATTTTGTTTTGTAAAATATCTAAACTAACATCATTAGCGTAAGGTTCTAAAGAAAATTTGAAAAGATGAGAAGATAGCATTCATTTAATGTGAGGATAATCAAGAAAAATTTACTAGGAAGACAATATATATTATAATTTCTCCTTTAAATAGGCTTTGAATCATATATTAATTACCATGTAAAAGTTTAAAATGACAAGCAATTGTGAAGGGAGGGAGCCATTTTTACGAGCTATTCCGCAAATCATAAATTGCTAGGAAGTCACTTGCAAGAAGTTCCAACTTCCTTTTTGTTTTCCTCCTATTGGTCCAAATGGAACCAAATCAACTATGAGAAGCAATTAAAGCTTTGTATAAGAATTGAAAGTTCTTCTCAGATTACTATCAACCCTTTTTTAACTGCTGGAGATCATCGAATGTCATGCATTTGGTGTTAAATGATCAGTGGACACATTATTCAAGCTTTATCTACATTAAAAAGGGACAATCAGGAAATAAAAAACATAAGAATAACAGGCTTGTTACAAAAAAAAAAACTATATTTTTCAAACACCTTGAAAAACATTTAAAACAAAGAGCGAAATAGAATAAATACAGACACTATCCTATTAATAAACAATGCGATTATTTATTTATTTTCTTTTAAAAATTTCTTCTGCCTAACACTGCTTATAAACTCGGGACTATCAAGAAAAAGAGAGATAGCTACTAATTAAGAAAAGAGAGAAAATTGAAGAATAAATGGTTTGAGAGACTCACATAGTCAACCAAAATGCAACAAATTGTGGGACCCAAGCCTGACTCGTTTGTTAGAGGAAAGAAAATGACATGTTTCATATATTTCAGCTACAAAATTGGTCATAAACCTCTTTCTCGATTGAATTTGCAATACCTATTATTTTATTGAGTTACATTCCGAATTAATGAATTAAGTTTTTAATTAAATATAAAGTATTGCTTTTGGTTAAGAAAAAAAGAGGATGGTTAATGAAGAATCGAGAATTAGAAATAAGAAAGTTTAAGAGATGTCAGACAATTAAGAAACGGCATGTTCAAGAGTTCAGTATGATTGAAACAAGAATGTTGAGATGGAGAAGTGGCAAAGTCATTATAAGATATATAGGATCAATAATGAGAAAATTTGTAACAAGTTAAAGGTCGCTTCCATAGAAGAAAAACGAGAAAGTGTCGGTTGAGATGGTTTGGACATGTGCAAATAAGACCAATAAATGCTCCATGAAGAAGAAATGACAAAAAATGTAATTAACGAGACGAAAAGGGCAAGTGGTAGATCTAAATGAACACAGAAGGATTAACAATTAGCAATTATAAATAATATCTAATTGTTAATCCAAGAGAGGAAATTGTTCTTAATAGATTAGAATGGAAGAAAATGCTTCATATAGCCGACTTTAAAAGTTTGGGATAAAGTCCGCTTCTTCTTCTTCTTCTCCTTCTTGTTAGGTTGTTTATATGAAATTTCTGAGGGTGCATATAATGAAAAACTCCTTTGACTAACCTCTAGCTTCAAAGTTTATTTCAACAAGTATGGAAGCAAAGAAGCATCTTACTTGTTACAATTTGAGATGTAAGCAACTCAAAATAATCGTCATTAATCGGATTCTTTATAAATTGTGATATTTCTTCATAAACATTATAACTCTTACAAAAATAAATAGAGTTAGCATTTATTATTAATTTTGTATGAATTACAAGCACGTAATACATTATTAGTTGTAATGGGACTATAATTATTGAATGCAATTTATTAAAAAAGATAATTTATAAAGGCTAAATTTCACTTAAATACCAAAACCTTTTGGTAATTTTTTAATATAAATGCCATATACTTTGTGACTTGTGAGTAGATACCAAGAATAATTATCATGTCTAAATAAATACCATATTTTGGTATTTTCAATTTACAATTTACGAATACGAACATTTTATGTTATGTAATGTGGCTATAAACCAAGGTAAATAATAAATTATGTCAATATTTTAGCTATAAACCAAGGTAAATAATAAACTATTTTTCAATAAATGCATGACCTAGTAAATTTTTAAATAGCGATAATTTTTTGATTCGTGAAATTTTAGCATAAGTTTTAATGTAATTATAATTTCTATAAATAAATGTAAAATAATTATTGTTATTTGAAACATTATTGTTTCACCATATTTGAAAAAAAAAGACATAGGATATTTTTTGTGACTATTTCGATACAAATATTATTATTTCTCTTTTCTTAAAATTTTTGTAAATTCTTATCAAATATTAAGAACTATAAAACCCAAGGATAATTAAAGGAAAAACTCCATTGCACTCATACTAAAGAAATGAGGTCCATAAATTGTACCCAAGAGAAGAAATGTCATGTTAGACAATAAGCAAGATTTTTCCAAGAATTTTGCAAATCCTTTATATGAAAATGGGAATTATTAAGCATTTTTTTTCCAAATAAAACCCTTTCTATGCCAAAATCATTTATTGCTTTCCTAAGAATTTTGCAAATCTAGTGCTTCGAGAGGGGCACGCGGGCCGGTGGGCTTTGTTGTGTTCAAAAAAAAAGAATTTTGCAAATCCTTTATGGGAACAACTTGGGAAATATATCTCATCAAGAACTTGGTTTTTCAAAAATACTCTTACTTAACCAAAGTTAAGGAATATTGTTCCATTCAAATCTATAAGGGCATTTTGGGAAACACTTGTCAAAAATAGTGTTTTTGCAAAACATATCATCTTTTGCAAAAGATGCTTTCCCAAAACCCAACTTTATATTAGTATATAAGATATAACATAAGACTGCACCCTAGGCAGACAAATTTTTTTGTAAGTTATTGAGTTCATCAGCAAGGTGTAAATTATGTAAATAAAGGCTAAAATACTATAGGTCCATTATTGTGTCAAATATCCTACAGACATCTCAAATATAATTCTTGTGGTTGATGTACTATTGAAATTAGATAAAAAAGAAAGACCGCATCATATTTAGCATCGTCACATCCAACTAGAAAAATACAGATGCTGCATGCAGATGTGAAACCAACCGGATGAATGCATATAAAGTGATCGACCTTTAACATGTACAATGGTTAATTCGTATCTTCTACATGGTCCAAAGTTGTTTGATTTTGGTTTGTTTTTTGAGTTAAGATTGATATCGCCTATGACGCAAGACGATTATCGCTTTACTTATTTTTATCAAATTCATACCCTTTAGGACGTTCTTCTTTCTTCCTACCAAATTTCTCCTATAATGCATACTCATTGTATATGATCAAATTTCTCCTATAATGCATGCCCATTGTATATGATCACTCATGGGCACCCTCTTCCACATGTTAGCAACAAGTTCCTCAAACAAATCAAGCTTTCACATATGATTAGATACCCTGCTTCAGGCTTAAGGATGCATGATTAAACTGCTCCCTTTTCTTAATACTAATAATATTAGCCATATTATAATTACTAAGTGCTATGTACATACAACTAATATTCTATAAATCACATCATATAGAACAATAACAAAAGCTCAACAACTTTTGAGGAACCATATTATATAATGGATACAATTTTAGACTTGTGCACCTGGGAAATCTTGCATACGAGAATAATTTCACATGTCTACACATATGACTATATTTTAAAATCAATCAAATCAATAGATAGTTGTCAACATTGTCAAAGCACACACATTTATTAACTCTGCCATCATATCTATATCTGCGATCTTAAGAACCTTATTTCAGCAAATCCCCAAAGTTTTATCATGCAAATGATGCTATTACATGGTCAAAAAAGGTTTGAATTATAAAGAAACTTTTAGTGCTAAACGTTCATGAAAAAGATTCAGAACGAGGGAAAAATCTCTCAGGAAAAGGTAAATCAATACAGATACATAGCAAACTCTCAACAATCGAATAACCCTGGATCTAAACTTCCAACTCAATTTTAAAAACAGAAGAAACCTACAGATTCTTCAGCTTCTTCTGCAATACATCCATCACCGACGCGAAATTCGCCTTCACGTTTATTGGAGGGTTCGCATGTCGACACTCCATCCCTTCAATCTCTCTCGAGTGGTAACTCACCTTCGACTGCGTGAACTTCAGCCCGTGCGCCGTGCTCACCACCACAGTCCGGTCATGGGTCCCAATCACACCCCTACTCCTCAACTTGGCCAATGCAGCAAGCGCAACTCCTGTATGCGGGCATGCGAACATACCCGTTAGATCTGCCTGCGCCATCGCATCCATCAGCTCCTCCTCCGTCGCCTCCTCCACAATCCCGTCCGTTGATCGGATCGCATGCACGGCACGGTCGATTGAGACCGGGTCGCCTATTTGTATAGCGGACGCAAACGTCTCACCAGCTGTCACAGCTTTAAAATCAGACCAGCCTGATTTGTAATACAAATATAAAGGGTTGGCGTTCGATGCTTGTGCACAGACTAGACGTGGGACCTGGTCGACCAGGCCGAGCTCGCGGCACATGTCAAAGCCTTTGAAGAAGGCGTATATATTGCCAAGGTTGCCTCCGGGAATGATGACCCAGTCTGGGACCTCCCAGTCGAAATTCTGAAGGATTTCGATGGCGGCGGTTTTCTGGCCCTCTAGCCGAAGGGAATTAAGGGAGTTGGCGAGGTAGATGCTTGTCTCGGCGGTGACTTCACGGATGAGGCGCATGCAGCCGTCGAAGTCGGTATCAAGGGAGAGGACGGTGGCGCCATTGGCGATGGGCTGGACCAGCTGGGCCACAGAGATTCGATCCGCGGGGAGGAACACGAAGGCGGGGATGTGGGCGGCAGCACAGTAGGCTGAGAGGGCGGCTGAGGTGTCGCCAGTGGAGGCACAGCCCACACCCACGATTGGCCGGCCCATATGACGGAGGCGGTTCACCTGTACGAATTAACAAAGAAATTAAGCATTAGTTTCAGGGTTGGGATTTTAAAAGTGTCTTCGTTATTATCTAAGCCTTTCACTTTAAATAGCGGTCAATTGTGTCGATTCACCCTCATATATTAACACACAAAGTTTTACTAACCATAACCAAGTCGATGTCAACCCTCATAAATTTATTTAATAACAAATTCATAGTTGAAGAGACTATGCAAAGAGAGGAGGTTTTCATAGAACTAACAAGTAATGCTGCATGCATAGGAGAAAACAAGTATTCATTGAAGTGTTAGAAAGTAAAATGTGAAGTCACCATGGTCATATAAGCCTTTTTTTCCCCTCTAAATAATGCTGTCGGGCATGAAGGAAAGCTTCATGCAAGATTTCACAAAATTTTACAAATGGAAACTAAACTGACATCGATAATCATTTAATTAGTATCAAAATTTTTGGTTGATGAAACTATTGTAAGGGAGGAGATTGTCATGAGATACTAATTAACGAATTCGCATCCTAATCTTCTGGATTGGAAGAAGAGTAAAGGGTCTATAAAAAGAGATAAGATTATACATTTCCCATAGGGAATATCACACGCACACAATCATTTCATGAGTAAATTATGCATTATAAATTTAGTTGTTCTGACAATTGTGAATTCTGCTTTATTGGACCTATCACAAAATATTACTTCAAGAACAGTCCATTGTTGGAAAGATAAGGTAAAACTTATGCATAATTCTCGATCAAGGAGGGAAGAAGTCAAGAATCTGTTGGTGAGGGGAAAGCTACATAAACACTAGAATAAACAGACAACGAAACTGTGTAATCAAAATCATAGAAAACACAGAAAGAATTGTTTAAAAAAAACGACAATTATGCTATTATTTTAAGTATCAAACAATTTATTGTTCATGGCTAACACTTGAAATATATGATTTATGATTTGAGCAGACTGAGCAGTATAAACACATTAGTGGGTTTCTGACATGAATATGTGTTGCAGACATGGCAAAGAATTGAAATTTAATTTAGTGGACATAAGGGGGAATGGACGCAAGTGCAATACAAGCAGTCACATAAAAACTAATAATTGTTAAAGCTGCCAAGAGTATAAATTTTGAATTGTTGGTTCATACCATCCTGAATGGCGATATGATGCCAGTTTTCTCTTAGTTGGTGCATAATTCCTGATCGAGGAAGCTATGGACAAAATATGGAATATTGAATTGATAGATAGTCCTAATAAAATTTACCAGTGATGTACAACGTATTTGAAGCGTCTGATTAAGTCCGCGCTTAGCGTTGAGAGTCCTTTGCTGCTTCGATTGTGAGGAAAGCAGAGAGTTTAAGCAGCCAATGTATTCAGTATTCTTTGGGTGGTTGAAGCACAGAAAGCGGTCTTGAAGCGGCAAAAACAGGCTCCAAGCCAAGGTGAAGCAATTTTTTTTTTTTATTTTTCATGAAGAGGGTGGGGTAAAGTGGTCGTTTTGACCTGTTTGGAAAATAGTTTTTTAACCCAAGCAGGAATCTTTATAAGATAAAACCGTTGCCCCATTTACCTGCCCCAATAAACCAACCATATAAGAAACTTTTACAGCCCTAACCCTAATCTTTACTCCATTTTGTTTTCACTCAGCTGCGCCTTCAGAGAGGCGAAATCAAAGATTTACGCTTGACTTGGAGTAGACATTCTCGACTCATTTTCGACATGGGGAGACTTCAGTCAGACTTCTCGACAAGGGGACTCTAGTGACACTAGACTAATAAGGTATTTTTTATGTTCCTTTTTCAATTTTCTATTTTTTTTATCTTTTACCTTGATTACATGTTGGTTCACTATCGGCTTGCTTAGACACAGTTCATCCTAGCATACTGATGAAAACTAGTAGCTTTTCCTCCATATTACATAAGTTAATGATATGCATGTTTGCCTGGATGCCATTGTTCTTGCTTGAGACTCTATTGCCTAGATGTTATATTGCTTGGTTTCTCCCTGTTATCCAATAATCAAATAAGGGTCATTGATACCTTCAGTTGTATTTTTTTGCATCAATTTGTGATTGAATAATATGTACATGCTTAATCTTCGATTTCAGAAACACTGGAAATTCCAATTAGTTGTTTACTATTTGTTAATCTGTTTACCTTTTATTTAAGTTGTTTTCTATTATAAAGTTGTACGGTTTGTTTTACTTCTCAGTTATTTACTTTAATAATTGGTTTAGTTCGCTATTTTTTTTATGTTGTTCTCTTTTTCTTGTAACCTAGTTCTCTTTTCGGTTGTTTTCTTTAACTTGTTGCTATTAGATACAAATTATAACCAGTGAACATGTTCCGCTCTTTTTTTTTCTTTTTTTATTGGGGGTTATGGAAATAGATTGTAACCGAAGCAATTGAATAGAAGTCGTATCTCAACTTCAAACAATTCTAGTCTCCGACCGTTAACCAAGTGAAGCCCTATCCATCGGTTGATATTATATGGACATGGGGATTTCTTCCAAATTGGCTACATGAGAGAAAGACAACTAAATGCAAGCTTTAGAATCATGACTCCAAAGGTGGAGTTTGGTAGCTCATACAACATATTGCTAGGAATTCTAGGAATGTGAAGAAATGTAAAAAAGCAATGGCTTGTGATAAAAAAGAAGGCAAACAAAAACACTTTGATCAAGCAAACGGAAAAGGATTTGAAAAGACCAGAGAAGATATTACATGTAGAGAAGATGTACAGATTTCAAGATCAAGACTTGCCCATGGAGAGGATATTTCACCGATCAAAAGCAAGAAACCTTTGTACAATTCATGGTCCTGCTATCTTTCTTCGAAAGGAGCCTAAACCAACAATTGGTAAACCAAGCAAACATCAAGCGATGAGGTCAAGCACAAGAAGAAAAGAGAGCTAAAATCTCCTTCTTGCTAAACTCAACTCTTTGAGAATAGACCTCTTTGAGCTTTATGAGGCAGGGATACCCTTCCATACAGTGACGATTCACTCATTTAGCGACATGAGTGAAGCAAGTGAGCAATTTAGACAGAACCTTATTAGTCCAACTGTGTATCAATTGTGGGAGCCTTTGTTAAGAAAGGCAGCGGAGAAGACAACAAGAAATCAAGGATTTGAAATCAGAAAGCAATAGGAGGTAAATGGTTGTTCACTAATGACACATAGCAGGACGGATTATAACATATCAGTCTTGCAAATTTTGGTTATTATACTATATTGCTCGTCTATATTCCAACTCTCTTATAAAAAGCATTAAGATTTAAGACACGTTATTATAAGTTTTCTTATTGGTACTTGGTCGCCTAATCATTCTAATTTGTTCCCTTTCAATGCAAGAACATGTTTGTTATAAACATGTGCATACATTGCAGTAGTAGGAGGATTCTGCAGTTTCTCAAATGGGGTTGTTCATTTTGGAGTGGGTGGATGAGTGCACTAAAAAGATAGGTCCATTAGCTGTTGTTCTAGTGGTGACAGAAAATCATGCTGCATACATGGCAGCAAAATTTAGGTTGAAGGAGAAAAGGCCAGGTATATTTTGGACGAGTTATGCCGCGCAAAGATCTAATGCTTCAAGATAATGGGAAATTGCTCAAATTCAAAAATATAATTAAAAAAGCAAGAGAATTGACTACTTTTATCCATATACACCATAGGACCATGGTCTGAGAAGTCTGGCCAAAACCCAAGGTTTCGGTTGGTTTCGAATTAGTATCAATGTGTACCAATCCGAAACAGTGATTTTAAAACTCATATCGGCTGAAACCCACAAAAACACAAAATATAAAAAACAACCACAAACTGTAATAAAATTCACCAAAATAAGTAGATATACTCATGAATCAAGGGAAATCGGTGGCAAAACACAAAAATATCCAAACTTTTCTAGATCTGAAGCAACAAAACAAAAAAAATTTATTGTTTAACCGAACCTCAAACTTTATAATCTGCTTTTTTAGCTTGCAGGAAGACGGAAACGAGGGGAGAAAGCTTGAACTTGAGAGTCTTGGACTCATTAGATGATCATGAGGGAAGATTTTCACTATCCTCCTAGTCGAATGTGGCGATGCTAGTTGAGAATGAGGAGGGATGGTTTTTTCTCTTTCAAGTTTGGTTATATAGTTGGGGGATAATGGTTTTAGGTTGGATGGCTTACTGGGCGGTGTTAGATTAGTTTAGGTTTAACTGGTTATTAGTTTAATCAGGATTAGATTTACTAGCATGTTTACTATTGGGATTAGTTTAAACAATTTACTATTATCAAAAAAAAATTACAATTTTAAAACTTTTCAGGTTAGAATTTTTTTTAGATACTTTTGTTCAATATAATGAAATTTGCATACACATCCATATATTCTTCTTCCCTTTTTTTGTAATTGTGCAAAAATAAAATAAGATTCAAATCAACTATTAAAATATGTCATTCTTTTGGAAATTCTATATTTGAACCATAAAGGCATGTTTATTCTTGAAGTTGATATTTTATGTTATTAGATATAAGACTTATTAGTAACTACATTGAGAAAATGTTCGCTAAATCACTAATTTAAAATTCATATATTTTGTGGAAGACAAAATTGGTATACTATGAATGAAATGTTAATAAATGAGATCCATCCAAAATATATATTTTTCTTACAAGAAAAACTTTATCATTCATGGTACGTATGGTATAATCAATGATTTAGGTAAAGGCCTAATATGGTATATATGTATATGTTTGTTTTAGGCATTTATCATATATACATAAAATATAATTATATACAAATAATACTCACATATATATTGAAGCTGAAATTAACTAAATTTTGACAAAACGAAAAAACCAAGTTATCAAAGTTTGTATAGGACACTTATTCTCGTTCTCGTGCGTCAATGCACATTGAGCAAAGATATTATAAGGCCGAGGATCATAACATTTGCAACATTATTTTTAATATTGGGTAGTTTGTTAGATAAAGGGAAGTATTGCTATGCTTGACTAGCCAAAATGTGTTAACGTGAAATTTGTTGGTGTCGTGGAGTGGAAGTCGAAAGTGGCAAATGCTACAGTGATATCCATTTCATTTTGAAAGCGTCAAGTTTTGCTTAAAAGTTTCCACAGTATTCATTGATGTGTTTTATTGTTTGTGAGTTGATTATTGTGAAGAAAGATATGATCAGCTACGTATGAAAGTATCAAGAATTTTTACAAGACTAATCTAAGCAATTGATGAGAAGGCTAAAGGCCAACTTAATAGCTTCTTTATTTTGCCAACTTCGTTCTTAAATCCTTTGTAATATTATATAGAAGATAAGATGGCTAAGAAATGTTTGGAGGCCGTGGATATTGTGCTTGCATGTGCAGAAGCATTATATGAAATGGAATTATATAATATGATTCAATCCATAAAAATATTGCGGTTTCATGAAAGAAATATAGCAAAAAGAAGGATAAAATTGATTGATGAGTCTAGAAATCTAGTAATAAAATACAATTTTAATTTATTAAGTTTTAGGTTTACTTCTATAAATCTCCCGAAAGATTCCAACATTTAGCAAACTACAAAAGGATTGAAATTCTAAAAAACTAATGACTAACAATTAACGTTTAACGGTGTTAACTATATATATTAAGTGGCCATTTTGCCCTTTTAATAAACATAATTAATTAGGATAAATATTTATTAATCATTTTATTAACAATTTTAGATAATTATTAATTATCAACTAAGTAATTAATGGTGGATGAGAATTTGCCAGCAACAGATGAAAGAGATCTCCAGCAAAAATGAGGAGAATGACAGAGATGATGAAGAGGAAGAGAAGATGAAGAAAATAGATGATAAAGATGATGAACAAGATGGAAAGGGTAGAGTGAGAGAGTATCGGCATGGCTAAGACAAGGATTGGAGAAGATCGATAAGACTGGAGCTTTGGCGGAGGTAAGGCTAGGGACAGGGTCAGAGCGAAAATGAAGATGGATGGCAGCATGGGTAGGGCATCAGCAAGGCAAAGGCTGCGAAAAGGTTGATATGGTGGCGACGGAGGCCGAGGGCAGTGGAAGAATTAGGTATTAGGAGAGTGAAGAAAATGTATTTTGATTTTTTGCAAATATTAGAATGACATAGTAGTTTAAGTTATGATACTGCACGGTCATGATATAACATCATGAGTACTTATGTGGCACCGTTAGTCATTGTAGTTTTTGAAAAATATTAGGATGATGTAATATGATTTTTTGGGTTTTTTGGATTTATCAAGATGGCATGGTAAGAAGAGGTATTTTAGGATTTTTGGCAAACATTAGGATGACATGATAGTTTAAGTTATGGTACTGCATCGCCGTGATATGGCATCACAAATGCTTATGTACATTAGTCAAGATAGCCAAAACATGAAACATTTGAAAGTTTATAGAAATAAACGTATATTATATATACATATTTCCTTCCTTTCTTCCTTTCGATATTAGTTTCTTGTTTAATAATTTTATGTTTAGATTAATCAATAGCTCATTTGTGTGATACATTTGATGGAGATATACCTAATTGCAAATGATGGCCGTGATGATTCTTAATCTTCTAGGATTGTCATCGGATGAAGAAGAAAATAAAGCACATTACAAAGGGCAAGCTTAAATCATTAAATGAAGTACTTAAAGTTATTTTTGGTTTAAGACTTTTAATATTATTAAATAAATATTAATTCACTTAAAACATTTTATTGAATTACAAATCTATACCAAGAGAAGAAATAGATTAGACATCTAGAGGATAAGTGATTTAGCCTATATTAAGATGGACAAAAAATAAAGGGCAGAATGAAGAGCAATTCTTCTTTCCAGGAATGCAAGGCATCTTACTCCATGGACTGATGATGACCTCTATCTTGGTATCGATATTCCATTATGGATGGTCCTAAAGGCTGTCGCTGCTGTTGTCTTCTTGCAACCTAGGTAAACCCAGAAATACATTACGAATGATTTTGGAGGCTGCCGATGGTGATGATATCTTTCAACCTTAAAGGTTCACGAGAAACAATGGAAATTGAGCTTCTTCTTCAGTAGTAAGAACATCAAAATTGACTCATGACATACATAGTGATATTGATTTTAGGAAGAAAGAAGAGATATTTTTCTAAATTTTTTGAGAAATTTAGAAAAGATGCGAGAGAAGGGCATTTCGGAAGAAACACGGTGTTAAATTTGTAAAGTGAAATGCATGGCTTTTCCCTAAAAAAATTGAGATGGAATTTCATGTGGCCAAATTTTGTATATATTTACAAAAAACAGGTTAGAGCTTCTTACCGCTAAAACATGTAAAAGCCTAAGCCCCGCCCCGCTTTTTGCTTTCCACAACTTGAAATTTTATGGTATAAAAACCAACTTCTCACCCACAAATTAACTAATGATCATTCATTGAGCATGCCTAAAAGTTTTACCTCTAAGATTAACCCCCAACTGCAAATGGGGTATGCAGAGGTGCTTGTCCATAATGACATTTTTTCGTGTGTTGAATTTTTTTTAGACTAGTATCATCCCTTCGATATAGGAGAAATTTCTTCAGACTACAAAAATCAAGGGTAAATTGTCGAAAAGCCCCCGGGCCTTTTCACCTTGTTGAAAACCCCATAGGCCCATCAATTTTTCCCTGAAATACTTAAAGTTTTGGATATTTTGGTATATCCCAAAACTGCTTGCAATTTGTTTGCAAAAAATATGCAATTGAGTTGCATGTAACTTGTACGCAATTGCCTATAACTTCTATACCTAATTGTGTTTTGTTGATTTTTCTTAAAAAACTGAACATTAAGTGCTCTAACCTAGTCATTTTCCCTCCAAATTCACAACTTTTCCCTCTAAAAACCTATGTTACCAACAGAACAAAAATTATCCCATTCATTTTCTCCATTATCCATTATCTTCTCTCATTTACTCCACTTTCATTTACTACCCACCAAACTAAATCTTCATTTACTCTCTTGCTCATTGAAGATGGCCCAAGGTTGGACATTAATGTGTTTTGTGAGTGGATCCAATGGAAAAGGTTCGGTCTTAACCATCTCGGAGGCGACAACATGGTTCGAATTGAAATGAACAATCTCGTTTCAACTTGATATATCTGTTGATAAGTTAAAACTTTTATACAAAATGGAGAAATATAAAAATCATATGGTTAGGATGATAACCGAAGATGACTATATAAATATGGTCTTATCCATCAAGAGACGAACGAGAAGGTAATCCATATGCAAGCATCTGTTGATACCATAGCCATTCTGATCAGGTTTGTCTTTATTTGACTTGATTTTTGTTTAGAGAAATATACAAGACGGTTGCATGTAACTTGTAAGCAATTGTCTGTAATATCTAAGCATTTGCCTGTAACTTCTAAGCAGTTTCTTATAACTTGTAAGAACCTGCCTGTAACTTCTAAGCAGTTGCATGTAACTTGTTAGGACTTGCCTGTAACTTCTAAGCAGTTACATATAACTTCTAACTTGTAAAAACTTGCATGTAACTTCTAAGCGGTTGCCTGTAACTTCTAAACAGTTGTATGTAACTTCTAAGCGGTTACATGTAATTTCTAAGCAGTTGCATGTAATTTCTAAAAAAGTTGCATGCAACTTCTAAACAGTTGCATTTCCCTAATATTTAAGAACGTTTGCCTTTAATATCTAATAAGTTGCTTGTATCTACATGGATGCAAGTAATAATATGTTAATAAAAGCGTTTTTTGTATAACAGTCAACACTCATCATCATTTTCCGCTCCAGCAATTGTGCATGACCAAGTACACGACTTGGAGTCAAGCTTACCACCGGTGAGGCGAGATGATCAATTAATGAGGATCAATATCCCGGTTGCGTGGCATGACGCAATTGAAGGCACATCTCAAATATTCAATCATTCTTACGAAATTAGGATGGCTCTTTGCCAATTTACTATTGCGAAACAATTCAACTTAGACTACATTAAGAATAATGGCTTGAGAGTAACGGTGGCTTGTTCCCGGCGGGATAAAGGGTGCCAATGGAGATTACATGCATCGCCTTATACTCGAAGATATAAAGTTAACATATACGTTAATAATATAAAAGTGTAATTATCGTTTTTTCGAATTGTTGATTATTTTAACTGTTAAGTTACGTTGTTTGTCATATTTGAGCATTCTCTATAGGATATAAAGAGATACTACCCCACACAGATATGTTCCGAAGAAATTTCAAACGGACATCCACAGGCTACGAAGAAATTGGTAGCCAACATGCAACATAGATGTTTTGAGATCACGACCGGGCTATCGACCAATCGAGGCTAAGAAGCAGTTCCATCAAAGGTTCGAGATGAAGATTTCATACGATATTGCGTAGCATGCAAGGGAATTGGCACAAGAGACTCTCTTCTGCAATTATCGTCATTCTTATAACTCTTTGAAGTGGTATTAAAGCAAGTGCATAGAAACCAATCCCGGGAGCGTAATTACCATCGGCAAATCAGTGGATGAAGGCTATTTGTTAGTTATGGTGCTTGTATTGACGGTTATTTATATGGTTATTGGCTTCTCATATTTCTTGATGAAACAATCATCAAGAACATGGCAAAGGCTTCAATTGGCGGGGACTGTTCATGACGGAAACAATGGTTTATTTCTGTTAGCCTTCATTATTTGCGATCAAGAGAACATCACAAATTGGACATGGTTTTTAGGTCAGAACTGTGTTGTTTGATGGTCCTAGGGCCTACCACCCACAGCATACCCTTATGTTTGTATTAGACTCCGACAAGGGAATCAAAGAAGCAGTTAGGATGTGCTTTCCCATCGCATTGCATTCATTTTGCATTCTTCACTTGAAATAGAATTTTAAAAATAAGCTCAAAAGGCTTGGTATAAAGAATTCAGAAGCCGAAACTTGCACGCATCTGATGGAAACGTGTTACAAATACATGGCGGTTGAGTTCTCGGGGAAGATGAACCTATTGAAGAAGAAATCGATGGTTGCCTACAACGCAATGGTTGAACATTACAATTCTCGATATTGGGCTAATTGTTACTTTCCTAGAATAAAATACAATCTCAATTCTTGCTCCTCAATACACCTGACTTGGTTATGAATATGATTGGCATAGATAAATATAACATCAGAACATTTACATGTAACTTCTAATAAGCTGCATATAACATCTAATAAGTTGCATGTAACTTCTAACTAGTTGCATGTAACTTCTACTAAGTTGCATGTAACATCTATTTATGTGTTTGTTGAATGCAGGTATAGTAACGTTACATCTAATGTTGCTGAATCATATAATAACTGGATACATGAGGCCCACACATTTCTATTCTTCAAATGGTGGACCATATAAGAGTATGTTTGATAGATCGCTTCAATGGTCGACGAGCAAAAGCCGAAGGGTGGAATTGAGTGTTATGTCCCACGTCGGAGGAAATTCTGAACAAAAATTTGGACACTGCTGGGGTTTTTTCTATTCATCAAGTTGATACGGAGCATTATGAGGTGTTTGACATTAAAACTGTTCGGATCAATGTGTCGGATCGATCATGTACATGCCGAGAATGGGATGTTACTAGGATTTCTTGTAGGTATACTTGCGCCGTTATTAATCTCTCGAGACAATCAATCTATAACTATTGTGACTCTTTCTTGACCACCGAATATTTCACGGTTAGTTACGGGAATACAATTTACCCAATACCTACATTTGATAAGCCAACGATCACAGAAGAGAATATTAAGATCCAGCCTCTTTTGATGAGAAAACGGCCGGGAAGGCCTCGTACAAGGTGCATAAATAACAAAGATGTTCAAAAAAGGAAGATGAATTGCGGTAAGTGTAGCAATGAGGGTCACAATAGGGCGACAAACACTGCTTCTATCAATTAAATATAAAATAGCTAAATAACAAAGATGTTCAAAAAAGAAAGATGAATTGCGGTAAGTGTAGCAATGAGGGTCACAATAGAGCGACATACACTGCTTCTATCGATTAAGTATAAAATAGCTACATGTTAGTTGTTTGGTATTTTATTTTATGTATCCACCGTCAAGTTTCGTGGTCCTTTTGTACTAAAATATTACGATGTTCGTTATTATTTTGCTGTAATTTTTTCTATTGGTTAAGTACGCATCTGAATGAAATTTAGAAACTATTTTATTAATACCTTTATTTATAGTTGCCGCATTTGTCAGTAACTTCTGATAAGTTGGATATAACTTCTAGGCAGTTGCCTATAACTTGTAAACGGATTTTTGAAACTTCTAAGTAGTTGATTATAACTTCTAAGCACTTGCATGTAACTTCTAGGTATATTTGCCTATAACTTGTTAGCACTTATCTGTAACTTGTAAGCAGTTTCCTCTAACTTCCAATAAATTGCATATAACTTTTAAACACTTGCATGTAACTTCTGAACATTTGGCTGGAACTTCTAGGCAGTTTGCCCGTAACTTCTAGTAAGTTTCCTATAATTTCTAAACATTTGCCTGCAATTTCTTCTAATTAGTTACCTATAACTTGTAAGCAGTTTCCTGTAACTACTAAGCAGTTGCCTGTAACTTGTAAGCAGTTATCTATAACTTCTAAATATTTGCCTGTAACTTGTAAGCAGTTGCCTGACTTGTAAGCAATTGCTTGTAACTTGTATGTGGTTTCCTGTAACCTCTAACCACTTGTCTGTAACTTCTAAGCATTTGCATGTAACTTCTAAGCACTTGCCAGTAACTTCTAATTAATTGCATGTAACTTTTAAGAACTGGCATGTAACTTCTGATAAGTTGATTGTAATCTCTAATAAATTGCCTGTAACATCAGCGATATAAAACTGATAGTATCAACAAAAATATCATTCATATCACAGCATCGGCCAGCATCGACTATATAAAACTGATAATATCAACAAAAATATCATTCATATCACAACATCGGCCAGCATCGGTGATATTAAAATAAATACGTCAACAATTTTTTACATTCATTAGACAAAACAGTAACATATAAGCAATTTGTCATTCTCACTCAAAACAAGTAATAATATCGACGAACATCGGCAAAATACAAATAGATGAATACATGTACATATAACAAAGAGTTCAAACTCGGCCAAACAAAAAATGAAACAATATCAAGCCATTTCTTGCTCGTTGGCCAATAGAATTTGGATCGTTGGTATCGGCTGCAACTGCACCAACCCTTTTCCCTCCAGGACATCTGGAATCCGCCGACCCTCGATCAATAACTTTATGAATAGGTAGACGAAGATGTCGCAATCATCACTGGTAACCAACGTTAACAAACGATATTGTTATAACGCTTAACAATCAGAAATGTTAAAAAAACTTGTAAAGAAAATACTGCTTACGAATTGTTTTGTATCATGCAATGGACACTAGTAAATTGAAATGCATTGTAACCCCGTGCTCGTCGAATTTCTTCGCCCCAAAATTATAAAGGTACCATAAGTATAGCCTAGCCTCTTCCTCCCAATGCGGATCGCACGCAAGTGAAAAATAATGCCGCAATTCCTTTTCGGCATAGTCTATAACGAGCAACGTTCAATGAGAGTTATGACATATCGAGATCATAGTGCGAGTACCGGGGGAATGCTATGCATCAACATATATGTTACATCCACTACTATTCATGCGCACCTTCCGAAATCAAACGGATCAACAATCATGTCATGCCACAAGTATTTAACTTATTAATAAATTGATGAATGTAATCAGGAGAACCGGATAAGATGAATAAGCATTACCATTATCCACGGCGTCACGAAGGCAAATGAAGGTACTGCTGCGACAGGGGCCAAAGACATCAAGTCATCTGCCAACTTGACGAATGAGTCCATCACCATAAAGAGTTCACATATTTATAAGTTGTCTATAAGTTCTAATAAGTTGCTTGTAACTTCTACTGATTTGCATGTAACATCTATAACAGTTGCATGTAAGCTCTAATAAGTTGCATATAACTTCTATAGCAGATGCATGTAACTTCTAAGCAGAGCATGTAATTTCTAAGCAGTTGCGTGTAACTTCAATAGTCGTTGCCTGTAACTTCTAATAAATTGCCTGTAATTTCTAAAAACGTACCATATCTCCCACCTGCTGCGCTGTTAAGAAATCGAAGAGCTCGAAGCGGGAAATAGAAACATGGTTGGTATGGTCAAAGGGTATTGCCTTCAATGAAATACGCTCCTTCAACAAAACGTCGACGGCATCTCTATGAACCTTCACGAGCTCTTCGATGTGCTCTATTACGGGATAAGCAACAAATGACCCATCCCCGTAAAACATCACGCACATGCCTGTAGACAAAGAGTTTCGGTTAAGGCACTAAAGGGTATTGCATACAACATTGAGACAATTTTCACACATAAGAAATATAGTTTACATGGATATTACTGATACACAAAGAATTATAGCTTACAAGAAACAAACACGGTTATGATAATTTCACAACTGTTTCCCACCTGGCGACTTAGGATCTTCCACCTTTTTTGGGCGCATCTCTCCATAATAGCCGAAGGACTTGTGCATTTTGATCAATATCTCGACCGCGGTGATGGCACGTGCCTAGTCGGCGGTGATGGCAGTGCCGTAGACGCTGGAAATTTCAATCATAGATTGGGCCTCCGCATTCCTCATGTTCTTTTTTTCTTCGTCGTGACTCATACCTTCGAAATTTTCGCAGTCACATACTTGTTCTCGTTTAGATACCTGGACGGCTTTCGGCCCTGCATATTATTCACTCGTTTCTTCAGACTTTTAGTGGTGGACTTATAGACGACCGCTTTCTTCTTGGGTGCCGGTAGAAGGATGACCGTGGAAGACTTCAACACATCATCAGCACCCTCAATAATGAGCTCCTCAACCGCAGCACAAATGTTTCCCTCATTAGAAGGAGCCGTAACTACTTCCTCCTTAATTCGAGTAACCGAGGGATACAATAATAGCAAAAATGTCATCGAAACTGCCATCAGACCTGCCCACTTCGTCCTCATCCTCAGTCTTCTCTTCTTCCTCTACCTCATCCATTTCGGCTCTCTCCTCTTCTTCTACCTCGTCGGCTTCCTTGCCCTTCACGGGCACAGAATCAGCAATCTCTTGGCATCCCAACCCATAGAGTAGGCTACGCAGACGTTAAATCTTGGCTTCCGCTGCCTCCAATGCCGCTTGCTGTTTGGAAAGAAGAGTTTATGAAGTAACTCCTTTTCCGCACAAACATTCTTCCAATGTGTCACTTGTGCTTCAAAGGACACGCCCTTCACATTGTCCTTCTCATCCGGCTTCTCAACAAATCATTTCTTCATAATCTCCACAAATGAAAACCACAATATGTTATAATTAAGTTATTAGAGATTACAAACAACCTATTAGAAGTTACATGCAACTGTTATAGAGGTTACAGGCAACAGCTAGAAATTACATGCAACTGCTATAGAAGTTACAGACAACTGCTTAGCAGTTACAGGCAACTGCCTAAAAGTTATAGGCAACTGTCTATATATACACAAGATAATTTTTTAATGTTAAGAATATACAACTTACCAATGCATTTGTTATGTCATCGTCTCCACTACTCCTCTTGCACCGCTCTTCTCTTGTAATATAGAAGCAGAGCATCAGCGGAATGTTTCGACGCATCCACGTCCCCTTTCGAAATAAAAGCGGACATATTTCTCTTCATTGCCTTCTCCAATCATGACATCTTCAAAGATGTACTGAATTTCCAACCACATAACGCCGGTTTGTTAGCATCTATGTGTGTCGGTTGCCTCAAACCCATGATGGTATAAAACCATAACCGCAAACAAACATACATCACATTCGCATTATTAATATTAAATGAACAAAACACATCTATCAACAATATTAATTTATGTAGTTTATACTTTGCATACAAATATAGTATAATCTCTATAATAGTTTGTATATACTTACGGCGAGAAGGATCCGACACCCGGACAACTGTGCAGAGCCAGCCTTCGAGCTAAGCTTAGTCATGACACCGTCCATTATCATCTCGTGCACTGCTTTGGTCCAGTTCACACTCGGCACTACCGATAGTTCAACGTATGAAAATGCATCTCTAGGGACGGTCGGGGATGTGATAGATATCCAAAATAAAGAAAGTTGATAAAAAATCAGTAAAGACACAAAATCGTCCATCACGTCTGAAGTTCTATCCTTTACGGTCACTCTAAAGCCGCCTTCAATATTGTGATATACGTCCTTTCACCCTTCTCTATATTAAAGTACTTCTTTCGAAACTGAGAGATATCACGGTTAGTTTTGATATCTTTGCCAGCCTTCGGCAAGCCGGTGTGCTTGTTAACCCAATCTACAGTAAATTTATACGGGACGCCTCCAAAAGAGAACTCTTCGGTGCCTCGATCATAGCAAGAGATAAGCCTACATAAGATATGCCTATCTCGACCCTAAGTTGGCAGCTTCATATAATGGTGGAACGGAGTTTTATTTAGCCTGTGTATGTGTTGATGGTGAATATGTGCCTTCAACCTCTCGATGAAGCTGTTATGCGACGTCGACATACGTCCGAATGGCGGGCGTATCTCCATACTTTTTTCTGCGGAAAACCAAATTTAAACATTAAATCATAACTATCAATTCTTTAAACTGAAAATTATAGACAACTGCTTAGAAGTTATATGCAACTGTTTACAAGTTGCAGGCAACTGTTTAGATGTTACAGGCAACTTTTATAGAAGTTATGTTGCCAACAACAAATGAAAATAAGCACTTGCCTGTAACCAAGGTTCGAGATTTCGGCCGAAACCACCAATACGTGATGGTTTCGTATCGGTTTCAGTGGAGACCGATACAAAACCCGAAACCAATATGAAACCAACTATACAATATCGTTTCGGCTGAAACATTTAAAAACTTATTTTTATATCATTTTAACTGTCATTGTGATCATTGTAGGTCTTCATTATTAGAAAACCGAAAAAATAAAACCCAAACCCTATACTAATATTTATCTAAATACACTTTTCAATATATTTTGCATCATAGTTGGATTTTTAAACACTAGAATCATTGTCTTGTAATATAGAACCATAAATTTAAATATTTAATATATCTACACTTATGTAGGTTGTATTACCGTCGAAACTGAAACCCGAACTGAGATTAGCGAAACTAGCCGAAACCCAGCAAAACTAATAAAATTATGAGAGACCGAAACCGAGTTCTTGAAGCTTGCATGTAATATCTATGAAGTTGCATGTAAGTTGTAAGCCGTTGCCTGTGACATGTAGACAACTTTGGTACATATTACAAACAACTTTGGTAGATATTATAGGCAACATTATAGATGTTACTGGCAACTTTTATTGAAGTTACATGCAACTACTTAGATGTTACAGGCAAATAATTTGTCTATATTATCCTATCAACAACAAATAAAAATAAACACTTGCATGTAACATCTATGAAGTTGCATGTAATATGTAGGCAACTTTGGTACATGTTACAGGCAACTTTGGTAGAGGTTACAGGCAACATTATAGAGGTTATATGCAACTTTTATAGAAGTTATATATGTTACAGGCAACTTTGGTAGAGGTTACAGGCAACTTTGGTAGATGTTTCAGGAAACGTTATAGATGTACACAGTTTTAAAGTAAAAAACAATTTCGATTTGCAATGTTAGATCAACAGAAAAGGTATCCATTTTACTTAATTTGTACCTCAGCCATTGTCGATTTCTCGGCCGTTGTCGATTTATCCGACGTTAACTCCAATTCTGGAGCCACTGATTTGGCCGGCATCTTTTTCACCAATTTCAAGGACTTATCATTTGATTTAGGAGCCATTCTACAGTGAGTGATGGTGATGAAGTTGTTCTCGTGACAGAGGGAAGGGGTCTACGAGTCCGACGAGAAGGCGGCGAAGATCCGGAGTTTTGGTGTCGACTTGGGGCCGATGAGAGGACGGGCGGGGCTCAAGGGTTAGGTTTTCGACGACGAGAGGCGATTTGGAGCGGAGAGTTTTGGTGTCAAATTGGGGAGGCGAGCTTGCGACGAGGGCGAAGAAATGGGTTCTCGAGATCTCGAGCGACAGAGAGTGAGAAAGAGAGAAAATTTTGAATGGGGGTATTTTCGTCCATTCACCAATATATAATATCAGGCATTGGGTCAAGGGAGTGTTTAGACCAAGATTATGAACAATATGCCCTTTCTTCCTATTTAGAAATAGGAGGGACTTTTTTCCAAGGTTTTCTTGGGCCGGACGCTTTTCAACAATTTACCAAAAATCTAATACATCTCCTGCCACTAACCTGGCTTAAACATCGGAATAGCGCATTGGCCCTCTAATTTAAGAGGGGGAACAAAGGAGCAATCCTCCAATTTTCTCCTCCGAAGCAAGAACATTATAATCATTTCTTCTTAGTTGTGAACCTAACTAGTCATAAAATGTGATAGAAGACACATGAATAATCCTTGAAATCTCCAAACCGTCAATTACTGTATGGGTTTAGAAAATCAAAAACTTTTCATGAGACATAATGCAACTATAGGTCCAACATAATACAATTGCCATGTAACTATAGTCTGAAGTCCTCAAACCAAGCACACATAAAAATTCATGTTAAAATTGTGAATACTCTCAAATAATCCTTGAGATACTAGGGTACCTAAACTATCTAATGATATTCAAAATAACAATTTGACAAGGAATATGGATATTGGTGGCAAATTTTTCCTGAAACGTTTGTGGGCTTCGATTTTTTCTTTTACCTGCGAGACGAGAACGGTCATCCCGAGATCCTTAAACGACCCCGTATGCGAGATCCCACAGTGCTTCACCCACAAGTCATTCATCCCATCAAGATGCTCCCTTCCCAGCCTCTCCGCCCAAAACAGGTTGGAGTTGCCCTCGAAAAGACTCACGATGTGATCGGGGTCGATCTCAGGCAGCACAAACTCCTTCTTGCTCCATACCCCAGATCCGTAGGGCCACGTCGTCTTCCCGATCCTTGAATCGAAAAGCTTTCGCCAGTGCGAGCCCGGGAACTTCCTGAGGGCCTCGAGGTCGTGCTGGACGTCCAAGAGGCCTCCCGATTGGGACCTGTAGACGATCTCGTCGAGGGAGTAGTGCTCGTTGGCGTTGTTAGGGTTTGAGGGGAAGGGGACGTAGCGAGCGGAGAAGGGGGCGTTGCTGTTGTCGGGGTGGTGGTTGAGGCGGGCGGCTTCCTCTCGGATGTTCTCTTCGGCGGGGCGCCGGTGCTTGGAGACCGCAGAGGCGGAGGAGGAGGAGGAGGAGCAACCGAGGATTTTGAAGGGTTGTTTTGGGGGAGGAGAGGGGAAAGGTGCGTTCTTTGAGGAACGGGAGTTGAGGAAAGAGGAGGCAGAGTGGGGGATGGAGATGAAGGAGGCGGCGGCGGCGGCGGCGGCCATGACCATTGTTGAGGAGGGAGAGAAAGAGAGAGTCGGGTAGGGTTTTGGGGGAAGGAGAGAGATGAGATTGGAGAGTATATATTCGTATTGTATTTTGCACAAGTAAATTCGAGTCTATCCGTAATGTTATATAAGTATTTTGTTATAAAAATCAAATCAAAATTTGTAATACTGATTTTTTTTTTGAAACAAAAATCAAAATTTTCAATTGTTGCATTTGTTTTTTAAATTTTTATGAAAATAAAAAAAATATTATTAAAAGTCAAATCAAATTTCTTATCAAATCCATAGCAGATTTTGGTATAAATTAAAATTTCTTAACTTGAAACTTAAGAAATGTTTTTTAAGTGATAATAGTATATATTTTTTCTAAGGATAAATATCTTTTAAGGAAAAAATAAACAAAAAGATAAAACCTACTTTGAGCTACCTAGCATAGCTCAACTTAATTACTATAGAACTCAATAAAATAACTTAAATACAAAATAAATAAATGTCTGCCAAAGTGGAAGACTTTTCATCAGAATTAAGCAATACCTACTCAAACCATTCATCAATTTGCCAGGTTTCACTTCACTAAATACACAAAAAGAAAACCGATTTTCACAAAAGCTGAGGGGGAAAACAAGCAATGCAGTCAATAATACATGTTTACAAACCCAAAAGAATAATATATAAAATTATTTTTTTTAAAAAGACCTAAAAAAAATGCAAACAGATATAGAACCAAAGAGTCTGAGAGGCTTAGAACATCCAGAATTTTTGTGTCAATGACATGCAATCAGCTCAGTTCACCAATATAAGGTCTTTCTATAACATAAAACTAGAGAAAGGAAATGCAATAAAAACTATCGCACCAAGGCACAAACTGACTAGGATAAAATAAAAGAAGTATCTGAAATGGAACTTTAAACTTGATACATCATAAGCACTCAAACGTTGCACATCAAGAGTTTCGTTAATTAATCTATCTCGCTAACGATCACGGTCTCTTCCATAATCACGGCCTCTTTCATAGCTGTAATCTCGATCTCTGTCTCTACCTCTCCCTCTATCTCTTTCTCTGCTGCGGCTTCTGCTTCTGCTTCTGTACCTCTCCCTCTCGTGTCCATACCCATCTTTCTCGCGATGATCCCTTCCTCTGTCTCTGCTTTTCTCCCGTCCATTTCTTTCAACCAAACCTACACACAACATTCAGATGTCCATTAAATAGTTACACAACACATAATTTTAATCTCTTATCTTATACAACGACAACAACAACAATTAGCACAACACTACTTCAAGGTCATCTCTCTGGTTCCTACGGAGAAAATAGGGTTGGGGCCGCAAAATGGATGCACTATTTACAACTTTGCCACAACCAATGCTACTGTATGAAACATTTTGATATAGGAATCGAGTCAAGACACTTGGGAAAAGCCCTATTGTTCTCAATGCTTTTTACAATCCCCTTATATTAAAGTGGTAAAGTATAATTATAAGCCACTTGTATGAATAATATAAAAATAACGAACAAATGGAATAAAGATATTGGTACCTAGCTCCTCAACTTCCCATCCAGCACGCCCTGAACCTGGAAGGGCCTGCCCAGCTTCAGCTTGTTGAGCTTTGGCACGGAACTTCTTTTTTAGGTTTCCAAACTCATCATACATCTCTCCGTCATCCTGAAAGCAGACAAGGAAAAGTATTCAAAGGCCCTGATCCCTCTATTTATTTTATTAACGACCATACTAGGATGCAGGATGCATACCTCTTCAGCTTCTTTTCGTCGTCTTTTTGTTTCCTCTAATTCCTCTTCATCAAGTTCTTTGTAGCCACCAGCACGACCTCCTCTGAGCATTTTGAAACAAACAAAACCGCATTTTTGGTCAGGTGATAACTTCTTAATTGCCAAACAGCAACATGACAATTCCAAGCTTTTTTTAATCACTTCATGTTAAATTTTAACAATATAAGAGACAAACAGCTATTAAGTTAAATTTAAACAGCTATAGATCTCTGCTGTTAATCCTGAAGGCTTGTTGGCAAGTATGATTCTATACCAGTTATTGAATTATTCACATCTGATCAATATATCTGAATGTCAACATGAGAATTAAGGAGAGTGGAATCACCAAGCTCTGAAGGCAATAGAAACAGTATTGTGGATACTGGATTTTTTGTCAGGGGGTATGTAATTGTAAGCTTGAGGTATTCATTATGATTCTCTTTCAGTTATTCATATTTGAGCGAACCCCAACGCCATAAATAATTTGCAAAATGTTGATATAGTTCCGACATGTGAGATACCACTAATGCTACCCAATGTTTTACAACAGTCATTAAGATATGTTACTAGTGTTCCCCAACATGCTACCTGAAAAGAATAATATATGTGTGTTAATGTTGTTCAACACATTCCATTTGAATCCTTAGCTTATTTTATGCTCTTAAATATATATCATTCCCCACAACTAACAATATATTCATATCTTTTCATACACTCTTTCTTGCTCTAGGGAAATTTTGAGACTCGATCCCCAGTTGAATGAGTCTTTAACTGCATGACTAAAAAAACCAGGTCTTAGTTTAACTACCAGGGAAATAACACTTGAGTTTACAGCACCTTCGTTTGCTTGCTCAACTCGGCAAGGAAATTTAAAGACACCCTAACAAGCACCATGAACAAGAATCACCAATTTCAGTATAAAAAATTGTATACATAATTAGCCGCACTTGGAAAACATGCCTTGGAACCACAAATAAAAAATTTAACAATTTATCCTCCAACAGTAGACCAACTTTAGGAGCATACTTGTGATCATTACCAAACGAATACAGCAAGAAATATGCTTATGAAAGAGGATCGAGAAAGTATGAGAACAGTTAAAAATGATTAAATATGTTCGCTGGTATTTGAAAATCAACTTTAACAAGAGCAAAACTAGTTGCTCGCTGTATTACCTCACACCGCCCTCATTATGGCCAGGCTTATTGGTGTTGCAGATATTACACTTTAAGCGTTTAGCCCAATTGATGTTGCCACACCTGAAATAATAAAAAATAATCTATCGTGCAAATCAAAAATAAAAATGTATGATGCTGGTCAGTTGTCATCAACAAGACTCTACTTCTTCACAGAGAAAGTTCTAAGAGGGACAGTGATATAAAATACTAAGAGTAGTGAATATACATGTCAATTGGATATTCAGTTAAATTATAAGGATACAAAAAAAAAGTTTATTTGTCAAGTATCAAGAGTTTCTGCGTGCCAAAAATATACCATCTGGATACACATCTTCCATTCAAGTATCCATATATCATCACATACAATACATGTCAAAAGAAAGCTATCAGATAATTGCAAGCAAAAAATCTAAATAATTTCTGGATAACAAGTTTCTGCCCTTTACCGAGATTTATTTTTTTTTTTTGGGGGGGGTGGGGGGAGGAGAGGATATTACATTAAATAGATAGTGATATCTATGAGTTATTTGCATTAAATAGATAGTGATACACCAATCAATTCTCTTATTGTCAAAAACATTATAAAAAATATAATAAAGTAAAGAAACTTTCGAGCACATTGGAAACAAAAATAATGGATCTTTATGGTGAGAGATCACTGCTGAAACATGATTTGATAGGTTTCCATTTTCCAATGACATAATACATCAATATGCATATTCATCTAAAACTATCAAGGATAAAAACAGAAGGAACATTTTAAAAGAATGCAGATATTACCTGGATAGTCAAGGATTTTCTAACTCTAGATAGTTTATGAGTTACTTGTATTTCATATATTATCTATCGATTTTTACATAAAGCATCAGGAATAGATGATGCCAAAGTGTTGAGACCGACCTAAAGAACTTGTCTTCTGGATACTAGTAATTGGCTTTGGATAAAGTACAAAGTAACTTCAAAAATATTTTGGGAAATGAACTAAATTTGTACATGTAGATATCAAAGTTTTAGAAGCATCTATAAAAAGCAAGTATCTAGTCTGGCAGCTGTCTAAATGCTTAAGCAGCCACCAAGGCACATGATGACTACTTACAAGGTTAATGTTATCCTAGCTGAAATTGTGGTTCAAAATAAGCTTCATTGCTAGGTCAGCAAAAGAAATAAACATAGGAGGAATATATATACAAACATAGAAGGATAACAATATCATAATAAAAATCAAGATAGAGGGAAGAGGAAGACAAGTCAGAACGAAGGGGGGGAAACCAAAACACAGAAAGAATCTAAGAATAAGTAAGAAGCACATGTGTGTGTGTGTGTGTGAGAGAGAGAGAGAGAGCTCAATGAAGTGCTGGAGAGAGCTATCAGATCGAGCAAAAGATATCAGTGAACTATGAATGATCCATAGTGTAGAAAAAGGAAGGGGGGAGGAGGAGAGAAAGGGACAAGCGGTAGAGATGTTTCTCGTAAATCTGTAAAAATCCAACAACACACAGAGAAAGGGAGAAAGAGGGTTTATCCGTAACAAAGTATTGCGGTAGTGCCTTCGATTCAAACTTCATATATTATTATATTTAAAGTTAAGCCTGCTGCAATTTACAAAGTAAAGAATGCGACAAATAGAAATGGACTTACATTGGACAGGACCAATCATTGGGACCAAAAAGCCCTCCTGTTGGGCCAGCAGCAGCTCGACCGCGGCCACCAGCATCGATGCTCCCACGGCCCCTGCCTCGACCACCAACCCCAGCTCCAACAGCACCAGCAGGGCGAGCAGTTCCACAGCGGTTACACACTCCACGAAATGCAAAATTCACATTTGAGCAACTGCCAAAATTAAATGAAAAACATTAGACAACATAGATGTCTTCTATCCAAAACAACCAATGCAACAAACTATATAAGGATCATGACAAGGCTGCTCACCAATATCACATCACAGACCTTGTATTTGGACATGCCCAGTCTCCATCTTGTTGCCATGATTTCGCGGAAGCATCGCCTCGCCCTCTGCCTCTGCCTCCACCACCATCAATGTCATTTTGCATGCCCAATTCACCTTCTATTATTGTATCTGCAGCATGGTTGTATTGTTGGCCATATAATTGATCACCTGCATCTTTGGTCTTCGACTCTGCTATGTAAACCTCAATGATGCTTCCATGAAAATCTTTGTTATGGAACCACTCCACAGCAGCCACGGCTGCATGTGGATCTTCATATGTAACTGTGGCGTCACCCTTGGGCTCCTCAGTAACCTTGTCTCTGTATAACCAAATCTTTGGTCGACCAGTCCTCTTGTCCTTCTGCAAAATTATAGAAAATGGCAATGATAATACCATATTACAAGTTAGTGTTTTTCTTCATAATTAAACAACAAACTACAATGAATTGGTGAATTATAGTGATAGATTCCAAGCAATACCTGTTGAGACCCATACCTTTAGCAACCCAATGGTGCCAAAATACTCGGCAAGCATACTCTCATCAGTTCCAGGAGGCAAGTTACATACATAAACCGAGCCAATTGCAGGGCCGCCTTTGCCTGAATAACTGGCCATAACGTCGGCAAGCTGTTTAAAAGAAAATACACCAGTTATCATTATAAAGCAACCAGGAAATCTACAAAACATAAAGAAGAGCCATTAGCCAACAATTGTAAAATATTTCTGAGAAATACAATAGGTACCAATATCAAGTAAGCACAATAGAATGTTACTAGGGAAAGCATCTGCTAAAGATTAAAGTTGACAGCAATGCCCACAAATAATAAACCGTGTAAATTGCAAGTGATGCATTAGCTAAAAGAGATCGCTAGCTCATCCTCATCACCATACCAAGTCTCTAAACAAAAATGGGCCTGCCAAAATAAACATTCCTAAAGTTTTGCATCATACAATGTCCACATCTTTGTTCTACATGCTAAACGTCTAAGCCATAATTTGTACCCTAAGAAAAGAGTAAGATAAAAATAACTCAGCAAAGGGGCTGTTTGTTTTCAACAGTTTGCTTATAATTCCAAGGAATTGCGCCAACAACACCCTGTAGCAATATCAATTCCATCTTGTGATGATTACTCATAAGTGGGAATTCCCCAGATCATGACACGTGGTAGATGACGTGTCTCGGGGCTCACAGGACAGGAGCAAACACGATACATTGAAGGCATTTCCCGGGCCTTCGCCCCGAGGATTGACCCGACCTTCGATGGCCTCCCAGAACACTCCTATGCTCGCCTTACAAATAACCATCGGCTCGCCTCCGAGCCCTCCTACACGCTGAGCTTCCTCAGCCCTCTCAGCTCGCCTCCGAGCTATCACAGAACCGAGCTTTCTCGGCCTCCCGCTTGCCTCCGAACCTCCCGCCGAGCTAAGCCTTCCCGGTTCTACCGAGCAACCAAGAATGCAGAGCCCAAGTGCCTCCGCCACGGCTCCGCGTATCTCACCAGAAGCGAGATATCCGCCACTTAACATCTCGTGTTCCACGTCGTCGTATCCCCCCATTAACGAGCGTATCTCGTCATTAATAGGGGGATCCCGTCATTCACGCAGGCGAAACGTCAGGAGCGTAACCGACGGCGAAGATCTCGCGCCATCTCGCTCCAAGCGAACCACTATAAAAAACCCCTCTCTCAGACGACTCAGGTAAGGAAATTTCAATCCAACAAGCCGCTACTCTGCTCAAATTTCTCGGCTAACTTGATCATCGGAGGGTCCACGGTGGTACAACCACCCCGGGACTTCTTTGCAGGTAGCACGGCTTCATCTCCAAATCAACCCATTGAGAACCACGCGTCCAATGAGACAACCTTCAACACCAATCTCAACCCATCATCAACGCTCACGATAGATCGACAGAGGACAACATCTGAAGGAGATCCAGGCCTCCATCAGTTGGAGCCGTCTTTGGGAATCTGAATTTTTTCCACCCATCGAAAGTTGATCTTCCGCTCTCGACTTCATGGCGAGCGAAAACCGTGATGATCCCAGCACAAGCCGCCGCCTTCCCCACAACGGAGGCGCGGACAGATCTACTCCCCCTTAGAACGACATCCATGCCCTCTCAGCCAGGATCGACAAGCTCGCGTCCATAGTGGACGCCCTTGTCCGTGTCCAAACGGCGGGCCCAGCCCCCCGGTCGTCGTTCCCCTTCCCAGGGATCACGACCTCCACAGAGTGGCGGATGACACCGCCCATGCTGGCACCACCGAACGCCGTGCTGACTCCGGCGACAGCGGCTCCCCCGCGGCGACCGATTCAATGGGCTCGATGGGCGCCACACGGCTCCACGCAGCGGTCTCGCAAAAGAGCCTATCGTCCCGAGGCCCATTGCGTTTCCATCCCTCCCGATGAGGTATTGGTCAGCTCGCCTGCACCCAGGCATACCGACACCCTCTCCCTCCACGGGATCGCACGAACGGCACTCGCCGCAAAGACTCAAGAAGGACCTCGCCAGGGGATCTAAGGAATCTGATAGAACGGAATCGGAGTCGCGGGCTGACGCAGACCATAAGCGGTAAGGGCCACGACTCTGACTGCGCCGAATCCTCGAGGTATCACGACCGTCTCGACACCCTCAAAAAGAAAATCGAGGGTATACATCGAGAGGGTTATCATCCGGTGAAGGGGCCAGGTACGCCGCTGACTCAGTTATGAAGCCCTTCACCGAGGAGTTGCTCGGCGTACACGTCTCGTCCAGGAACAAGCCGTCCAAGGTGGCCCTCTTCGACGGGAAATCCGACCCAAAAGACCAGCTTGACACATTTACGGCGGGTATAAGCTTCCAGGATAACTCCGACGTTGCCCAATGCCGAGCATTCCCCGCCACCCTCATCCGGGCTGGACAGGACCGGTTCCGAGGACTCACGCCACGCTCCATCTCTACCTTTGATGAGCTGGCCGCCCAGTTCCTCGGTCACTTCGTCGGAAACAGACAACAGAAGCGGACTGTCGATTACCTCTTCACCATAAAGAGCAGGGACAAGGGATGCTTTAAGGGATACGTCACTCGCTTCTACAACGCTCTTCTTGAGGTTCCCGAGCACCGGGACGAAACTGCCATCACCGCCCTAAGGTCGGGTCTTAGGCACAAAGAGTGGCTCCGCTCTTTTGCATTAGCGCAACCTAAGACCATGGCCGAGGTAAAAGCTTGGACCGAACGAGAGATCCAACTCGAGTCTAAGGTGAACGCCAACCTGCCCCGAGGCGACCAAGCCGACCAAAAGAAGAGGGCCAGAGAAGAGAAGGTCGACCGGCCAAAACCGTACTCCCCAAAATTCCAGGAGTATACTCCTCTCAACATCTCCCAAACCGAGCTATTAGAGGAGGCGAAGGGCAAGCGATTCTTCAAGCTCCCGCCGGTCACTCATAGAGCGGCTAAACGAACCCGAGGCCCATACTGCGGCTTCCACAGGTCGCAGGGTCATCCGACCGAGAACTGCAAACAACTCCGCGACTACATCGAGGAGTTGATCCGCTCTAGCCACCTGGCAAAGTACCTGCGGGACAAGCGACAGGCAGACAGGGAGCACGAGAACCAGCCCCCTCCCGGCGAATTAACAATCGGGCAAATCATGGTCGTTTCCTCAGGGTCTGCCCGTAGAGCCGGCAAGACTGACCGTCTCCTACCCGTCGAGGGGACAAGCGACCCGCCCCAGAAGAAATGCAGGACCGCCGGGACCATCATCTTCACTAATGAAGATCTCCACGGTATATCCTAGCCTCACAACGACCCTCTCGTGATTACGATACGGGTCCACCGTTACGAAGTTCAGAGGATATTGGTCAATTCTGGAAGCTCGGCAGATATCCTCTTCTATGACTGGTTCCACCGTACGGGGCTAGGGCCGTCCGACCTCCCGCGTCCTATCTGGGTTTACCAACCACTCTATCCCGGCCGAGAGAGTGGTTACCCTCCTCAACATTGGGAAAGCGGGTCATACGAGGACCGTACCGGTGGAATTCATCGTCGCTAGGATCCCCTCATCTTACAACATCCTCCTGGGACGCCCGACATTAAACGCCCTTCGGGCTCAAATCTCGACCTACCACCTTGCGATCAAATTTCCATTAGATCAAGGGGATAGGCCGGGCCTACGGGAACCAGCGAATCGCCAAGATTTGCTTCACCGCGACATCCACCACCGAAGAACAGAGCGACGACCTCGAAAACGCAAATGATTTTCAGGGGTCCCTGGACACTCGCGGCGAACAGAAGGAAATCCGAGGAGCCCGGTGGAGGCGCTAACAGAAGTCCCCCTCGTCGAGGGGAATGAGGGACGAACTGTCCTGATCGGATCCCTTTTAACAGGAACCCGGCGCGAAAACTTGATCCGCTTTCTCCGAGGGAACTCGGACGTGTTCGCCTGGGCGCCTGCTGACATGCCCGGGATCGACCCTAAAGTAATCTCGCACAAGCTCGGGGTCGACCCGAAGGCCCGACCCGTCGGACAAAAGAAGCGAAGTTTCGCGCCGATCAAACAAAAGACGATCGCGGACGAGGTCGATAGATTGCTCACAGCCAACTTCATTCGAAATGTTGACTACTCGGATTGGCTGGCGAATATAGTCATGGTTAAAAAGACGAACGGGAAGAGACGCATGTGCGTCGACTTCACATACCTGAACAAGGCCTGCCCGAAAGACAACTTTCCCTTCCCTCGGATAGACCAGCTAGTAGACAGCTCGGCAGGCCACAAATTGCTCAGCTTCATGGACGCTTTCTCCGGCTAAACCAGATTCGTATGAACCCGGCAGATGAAGAACTTACCGCGTTCACCACGGATCGGGGGTATACTGCTACAAAGCGAGGCCCTTCGGCTTCAAAAATGCTGGGGCCACATATCAGCGCCTAGTTAACAAAATGTTCAAACCGCAAATCACGAAGAACATGGAGGTTTACGTCGACGACACTCGTGAAATCAACGTCATCAGACGAGCACACCAAAGATCTTGGCGAGACATTCGACATCCTCCGCAAGTACAAAATGAAGCTGAATCCAGCCAAGTGCACGTTCGGGGTCACTGGCGGGAAATTCCTAGGGTTCATGGTTACCCACCGAGAAATCGAAGCTAACCCGGAAAAGATCAGCGCCGTTCTCAACATGGCCACTCCAAGAAGCAACGTTGAGATCATGCGACTCACGGGAAGAGTGGCCGCTCTGAGTCGCTTCATGTCGAGATTCGGAGAAAAATGCCTCCCATTCTTCAAAGCCCTGAGAAAGATCCCAAAGTTCGAATGGTCGGAAGAATGTCAAAACGCTTTCGAGCATCTCAAAGCGCACCTGTCAACTTTCCCACTGCTCACCCGACCAATCGAAGGAGTCGGGCTATTATTGTACCTGACGGTCTCCGACCAAGCTACAGGCGTAGTGCTCGTCAGGCAAGCCGAAGGTGTGCAAAAACCGGTCTACTACGTGAGCCACGTCTTCAAAGACACGAAAACAAGATACCCCGCCATAGAAAAGATAATCTTGGCGTTTATCGTCGCCTCAAGGAAGCTGCGTCACTACTTCCAGGCACACACCATCCTCGTCCTCACCGAGCGTCCTATAGGGACAATTCTCGCCTCCCCCGAGTCATCAGGTCGTCTAGAAAAATGGAGATGGGAATTATCCCAATTCGATATCAAATACCGCCCCCAGCAAGCCATCAAAGCTCAGGTCCTAGCCGACTTCATGGTCGAATGTACTATTCCCACTAAAGAAGCAACGGCAATACGGGACGGCGGACCCCGATCCTCGGTCGAGAAAGTACCCGGCTCCGTCCCCGATTGGGTTCTCTACGTCGATGGGTCCTCTACCGAGGAAGGGAGCGGGGCTGGCCTTATCATTCGAGGCCCAAACGAGGCAGAGATGGAGTACTCTTTGAAGCTCGGGTTCAGGGCGTCAAACAACGCCGCGGAATACGAGGCCTTGCTAGCCGAATTGCGAATCGCTTCTGGGATGGGGCTGAAGACGATCCGGATTCACAGCGACTCCGCCCTAGTCGTCGGCCAAGTGATCGGGCGCTTCGAGGCCCGAGAGCCGCTCATGGTGAAGTACTTGGCCGAGATGAAAAGACTACGAATAAATTTGACGAAGTCCAAGTGGAACTGATTTCCCGAAACCTGAACGCCCAAGCCGACGCGCTGAGCAAACTTGCATCTTCCTATACGGCCAGCAATAAGAGGAATATCCTCTTTGAAATCTTGCCACGGCCTAACGTGGGAGACAGAGAGGTAATGCTTCAAGAATACACTGCTTGGGAGGAAGACCAGGATTGGAGAAAGCCCCTCGTAGAGTTCCTGAAGGATGGTACACTTCCGGAAGACCGAGGGGAAACGCGCCGCCTTCGAGCCAAAGCCCGCCATTTCATCTGGAGCAATAGAAACCTTTACAAGAAATCATACACACAGCCTCTGCTCCGTTGCGTCGACCCTCACGAAGCCGACTACGTCCTACGTGAGATACACGAAGGGGTCGGTAGAGCGCATCAAGGGGCCCGTACCTTGGTCCAGAAGACGTTGCTCCAAGGATATTATTGGCCGACGATACACCTAGACGCTCAGAAGTTCGTCAGAAGATGCAAAAGCTGGGCAGCATACCCCGTCTTCCGGCTACCGACCCTCACCTCCCCTTAGTCGTTTGCCCAATGGGGGATGGACATGGTGGGCTAACTCCCCACTGGTACAGACGGACACAAGTACATTCTCATCGCGGTAGACTATTTCACGAAGTGGATTGAGGCCGTCCCCATCAGAAAACCGGACGCCGTCACTACCATAAAGTTCATGCAGAACAATGTAATCTCTCGATTCAGGATCCCAAGATGCATCATTACCGACCACATGACAAATTTCAAAAACGACAAAGTCAAAGAATTCTGCAACGAATACCACATACTAATGAAGTTTGTCGCAGTCGCGCATCCTCAATGCAACGGACAGGCTGAGATTGCCTACCAAGACGTCATCCGAGGCCTTCGAGCTCGTTTGGAAGGAAGGCAGGGCAGCTGAGTCGAGAAACTACCGCGGATACTATGGGCCTTACGCACATCGAAGAAAACACCCACGGAAGAGACCCCCTTCAGCCTCTGCTACGGTACCGAGGCAATGGTCCAAGCGGAGATCGGACAGCCCAGTTACAGAGTCGAACACTTCGATGACGAAGCCAATACCTCGGCACTCCGGACCAATTTGGGCATCTTGCTAGAGAAGCAGAACCGAGCACAGATCAAAACAGCCGCTTACCAACAACAAACCGCTCGCTACTATAACGCACGAGTTTAGCATCGCGCCTTCAAGACGTGAGATTTGGTCTTAAGACGGAACGAATTCGTAGATCAGGGCAAACTGCACAAGTTCTTCCCGAAGTGGGACGGCCCTTTCCTCATCTCCGAAGTATTTCCTGGAGGAGCCTATCGCTTAAAAGACGCTGGGGGACGCAAATTTCTTCGGCCCTACAACGCTGAAAAACTCAAACTATACAAATGAATGTATTTTCTTCTTTTCAAAGCTATGTAATTTTTGTTAAGTCTCCTGAATTAGAAGAGACTTCTTCGATATATTTTCTTCTTCCTCGGTTCCGAGATCCCTAGATTCGTTTTGAGAAAATATGTAAAATGTGTTAAGGGATAAAAGAAGACAAAACACATAAGAAAAGAAGAATTTTATTCATAAAAAGGTGTTATAGGCTCCTCAGCCTTACAAAAATTACAGCAAAGGGGGCCGGAGATTAAGGAAACATTGTTGATGATACTCCGACGAAATCTCCGCCAGCCGAGCCCTAGCTTCCTCGGCTACCTCGGAAGCGCCACCCGCCGGACAAAAATCAACGATCAGCCTCTTCTGGAAACACTCCAGAAGAAGGCCCGCTGATCGGTCCCGCCAGCTCATCGAGATCAGGCCGAGATGGTAAAGCGAGTGCAACTTCTCGATCGCCTCATCCCTCAACTGCGGAGACAAGGCGTCGTGCAGACCCGGGGACCTCCTCCAGATCGCATAAATAAGCACTTGGAGGAGTGGTGATCACCGGGGAAGAAGGCGTCCGAAGTGGCCCTCCACGCGGTCTATCACCGCCTCGTACGTCTGTTCAGATCGGTCGAGCTTGTAAAGATACACATCATCGCGAGAAATGATCTCCCTGATGAGCTCACACGGTCGTCCGGCCATTTTCGGAAACGCAAGGCTAAAAGAAACCAACATGTCTTTGCTATTTATAGCCCCAACAGAATCCCTAAAGGCCGAAATTTGCGCGCGCAGCAACGCGAATCACGAGATATTTTCAAATTTCCCAATACAAAGCTGCCACATGGCGACCATGCCAATCCTCACAAGCCCTTAAACGGTCAAAGGAAGTTGGAACGACGCGAACCACGGAGCGTCGCGCCTTGCCTGTGGGTTTCAGCCACGTGTTGTCTGCGACGGTCACTCTTCCAGATTTTACGGGTCAAAGGAGATTGAGCGACGCCCCATGAAGACGAAGAGAAGTCTAAAAAGCCCTCATCTCGAGGCCACCGAGCAGCTTCCCTGTTCAATCAATCCCTGACGGGTAGTTTCCTACCCACCGACGCTAAGGATCGAAGCCCTCACCAAGAGGCCACAGAGCAGCTTCCCTGCTCGGTCAATCCCTGACAGGTAGTTACCTACCCACCAACGGCAAGGATCTAAAGCCCTCGGCAAGAGACCACCGAGCAGCTTCCCTGCTCGGTCAATCCTTAGCGGGTAACTTCCTACCCACCGACGCTAAGGATCGAAGCCCTCATCAAGAGGCCACTGAGCAGCTTCCCTGCTCGGTCAATCCCTGGCGGGTAGTTCCCTATCCACCGACACCAAGGATCTAAAGCCCTCGTCAAGAAGCCACCGAGTAGTTTCCCTGCTCGGTCAATCCTTAGCGGGTAACTTCCTACCCACCTACGCTAAGGATCGAAACCCTCATCAAGAGGCCACCGAGCAGCTTCCCTGCTCGGTCAATCCTTAGCGGGTAACTTCCTACCCACCAACGCTAAGAGTCGAAACCCCACCAAGGGGAAACCGCGCATATCCCTGCTCGGCTAACCTCCGAGTGATAAATTCCTACCATCCTAAGACGAAGGTCTAGGAACTACATCGCGGGGGAATCAGCCAACGCCGATCAATTTTAACTCGGCTAATGTTCAACTCACGCTAAGAGACGTGGTCGTTGATCCGACTCTAAGGGATGGACGGATACCGACCTTCCTACACTGAGAGATCTTCCGATGTATTCTAAGTGAACGATCGCCACCTCGACTCCGGGGGCGGGAGGGCACCGACCTTCCTGCACTTAGTGATTAATCGACTTACACTCGACGCACGGTCGTCATCTAAAAGGCCGGTTATCGACCTACGGCCTAACACTTGAATCAAGGAAAAAACCGACATGCTCAAGTACTCACACAAGAAATGTATTGTCATGCAGAGGAAAATAAACCCAGTTTTATTCATGTTCCGAAGGTCTTTACAAGGTATTCTTGGCTCCTCAGCCTTACAAAAAGTGTCCAGAAGCTTACAAAATTTGAGAAAAACAAAAAGCTCAAGCTGCAAGCTCTACCTGAATCTCGCCTTGCTCGGCACCGCCCTCAGGAGCCGGAGCTTCTACTTCCGTAACCGCCCCTCCTCCAGCACCAGCCGCTTGCGGCGTGTCCACTGAAAGCGGGGCCCGCTCATGGAGCTCACTGTCGGCAAACTCCGGCATTAACGCCTTGACAACATCAAGAGCTTCGTGCCAAATGATGGCAGAGGCTTCGCCGATGTCGGTGTATAACTGGTCTAACGCCTTGTACATGTCCACCGACTTGCGAACTCGGCGATCTTCGCCGCCTCAAGCGCAGCCTTGGTCTCCCTCTTGCTGGCGTCCCTCGCCTTCTTCATTATAGCGTAGCGCTTGACCAACTCCTCCAACTTGGCCTCGATGGCTTGGTGGGGCTCGCTCAGAAGTCGGTGGGACTCCTGGCTCTTGGAGATCATGGCTCCCCGACGGCCAACTGGGTTTTGAGGGCAGTTGTCTTCTCCTTCTCCAGCCGCAGCTGAAGGCGCAGATCCTCCGCCTCCGAAGACGATTCCCCAGCCTTCTTCATGGCCGGAGCAATCTCCTCGAATTCTATGTTGACGATAAGGGCGCGATGTTGTAGGACCTAAGAAAAGCAGCAGATGGATTTAGAGGTGTTCAGACCAAGAAAGGGCATTTAAGATAATACTTAAATGGATACCAACCTAAACTGCCTCCTGAGCAATGGCGGCCACTTGGGCCTTTAAGGTCCCCGGGGAATCTTGCCCCCGGCCGACTGCTCCATGTCCACGAGCAAGCTGTCGGCAACGGAAAGCCCCAGGGGGACCACAAAGCAGATATCCCCTCCTGCACGAGAATCCCTTCAGGGATCTCAGTCGACGGCGCACGAGAGACCGTCCTTTTCCTCTTTAGGGGAACCTCGGTTCCCCTTCCTCCTCAATCGTCCGGGGTTCCGAGCCTCACGCGTGCTTCTGGCTATCCCGCGACAGTCATCTGGGGCTCGAGGCGATGCGGAAGGCCTCGCCGATAGTGACAGTCTCAGGGCCGAGCTCGGGCCGGCTCGGGACATAGTCACGCCCTTGGCCTTCTTCTGGGACGTAGCGGCTATGGCAGCTAAGATCCTAGATCGGTCCATTTGTCCTGCAAAAGGAGAATACACAGAAAAGTGAATGATGCAAGAAGGCCAAAAGGAAATTATTCAAGTCTAAACAAATCGTCCAAGCTCCTAACTTATCCACGAAGCGCGCGGGGCTGAGCCTGGCCCAGCTAAGGACCTGCTCGGAAAGCAAGACGTCGGCCCGCTCGATCGGCTCACACATGGACACCGCCCTCACATCGGGAGAGGACGACTGCTTTGCCCGCGGACAGTCTGCCCTGTGCCACTGTATAGGCAAAGGCCAATCCTCGCCCTCGGGTGGCCCGACGAATACAAACTTCTTCTTCCATTCGTGAATGGAAAAAGGAACGACTACTACTCTCGACCCGGCCGTCCCTCCCTTACGTTTTTTGAAAGAAATATATACCCAGCTCGGCTCATCCTTGCGAGTGCCCGGGTGAATTTTGTAACAGAGGAAGTAAGAAGGGTCAAGCTGAAAGGGATGCCATCAAGTTTCAACCAGACCAGGAACCCTAGGAGAATTCTCCACGAGTTCGGCACTAGTTGGCCCGGGGCAAGTTGGAAGCAACGAAGTACCCCACATACTTCGGATGGAAAGGACAGACGCATTCCAGCTCAGAATGCATCCAAGTACAGGGTAATCTCCTTGTTCTGCACCTGATCCGCCCTTTCATCCTCCCTAGCTAAACGAAGCGAATAGCTAAGGGGAATGTAGAAGCGAGCCCGAATCGCGGTAAGCTCGTCCACGTTTCTCGGGATGGATGACGTATCGCGAGCGTTCCCGATACGCGCTTTAGAGGCCCTTGCCGTTGCCTGGCGACGAGCGGCGTGGGTAGCCCTAACTCTATGGGGGAACCCGACACCGATGGGGTAGCCGAAGAGGCGGGAGAAGACACCCTGGACTCAGCTCCAACAACTAGAATCTCATCGCCCGACTCGACCCTAACAACTTCTACAGACTCCTCGGAGAAAGGCATCTAACCTGATTCAAATAGAAGGTTTCGCTGAGGAAAAGCGCAGGAGATCTCATATGAAAAAAAGAGGAACGCCGAACAATCTTTCGCAACGAAGGAAAACAATAGCGGAAGTGTTAACCCTAGGGGGTTCCCCTCCTATTTATACAACTCGAGGGGAACCATCTGACGGCCCTCATCATTTCCCACCAAAACAAAATGCCGCGTCTGCCAGCCGTCGAAGCCCCACATGTCGAACGACCATTGGAGACATCCCTTCGACCGCAGGCTACAGTGACAGCATGTCGCATCCCTCAATCCGCGTCGGACACGTGGTATGCACCTCAACAGACGTACGAGCAAATCGACGCCCCTCTTTAAAGCACGATCATTTCCCTGATCCGCTAATGTCATCAAAGATGCGCGCGAAGATCCAAGCGTCCGTAATACGCCACGCGGGCTCATAAATCCGAACAACGCAACTGCCTTACACCGAGTCGCCCCGGAAATCCGTGCCGATAGATTTTTGGCAACAGTCAGCATCCAGAAAACCGATCAGACCACTCTCGACTCGACCCATAAATAGGTCGAGACGAGAGTGGGAGGCTAATGATGATACTCATAAGTGGGAATTCCCCAGATCATGACACGTGGTAGATGATGTGTCCCGGAGCTCACGGGACAGGAGCAAACACAATACATTGAAGACATTCTCCGAGCCTTTGCCCCGAGGATTGACACGACCTTCGATGGCCTCCCAGAACACTCCTATGCTCGCCTTACAAATAACCATAGGCTCGCCTCCGATCCCTCCTACACGCTGAGCTTCCTCAACCCTCCCAGCTCGCCTCCGAGCTATCACAGAACCGAGCTTCCTCTGCCTCCCGCTCGCCTCCGAGCCTTCCGCCGAGCTAAGCCTCCCCGGTTCTACCGAGCAACCAAGAACACCGAGCCCAAGTGCCTCCGCCACGGCTCCACGTATCTCGCCAGAAGCGAGATATCCGCCACCCAACATCCCGTATTCCACGCCGTCGTATCCACCATTAACGAGCGTATCTCGTCATTAATAGGGGATCCCGTCATTCACGCAGGCGTAACGTCAGGGGCGTAACCGACGGCGAAGATCTCGCGCCATCTCGCTCCAAGCGAACCACTATAAAAAAAACCTCTCTCAGACAACTCATGTAAGGCAATTTCAATCCAACAAGCCGCTGCTCTGCTCAAATTTCTCGACTAACTTGATTGTCGGAGAGTCCACGGTGGTACAACCACCCCGGGACTTCTTTGCAGGTAGCACAGCTTCATCTCCAAATCAACCCATTGAGAACCACGCGTCCAAAGAGACAACTTTCAACACCAGTCTCAACCCATCATCGACAGAATGACGGAGGACAACATCTGAAGGAGATCCAGGCCTCCATCACCTTGAGACGACATCTTGGTCCATTCTTGTCTGAATTATGACCAGATTGGTGCGAATTTGATCAACTCCATCAAATATTTAAAAGTGTGATACTTTTTACACGGTCTCGATTTCAATCCTTTTCGAGAATCCAAAGAAGTGAAAAATGGTATGGAGTTTCAATTCCAATCATCTCAATTTCATAGAAATAAACAACGGATATCTCACATTAACATCAATTCTATCTCAATTTTCATACCAACAAAAAGAAAATTTATAACAAAAAGATAATTGATCTGGTTCCATTCTCAGGTTTAATCAAAATAAATTCCTAAATAGAAAGGAAAAGGATCTCCCTTAGTTTAATTTCACTATAAATGGAACTCTCAACATCACGAGGATCACAAGATCAACTGGAAACAAAATGAAGAAAAAATCGAACCTTTATATGAGAAGGAAAGAGAGGAGTGTTTGCTGCGATGGGATCTCCGGCGATCTATCGACGCCGTCGGAGCTTCGGCGGAGGCGATGACGGAGCTGCGGCGTGCCCTAACCCTGGCAGAAAAATATGTTGAGAAGGGAGGCTGGGCTATGAGAGAAGAGAGAGAGAACTGAGGGGCTGGGCTGGGTTGGGCTGGGCCTGAGCGTAAATATCTTTAATTAGGCCTGAGTTGTGATTGGCGTCTAAACTAAGAAATTCACACATAATAATTAAAATTAATTGAATTTTTCGTTTATCCGACCCGCTCTTCTTGATCTAAATGGTCTAAAACTAGGGTACACCAAAATTTATGTGGTTCTAAATCATTTCCACATATATCTAATGGGTTGCAAAATCAACGGTTACCAAGGATTTTCCTATCCTTATATCAACTTGCAAATCGTTTTCGACATCGCCGCAAATTTCAACTTATCCGTGTATTTGGCCATTTTTGGGTTCATCGAAAAAATTTAACTCTTTTTAGTCATTATATGATTTGTGGATTTCTTACTTATACCCGAATCCAGTGGATCTCAGCAGCTCATTCATATGACTCTGTCACGCTCCGCTTCTCAAAATACGGAATACGGAAGGCGGCTAGGCCGATCATGCTCCTACAGTCAATGAATAATCCCGCTATAGTCACATTTTGGTTTCTAGCATCATATGGTAATCAGTAAACACAGTACAGAAGTAAAGAAAATGCATCACTAGTTTATTATATCAACTTTCATTGTTCACAAATTTACAATAGTAGAACCGGAAAGGAAACTATTAACCAAGTGCGAATATAAGGAAGTTTTAGGGAAAGCAGTAAAAGTGATGAAATTAAAAAACCGTCTAGATCTCTGCAAGCTCGAACGGTAGATCTGACTCATGAACGTTGTCCTCTCCCAGCTCTGAGCATGCATACTCAGGTCGTCAGGGCAACGCAGTGGCAATAATATAATAGCAATATAATAAAGCATGCAATGAAAGATAATAACAGTGGAGACAGTGTATGCAGGTAATCGGTGTATCAATAATCAATGCAGTATATGATCTATGTCCATATTGGTCTTTAGATCAACTTGAAATCGAACTGTGGGAAAAAATGATCATGTTTAACGAGAGTCTCGTGCTTACCTGAGACTACGGCCCGCTGTTGCCCGGAACATAACCCTGTCAGCCAGACTACTAAGTTCATAACCTAAAATATATATAAAAGTTGTTGTTCGAATGATCATTCACTAAATCGCTAATCTCGCTAAATACAAGTTTTATTCCACCTCGATTTCCCTTTTTTCCTCGGGTTTCAATAATTATATGTATGGGGCTGGTTGTGTATAAGTATACACCAATAACACGGTTTTATTCACTTTTCACTGCATTGTTTGCTTTCACGAATCAATCATTTATCACTGGCATATTTGACACAACCAATCCAATATCACTCATGTTCTGTTAGTGATATATGCCCTAGAGGCCATTTTTGTATCATACTGGATTGTATATTACTTAATGGAATATTGGGATATACACAGATATAGTAACAGTCTTGCTCAAAATGGTAGTATACTACCTGGTTTATTTCTACTTCAATATATACATGTGTTTTCTTAGCATATCGCTTATACATATTGGTAGAGCCCTTAAGATCTTTGCTTGATTACCAGCGTTGTGATGACAGTCACACTAGTGGGGGCTGGGTAGTCTATAAGCACATCCTATACAGGTCCCTAGTCGTAGGATTATCGAGACGGGATGTCACGCCCCGCTTCTCAGGGTGCTCTAAGATCGACATGTGACAGAGCCAACCATGCTACCTGTGGATAGGAAATATCTCTCCACAGTCACATTACGGCTGTCTAGAGATATCAAGAACAGTAGAAATAAAATCAACTATCAAATACATGTCCATGAGCCAGACTAAACGAGTCAAGAAATAATATACGGAAGCAATAAATCTAAGTAACAATGACAATCTGGAAAATACGTCCCATAATATGGGCTCACATCAGGAATGAAAATGCGGAATAAAAGTAAACTAACTAGCAACTAATAAGATCTTCACTGCTCGGCTTGTTGGTCAAAATACTCCTGAACCGCCTGCGACAGAGATAGAGGATCTGGGCCATGCAAAACCCAGACGTCGGTGCGTCATGATATCAAACAATAATATATGAACATGATATACGAGATATGCAGGCATGAATCATAAACAGTAACATGAATGTAATAAGTAAACACGGATATAGAACAGTGAGGTGTATCAATATACGTGACGTGCAGTGATCAATCTAAACTGTGCTACTGGTTATCTATTCTAAAGTTGTTTGAAATCAATTAATATAATCCTCCATATAACTCAAAGAATATATCCCGTTACCCCCCGGGACCACGGATCAGGAAAATGTGGACCAAGAGTGGTTCTGTCCTGTTACCCCCCGGGACCACGGATCAAGATGTAAGAGTCGCGAATGGCTCTGTCCCGTTACCCCCCGGGACCACGAATCAAGTAATACCCTTTTAAGTTACACTAGAAGGATGAAACCTTGAGCGACAAGACAAACCAGCTGGCTAAAGCTATATGAACAAAGAACTACTAGGCAGACATACACGGAAGCGAGAAAACGGGACGAGAGAGCGGCACCCCAAAATTTTCAACCACGATAAACCCTTCTTGGTGATCTTTTTCTTTTCCTGACCTACCTTCTGAAATTTCGAGAACGAAATTATTTTAAGGAGGGTAGATTGTAACGACCGTGTTTTCTAATACCTAATAAAATATATTTTATTTAAATTTCTACTATGAAATAATTATTTACGTGTTTCATTGATAGAAGAATAATTTTTAAAGTAATGTTAATAATTTTCAAAGCATTGAATAGGATTAAAGGAATTTTATAAAATCTATTTATTGTTTTTATAGGCTTAAAATGTTTTAATAAAATTTTATAATACTTTAAGATAATCTACATATTTTTATTATCAATTAAAATAATTAATTCGTAACTAAAAATATTTTAAAGGATAAACTAGATTTTAAATAATTATAATAACTAAGCTAAAACCGTAAAAATGGGATATATTATTTATTTTGGCCCAAAATTATTTTTATACTAAAGATAACAATAAAACAAAATTTCTGAAATTTTCCCATAATTTTTCCGTATTTTTAAACATTTTTACCAAATTTTTAATGCCAAACCAATATTTTTAATCTGCTGATTTTTATTAATTTTTATTTTAAAATTTTTTAGACCCCTTTAACCTGGACCGTTGGATCACAAGATCCAACGGCCCAGACCTTCGCGACGGCGCCCACATGGTGGGGACCACGCGAAAACGCGTGGTCTCCACACGCAGACGCACGCGTAACGCGTGGCGACACGTGACAGGCGGCGGTGGGCTTGGCGGCGCGATCTCGCCCGTTGGATCACGATCCAACGGGTGAGATGAAGGGCGGCGGCGGCTAATCATCAACTGATGATTCGCAATCATGGGTCGGCGCGGATTTTCATAGAATTTAACCGATATTTTGGATTTTATGGTTATTGAAAAAACCCTATAAATAGGCACTTCAAACACTAATTTCTCACACCTCAAGACTCCAAAAATTCTGAAAAAAATACACATGCCTTCGTATCGACGACGCCGACGCTACGGCTCCACCCAATCACCAAGAAAAAATCTGAGGACGGATCTATTGAGGATTTTGTACAAGCCTACGCTTTCAACCCATCGGCATCCAACTCAAACAAAAGGTAGGATCCACCTCTCTCCCTTCTTTCTGCCGCCTTCTTCTTTTCTCAATAACCTAGTTCAAACTTCTAATCATCAACCCCCTATTTAAAATGTTGTTATAATATTCGTGCATGTCTATTCCTTGTACCCTCAATAATGATAATGTTAACCTATATTTTAAAACGGTATTTAATTTCCTCTGTACACAAAAATATATTACACTCTCATACTACCTGAAATCAGATATGCTTAATATCATAACTCATGAATTGTCAATTCACCTCTGACATACCCATACTATCAAAATGATCTCGAAATAGGTTACTTCCACAAAATACCCTCGTTTAATTAAAATGTTATATTTGTTTAAAATATCCATAAGAGATAAGATATGTGAAATAAATATTTTAGATACGACATACATATATTTTACTTACACTTTTTCATCAACTACTATAATGTTGTTAAACCCCCTTCAACTTTTTTAAAGAAGAAAATACTAAATTTAAATAACGGCTTATGGTTTTTCCAAAACGAACGTATTTTCTAAAACGTTACCCCGAATCTGAAACACTATAATTTCATAAAATTATTAATTTCATTTAAATACCTCGACCTTTATTGAAGGGCCATTTTCCACAAAGATCATAATCCGTATAACGATATCTTTTCAAAAGGAACATTTAGTACCTTATTAAAAGGTAATTTTAAAATAACATCTAGGACAAAGGAAAGGTTGTAGGCATCGGTCGTTTATCTAAACCAGACTTTGTGGTGCCTAGGCTAGACAAGTGGGAAATGTAATTTTAAATGGCCCGTCTCAAGGTAATTCATGAGCGGATCCCTCCTTTCCTTACTTGTGCTTACCTGGTCACAATTGAAGGTGAAGAGACGATTTGAGGATCTCACAACTTGTCCTTTGGAACAGTTAGGAGCAGTCTAGTTTTTCAAATAAAAACCTCTTGCAACTTGTCCTTATAAAAATCTCTTGCAAAAGATTTTCAAATAAACACCACAGCCTTTTATCAAAAGGATATTTTTCCGTAAAACATTATGTTTTTCCAAAATAATAAATGCCTCAAATCTCATGGTTTTTCTTAGAAGTGATAAAAGATAATTAAACACTATTATTCTTTTTACTAAGCATTCCCTGAGATGACACGAAGTACTTTACGAACTCTAAAAAATAAAACGAGTGTTGTAGAAGGTCATATTAAACGAGATCAATACTTTTAAAATTTCCAGTTTATGACAACATGACATATACAAAACATGATACGGCTAGGGTTAGAATGCGCGGACCTAGGTATGGAATACAAATATGAAGATCCCGATATTCCGGATGACCAGTCCAAAATATGGACGACTATACAAATATAAAGATCCCGATATTCCGGATGACCAGTCCAAAATATGGACGACTATACAAATATGAAGATCCTGATATTCCGGGTGACCGGTCCAAAATATGGACGACTATACAATGTGGAAATTCCATACCTAGAAGTATATGCACTAACTCTAATTCGTCCGAAGCTTTATACTGAATCACGGGGATGGGTAGTTTGATTAGGCAAGAAAATTCGGAACTCGGATTCCCCTGCTACTCGATCATGATCCCGGGAAGTGAAACGGTACATTTCACTTCCCCAGTTGTTGTTCCGTGGCCACAACGGAATAATCGCGAGTATCCGGACCCTTGTTTAACAAACTAATATGAACTTTTATCTTCATCTATACTTCCTGCTACTTATCTACATATAACTTACAACATACTCATGCTCATATATATCTTTCTTTAAAACGTCTTAAGTTTGTGCATTTCAAACATTTACACCCTTTACTTTATGTCTGCATGCGTACGTCATACTCTTATATATTGTTCCCCTCCGAATCACGGGAGACGCGACCGCGTAGGCTCGTCTTGCCTGAAATTCGGGGCAGATGCTAATTGGTGCTATCCGACCACCTCTCTGAAGATGCCAAGTTGATTTATGGCACCGTGTATCGAAGGTTTAAATGGATGCGGCCGATGTAGCAGACTTCGTCAGATTCCCCCTCGTTTGAGGGGGTTTTGATTGTGGGGACTCTCTTCCCTGCAGGCACAAGCCCCTGCAGTTAATTACGCTACCGCATCGCGGTAACAACTTTCTCCTTCTCCAGATGGTCACTTCGTGTCGTGGGTGTTTATTTTGTTTGTGGTTGCCCGTGGATTGTATACGGAGACTAATTTACGTTGTCGCCCGTAGGACGTGGATTGGTCTAAATCCGTATCTTTTTAGATTTGGGTTTGGGGGTTGGGTTTAAGGATACGTTAGCCGCATTTGAGACTAAGATCAACTTAAACGTGTGTTAAGGATACGTTAGTCTAATTTTCAGACTAAGATCAACTTAACAGGATCATTTAGATCCAACAAGAGAGCATTTGGGCTCTATTGTTTAGTTTAGGGACATTTCGGTCGATTTCCAGTTAGGGACATAGTGGTCCATTGTTAGTTTAAAGATATCCCGGTCAAGGTTAAGGACATCGTAGTCCGTGGGTTTAAAGGGACCCCACAGTCCAGGTTAAAGACATCGTAGTCTATAAAGTTTAAGGACATCGTAGTCCATGAGTTTAAGGACCCCACAGTCCGTGAAATGTGTGGTTATCGGGACCCGTCACCTCTTTGAAGACGTTGAGGAATTACAACGACAAATATCAAAGGAGTGAAGAGATGTACCCTTGAACCAAGGTGGATTAAGTGATCTGTAGTCCAATTTGGAACCAAGATCAGTTAATTATATTGTGAGCACGTTGGCTCAGTTGAGTCTGAGTTGAGGACTTATGGCCAACTTGGGCTAAGTCCAATTGGATTTGTAGTGTTGGCCCTTTGCTGGACCATTAGACATTTGTCTGGGTTCAAGCCCACATTATTTAGCAATGCTAAACATTTTCATCTTCGATTTTCTCAATTTTGAGATTCATTTGGAGGAAGGACTTTTGCCTCTGGAAAATTAGCCAATTTGGCTAAAAGTAGTGTTAAGCACTAGAGAAAACAGTGTTAAACACTAGAAATAAAACTCTCAAATTAGTGTTAAACACTATATAAAAAAGGGTCACATGGGGACACGTGAGGGCACCCAAAGGTGGGGCCAGATCTCCTTTATTTTATTCTCAGAATAAATAAGTGTTAAACACTTTTAATTTTTTTAAGGACGTCACGTGTGAACACGTGATGGGCATCCATCCATTGGATATTAAAAGGATTTGTTAGGGGTCATGTGGGGACACGTGAGGGCGCCCTAAATATGGAGCCAGATCTTCTTTATTTTATCTTCAAATCTGCGAATAAGTGTTAAACACTTTTTATATTTTTATTTTGAACATCACGTGTTGACACGTGATGGTCATCTGTGCGCTGACTGTTAAAGCGTTTGCTAAGGGGTCACGTGGTAACACGTGAGAGCGCCCAAAACTTAGATTTCCCTTGCTTTTATTCCCTTTGTTTTGGAGGTCACGTGAGAGCATGTGAGGCATTGCCTCAAAGCCTTTTCCTTTTTATTTTTGGGGATCTCTTCAGGGGTCACGTGGGGACATGTGACCTTAGTTCTTTTTTCATATACAGAGATCTTTTAAGTCCCTTTATTTCTTTAAGAATTAAATTCTTTATAGGGTTAAACCCTAATTATGATTTTGGAGGAATTAAATTCCTGTTGTGAAAGAATTAAATTCTTATGTAGGGTTAAACCCTAATTTTCTTTTAGAGGAATTAAATTCTCATATATGTAAAAGAATTAAATTCTTGTACAGGGTGAAACCCTAGTTCTGTCTTGGAGGAATTAAATTCCTATAAATTTGGGAGAATTAAATTCTCAAATAGGGTTAAACCCTGATTTTTGTCCATCTTGAAGAAATTAAATTCCTATAACTTTGGGAGAATTAAATTCTCAAATAGGGTTAAACCCTGATTTTTGTCCATCTTGAAGGAATTAAATTCCTATAACTTTGGGAGAATTAAATTCTCATATAGGGTTAAACCCTAGTTTTGTTTTGGGAGAATTAAATTCTCTAAACTCAATTCCCCCTCTAAGTTTTGGATCTGCATGGCAGGATCTCAACTCGATGAGAATTAAATTCTCAACTTATGGGGAGATGTGCTCTGTGCAGATCTTCAACAAGAGGAAGAACTAAGTTCTTTGCAAAAGAGTTAAACTCTTAGATTTTTGAGAATTAAATTCTTTTTTTTCTGAAGTTTTGATCCCCTTTCTTTTTCTCATCTAGGGTTTTCTTTCTTGTTGAGAATTAAATTCTCTTTTCTTTTCTCTCTGAATTTTCAAGATGCCAAAATTCTATATCCAAAACTCTATATCCCCTTCTCTTCTCTTGGCTCCTATTTATAGGAGGAGGAAAAGAATCAATTTGTTTAGCAAATCTTCCATTGAAAGATTTGATTTGTTTTCATTATTAATCTGAGCCTTTAGATTATTAGGTGAATTTTATTCACCGTTGGATTTTTTAATCCAAAGATATTCTATTTGTTATTTCTGGTGAGATTTAGGGAAAATCTTTCCTTGTCCAAGATTTTTCCATAAATTGGTGATATTTAATCACCCTTGGATTTTTAATCCAACGGTCCCCATAATCCTTTTCCATTTGGAAAGATTTAGAGAAATTTAGAATTTTAATCCTATTAACTGTAAGGCTTTCGAAGCCAGTCACGTGGTGACACGTGACCCTTGGTGACGTGTGAGCACGTGACCTCCAATTGAGTCATTTTCTCAGCGTTTATTTACGCTTCAGTTTTAACCATCACGTGTCAACACATGACCATTGGTCACGTGTGAGCACGTGATACCTCATTGAGGTATTTCCTTCAGCCGTTTGTTTTTATTTCTGTTTTAACTATCACGTGTCAACACGTGATCATTGGTCACGTGTGAGCATGTGACCCCCAATTGGGTCCTTCTTCAGCCGTTTGTTTTTATTTATGTTTTAACTATCACGTGTCAACACGTGACCATTGATCACGTGTGAGCACGTGATACCTCATTGAGGTAATTCCTGATTTTTAATCAGGGAACAGTTCATAACATATTTGCTCATTAACTTTTGATCCCGGATGAATTATGAAGCCCATAATATATCAAATCGAAGGGTTTTTCGAGATGCTTCCAATACCATCAGAATTTAGCTGTTTCTCATTCGGGAGTTTGTCAAAATATATCTCGGAAAATACTGGTTCGCATTTTTTTAAGCGTATCGCTGCCATTTGATACCTTGGGCTCTTTGCGCAGAATTTTTTGGCGGGATCAAATGCCCCCCACTACTTTGCCCACGTAAGTTTATACGTGGGTGAAGTAGTGCAGAGTTATGCATAGCGTATGACCAGTTTCGGGTTGGTATATAATTTTCAGAATCTTTATCTGAGAAGATAACGAGCGGACACAAGCGTCGTCATTTATTATTGACTCAAATCTCGACTCTTAAGAGATATAGTTCCAAACCCTTAACTCTTTGAGCCGCACCCTTCTATTTCTTTATGTCTTACTCTGGCGTGAAGTAGTTTATACGCTCATGAGTAACTTCTCCATTTCAGTGACATGTAGCTTTGGCAAGTGTGGCTCATAGATGGTCCATCTTGACCTCTTTGCATGGCAGTGATGGCTTAGGAGACAGGGGTAGGATCTGCTACCTAAGACTTTTCAACTTTATGAGCCGTGAGGGTTCCATAAAGACTTTTCTCCCTACGAGTCGAGAGGATCCCGTAGGTGTATTTTCTCCTTAGGAGTCGTGAGGACTCCTAAGTGCGTATTTTCTCTTGAGAGTCGTAAGGATCTCACAAGAGAATTTTTCCCGCTTATAAGTCGAGAAGACTTGTAAGTGGTTGTTCCCTCTTTGTCGATGTTCGACTTCGGAGAGTGTGACCCGTGAATAGTATGCAAGAGTCCATCTTGGACTGACTTGCAGGGCCTCAGTGCTTAGGAAACAGGTTTTTTAATCCCCATTGCCTAAGGCTTTGTCTTACGAGTCGAGATGAATCGAGAAGTTCTCGCAAGGATGTCCTAGCGTCACAGTTAACCTCTGCTCTTCACGACAAAGGTCCGTTAGGGTCTGTGGTACTAGGGTTTTGCCCATCGTACCGTCGCGTTGGCTGATGTATTCCTCGATAAGCAGTCTTGCTGTTCGAGTAGCCTTGCGACTGTCGTGTCTCTGATCCCTTCGGGGGCTGGACAAGACGTCTTCAAGCAATTCTCCTAGACAGTTTGACCGTCGGAAGAGCAAGCGTTAGGAATTTTGCCATGCCGCTTTTTACTTGAGGTTAGGCTCAATTTGGAGAGCCCCGATGAGTCATAACCACTCCGCGCTGGTGTGGGATGATCTCCGATTGTCTTTTAGGCTTTATATGACTTGCCGTTAAGACCCTGAAGCTAGGAATTTGGCTTTTGCTTCGTTTGCTGGCATTACGTCTGTTGTATCGAGATGAATGTCGTGGTTGTCTCTAGGTTGCTGGTGAACCGTCGAGGTTTGGAACTAGGGATTTTGCCGTGGCTCCTTTTGGTGATGTAGCATCTGCTGTGTCGAGACGAACGTCGAGGTGGTGACTGTTCCCCTCCGAAAGACGGCTCGACATGACGTCTTGCCTGAGATTCGGGACAGATGCTAATTGGTGATATCCGTCCACCTCTCCGAAGATTCCAAGTTGATTTATGGCACTATGTATCGAAGGTTTAAACGGATGCGGCCGATGTAGCAGACTTCGTCAGATTCCCTCTCGCTTGAGGGGTTTTTGATTATGGGGACGCTCTTCCCTGCAGGCGCGAGCCCCTGCAGTTAATTACGCTACTGCATTGCGGTAACAACTTTCTCCTTCTCCATGTGGTCACTTCGTGTCGTGTGTGTTTGTTTTATGTTTGGTTGCCCGTGGATTGCATACGGAGACTGAGTTATGTCGTCGCCCGTAGGACGTAGATTAGTCCAAATCTGTATTTTCTTATATTTGGGTTTAGGGTTATGGTTTAAGGATACGTTAGCCATATTTGAGGCTAAGATCAACTTAAACGTTTGTTAAGGACACGCTAGTCTGATTTGAGACTAAGATCAACTTAACGGGATCGTTTAGATCCGACAAAAGAGCATTTGGGGGCTCTATTGTTCCAGTTTAGGGACATAGTGGTCCATTGCATGTATGGCCGTTGGGACCCGTCACCTCTCTGACGACGTTGAAGGATTACAACGACAGATGTCAGAGGAGTTCAGACATGTACCCTTGAACCAAAGTTGATTGGGTGATTTATAGTCCAATTTGGGACTAAAGTCTGTTTGAAGGTTTAAGAATACGTTAGCCATATTTGAGGTTAAGATCAACTTAAACGGTTGTTAAGGATACGTTAGTCCAGTTTGGGACTAAGATCGACTTAACGGGATCGTTTAGATCCGACAAAAGAGCATTTGGGGGCTCTATTGTTCCAGTTTAGGGATATGGTGGTCCATTTCCAGTTTAGGGACATGGTGGTCCAATACCAGTTTAAGGACATGGTGGTCCAATGCCAGTTTAAGGACATAGTGGTCCATAAAATGTATGGTTGTCGGGACCCATCACCTTTCTGAAGACGTTGAAGGATTACAACGACAAATATCAGAGGAGTTCAAAGATGTACCCTTGAACCAATGAGTTGGTTGAAAGAGCAGATGTGCTCAGTTTAAGATGATTTGAGGACTTATGGCCAATCTGGGCTAAGTCCAATTATGTTTGAAATATTGGCCCTTTGGACCATTAGACATTTGTCTGGGTTCAGCCCCTCATCATTCAGCAGTGCTAAACAGAGGGTTGGGGGTTCTGACAACATTTTGTCTTTGATTTCCTCAATTTTGAGATTCATTTGGAGGAGGGACTTTTACCTCTGGAAAATTAGCTAATTTGGCTAAAAGTAGTGTTAAACACTAGAGAACAACAGTGTTAAACACTGGAGGTAGAACTCTCAAATTAGTGTTAAACACTAAAAGACAATCAGTGTTAAACACTGGAAATATAATCTTCAATTTAGTGCTAAACACTAGAAACAATCAGTGTTAAACACTGGAAATATAGTCCCCAAATTAGTGTTAAACACTAAAGAAAGAGGGGTCACGTGTGGACACGTGATGGCATCAAAAAGTGGGGCCAGATTCCCTTTATTTTGTTCTGCAAACAAGTGTTAAACACTTCTTTTATTATTATTTTATTTTGGAGTATCACGTGTTGGCACGTAATGAGGATTTATGCTCTGACTGTTAAAGCATCCGCCAAGGAGTCATGTGGGAACACGTGAGAGCGCCTAAGGCCTTATATTTCCTTTGCTTTTACTTTCGTCGTTTAGGAGGTCACGTGGAAACACGTGAGACATTGCCTCAAAATTAATTCCTTCTTATTTCCGGGGATCTCTTCAGGGGTCACGTGGGGACACGTGACCTTAGTCTTTTGCATGCATGGAGATCTTTTGAGTTCTCTGATATTTTTAAGAATTAAATTCTTTGTAGGGTTAAACCCTAATTATGATTTTGGAGGAATTAAATTCCTATTGTGCAAGAATTAAATTTTTAAGTAGGGTTAAACTCCAATTTCTTTTTAGAGGAATTAAATTCCCATATATGTAAAAGAATTAAATTCTTGATCAGGGTTAAACCCTAGTTCCATTTTTTTTAGAGGAATTAAATTCCTGTGGATTTGAGAGAATTAAATTCTCATTAGGGTTAGACCCTAGTTCTGTTTTGGGAGAATTAAATTCTCTAAACTTAATTCCCCCTCTAAGTTTTGGAGGATCTCAACCCGATGAGAATTAAATTCTCATCCTATGGGGGGATGTGATCTGTACAGATCTTCAACCAGAAGAAGAACTAAGTTCTTTATTTGCAGAAGAGTTAAACTCTTAAATTTTGAGAATTAAATTCTCTTTTTGAAGTTGATCTTTTTCCCTTTTCTCACCTAGGGTTTTCTTTGTTGAGAATTAAATTCTCCTTTCTTTTCTCTCTGCAATTTCAAGATCCCAGAATTCTCTCCAAAGTTTTCTCTCTCCAAAATTCTCTATCTTCTTCTCTTCTCTTGGCTCCTATTTATAGGAGGAGGAAAAGAATCAATTTGTTTAGCAAATCTTTCATTGAAAGATTTTGCTTGTTTTCATAATTAATATGATCCTTTAGATCACACAGTGAATTTTATTCACCGTTGGATTTTAAATCCAAAGATATTATGTTTGTTATTTCTGGTGAGAATTTTAGGGAAATCTTTTCTTGTCCAAGATTTTTCCATAAATTGGTGATTTTTTATCACCCTTGGATTTTTAATCCAACGGTTCTTCATAATCCTTTTCCATTTGGAAAGATTTAGAGAAATTTAGAATTTTAATCCTATTTGGAAAGATTTAGAGAAATTTAGAATTTTAATTCTATCAAACTGTAAGGCTTTCAAAACCAGTCACGTGCTGATACATGACCCTTGGTCACGTGTGAGCACGTGACCCCCAATTGAGTCCTTTTCTCAGCGTTTATTTATGCTTCAGTTTTAACCATCACGTGTCAACACGTGACCATTTGGTCACGTGTGAGCACGTGATACCTCATTGAGGTATTTCCTTTAGCCATTTGTTTTTATTTCTGTTTTAATTATCACATGTCAACACGTGACCATTGGTCACGTGTGAGCACGTGACACCTCATTGAGGTAATTCCTGATTTTTAATCAGGGAACAGTGCATAGCATATTTGCTCATAACTTTTGATCCCGGATGAATTATGAAGCCCATAATATATCAAATCGAAGGGTTTTTCGAGATGCTTCCAATACCAGTAGAATTTAATAGTTTCTCCTTCGGGAGTTAATCAAAATACAGGCCGGAAGATACTGATTCGCATTTTCTTAAGCGTATCGCTGCCATTTGATACCTTGGACTCTTCTGCGCAGAAATTTTTGGCGGGAACAAATGCCCCCCACTACTTTGCCCACGTAAGTATATACGTGGGTGAAGTAGTGCAAAGTTATGAGTAGCCATGGAATTGAGGGTTTAGGAGACAAGTTTAGGGTCCTTGTAGCCTAAGACTTTTCAACTTTATGAGCCGTGAGGGTCTCACAAAGACTTTTCTCCCTACGGATCGAGAGGATCTCATAGGTGTATTTTCTCCTTAGGGATCGTGAGGACTCCTAAGTGTGTTTTCTCTTATAAGTCGTAAGGATCTTATAAGAGATTTTTTCCCTCTTACGAGTCGAGAGGACCCGTAAGCGGTTGTTTCCCTCTTTGTTGAGATTCGACTTTGGAGAGTGTGACCCGTGGATAGTATGCAAGAGACCGTTTTGGATCGACTTGCAGGGTCCCAGTGCTTAGGAAACAGGTTTTTTAATCCCTGCTGCCTAAGGCTTTTCCTTACGAGTCGAGACGAATCGAGCATTTCTCGCAAGAATATCCTAACGTCACAATTAACCTCTGCTGTTTACGACAGAGGTCCGTTAGGTTCTGTGGTACTTAGGAATTTGTCCGTCGTACCGCCGCATCGGCTGACGTATTCCTCGATAGGCAGTTTTGCTGTTCGAGTAGCCTTGCGATTGTCGTGTCTCCGATCCCTTCTGGGGCTGGACAAGACGTCTTCAAGCAATCCTCCTAGGCAGTTTGACCGTCGGAAGAGCAAGCGTTAGGAATTTTTCCATGCCCCTTTTTACTTGAGGTTAGGCTCATTTTGGAGAACCCTGATGAGTCATAACCACTCCACGCTGGTGTGGGATGATCTCCGATAGTCTTTCAGGCTTTATATGACTTGCCGTTAAGACCCTGAAGCCAGGAATTTGGCCTTTGCTTCATTTGCTGGTATCGCGTCTGCTGTATCGAGACGAATGTCACGGTTGTCTCTAGGTTGCTGGTGAACTGTCGAGATTTGGAACCAGGGATTTTGCCGTGACTCCTTTTGGTGATGTTGCGTCTGCTGTGTCGTGTCGAACGTTGAGGTGGTGACCACTCCGCACTGGTACGAGATAATCTCCGATTGTCTTTCAGGCTTTATATGACTTGTCGTTAAGACCCTGAAGCTAGGAATTTGGCCTTTGCTTCGTTTGCTTGCATTGCGTCTGCTGTATTGAGATGAATGTCGTGGTTGTCTCTAGGTTGCTGGTGAACCGTCGAGGTTTGGAACTAGGGATTTTGCCGTGGCTCCTTTTGGTGACGTTGCGTCTGCTGTGTCGAGATGAACGTCGAGGTGGTGAATAGTGGATGGATCTGTTGAGAAGGTAGTAGGGTGTGATATCCTGGTATTTGGATGACATACACATAGTAGGAAGTGACATTCCTATACTACGATCGGTTATACTTTGGTCGTCACACAGTGTTTTCTCCACATAGGACTTGGATATTATATCAGACATACTGGTTACTGGATCTATAGTTTTAGATCTAGATTTGGGTGGTTTCCCAATCAGGGTACCTTGACAGCATTCTAAGAGTATTTAGAATGGACGACTCCTGGCACGGTAGTGTACCTGCAGGTGATGGAGTCACCCTCTCTAAAGGTATCTTATAGACTAATGTAGAGAGGGATGTGCATGATTGGCAGATCACTTGCTCAGGCAATTGAGTCAATCATGAGATGTCAAGTACCACACCAGATGTTGTTCTTGCACTAGATGCAATAAGTTGATATTGATCCAATCCTGGAGAAACAGTCGGAAGCAGTTTTAGAACATAAGTGGATGTTCTAGAGATATGATAACGACAGCCTTATTTGGGAGACAGTTATCATTCCAGGCTTCCAAGGTGACATGGACGACAAGGAGGTTGTCAGAGTTATAGTTTTCCTTCTGACGAGGGGCAGTGTTTTGGACAAGTAATCCAAGGCAATACTGAGGGTGGCATGGCGCAGGATACTGATTAAGTTCAGTTGACGATACAGTCTAAGAAGTTTGGATTTGGAGTTCATTTATGAGCTCGGTCCCATCAGACATCCAGACACTCTAAGACAGGTATTGCTCATTTCGGGAGATGGCATTCTCCGCGAACTTGAGATTTAGAGAGACATAGAAAGAAACATCAGAGCGGATCCACTCGCTGAGGCTATTCCTCAAACGCAATAGTCTCGCTAACGAGCTTTGTGAGACTGACTAGTAGAGGAGTTGGGTGTTCGGTATCACACGGGCTATGAGTATGCGACATCGCAATAATTAGCCTTGAGTGCAAGTGGGAGATTGTTGGAGATAGTGCCCTCAGAGTCAATTATTGGATCACAGGCACGTGATTGCAATGATTGAGGGATGACCTATCCCGGTACGACAGTCTTACTCGAGATGATAGTATGCTATCTGGTTTACCTTTATCATCGTGTACTGTTTCAGGTGACCTTACAGGTCGCTATTACACGTTGATAGAGCCCCTAGGATTCTTGCTTGACCACCAGCAGTATGAGGGCGATCATATAAGTGGGAGCTGGTAGTCTATAAGCACATCCTTAAATGGTCCCTAGTCGTGGGAGTTTCGAGACAGGGCATCGATTCTCCAGAGTAGACTAGTGTATACAGTCGAGACCCCGACGAGGGGCGGTGGCCGGTCTCACAGGCCACTGGTGTCAGTTGGATCACCTAAGATGTATACAGGTGCTCATTGGGTTATGAGTACACCGGACAGGACTCGCCGGGAACATGCTAGTTGGTCTTATACCTGACGTCAGATAGCAGTTCCCAGGTGACATGTGTACAGGTTAGTTCATCGACCTGGGGATCGTCATTTGTCTCGTGTGAGTTCCCACTGTACTTTGATTACTACCCTACCACGGCTCAAAGGAGTCGTGCAAACAGGTTTTAGTTGGGTACAGTCCCGAGCCACATGGAGGCAGTGAGCGGATCTTCGGGGGTTCGTCTCTCCCGGTATTGGGGGTGAGGTCGCGCTGTGTCTAGGAGAGCCATTACACGAAGTCCTTGGCCAAGGCAGGAGATTTACTGGTAGGTATTCCAGTAGTATCTCAGGGTGTTCTGGGCTACACTCCGACACGACTTGTACCGCTTTTGGGGGTCTGACTTTTACCCACCCCCTAGGCCCGCCATGCGATGCTCATAGACGAATGGACCGGACTGTACGGATATTGTCACTGACAGGCTCAGTAGGGTGTCAGGATGAGTTCGCTCATCGACGTCCCTTTTGGTCAATAGCTGGTGGCCCGTCATGTATTGGCTTATACCTCTGACGTGCTAGTGGTTAAATCCACAACCATAGTATTGACGAGTCTTTAGAGTCCACCACATATTCAGTTACTCAGGTTTTCGGGCGAAACGCTGTAGAGGCCGTATGGAGATATGGCAGGGTCCGATCAGATACGTGCGGTATTGCACGGATCGGGATCGGACGGTTTGTACTAGAGGCCGTATAGATATATGGCAGGGTTCGATCTGATACGTGCGGTATTGCACGGATCAGGATCGGACGAACATTACTAGCCGGCTTTGGTTTAAGCCGGATCCTAGTTTAGTACAGTGTAGATTTTGTCTCTTTGCATTTGTATCCGGTCGGAATACAGATGCGGGTGTGTATGCACAGTATCGGGGTTTTCCTGTAATTTATTACGGGACCAGTTTTCTGGAGTTGCCAGTTTGCATTCCGTTCCGGCCGGTTTTCCTTTGTTCTTTCTCGGCCGGACTTTTCCGATGGAGGGGGTTATTTGCATTTGTGCAAATAACATTTGTGGAGGGGGTTTCTTGCAATTATATGGATTATGATAGCATCTTTGATTCCCTCCATCACTTGCATTTAATGAGATTAGAAAGGGTATGGTTTTGTTGTTCATATGTTATCATGATGTTTTTGGATGTGGTCACCCCTTCCTTTCTACTACACTCACCTCCCTCTTGCTTTTGGTTTACACTCCACCACCATTCCTCAAGAGAGAGGGCCGGCCACATTTTTGAGAGAGGGGAGAAAATGAGAGAGTTTCATTTGTGAGCATGTGGCATATTTCCTTCATCTCATTCTCATGTAATGAAAAATGAAAGCACCATTTTTCATACCTTCATTCCTCCATCAAGGCAACCAATACCCCAAAGTGAGACATGCACTCTACACTATATTCTACAGCACATCTTGGGCACGTCGACTTGCCAGCTTCGTGCCCGAGTTGCCTCGGTATTGAGGTGGGAGCCCATAAAAGATGCAGGCGATGTGGTGCCCTTCCGGCAAGGAGGCGACGACCGGAGTTTCCGCGGGAGATCGGGACGATGACGAGAAGACCGGAGGACTCGGATCACTCGGTATATCTCTTCCCTATCTTGTTAGTTAGCTAGGACAAGTTTAATGGCCCGATCCGGGGTTTAGTGAGCGGTGGTGCCGGTTTGCAAAGTTCGCAAAATTAAAGTTTATCACCGTTTCCGCATTTGGCCGTCGGATTGACGGCCGGGGCGCCGCCGTGCACTTACAGTGGTATCAGAGCCTCTCCATTAACTTCGTCTAACTTTGTTTGATGTGTTTTACATTTCCGATCGACCAAAATTCCAAAACTTGCATTTTTGTTCACATCAGTTTTCTGTTGAAATTTTTTGGTCTCGAAATTTTTTTCAGGTTGTCTCAGAATGATGTGCAGGGAGTTCTAAGAATACTGGAAAAATTCGACAACATGATCCCTCCGTACGACCGCGGAATCGCGGCCATTACCACTCTGGAGGCCGCGGATCCGCCGCATGAATGAGGGATCATGTCATCATTTTTTTGCAGTGGGCTTGTGGGCTAGAAATAGGGGTTTTGGAATATTAAAATTGGGCCCAGATTTTCTGTGAGTGCTACAGTATTGCTTGGGGGCCCACTTGTTAATTTTTGATCGATTGGATATTTTAAACACATTTTTTCACAGTATTTACATTTTATCTGCGACCGTGAATGTCACTCGATCGGTAAATCCGGTCTAACTGCTATAGCCCGGTTAGACGGATTTGCGAACGTGACTTTCACGTTGATGTTCTGTGTTTTGCTGTGATGTTGCGGATCGGTCGTGGGGGTAGCCTGGATGCAATGCTAGTACAGTTTTGTTATATTATGTACATTTGTTGTTGCGGGGCGAGCGTCCGACATGTGGACTGCCGTCACTGCCTGTTTGTATTATTCTTTTGGGGCACGACCTGGTTGCGGTCGATATACCCGTTGTATGTATATTTTACTTTCTGTACTAGGTTTACCCCGCGGAGGGGTGCACGGATAGCCGGGTTCTAGAAGGCAACAAGCCCGCATCTCATGGCATTGGGACGGAGGGGGCTTCACTCCAGGATTGGCTGGCTATTCGCCGCACTCGTAGGGGGTATAGGATTTCATTGCACAGGCTATCCACACGACCAGGGGAACGTCGGGTTTCAGCAGTGGCTCTGTGAAACCCGGGGATCCCAGATATCTGTATTGTTCTGTGATGCTGTACATTTCTATGATGTTGCATTTTATTCACGCCTTGAGCGAATATAATATATTGGTATATATATTAGTAGATGTTGTATATGTTTTTCATCCGCGCTAGTCCAGTCCCCGCTCTGCCGTTAGTTAGCTAACCTAACGGGTGATGACGGGACCCAGTGGCGAATGCGGATGGCATGTACGTACGTCAGTATATTTTCGTTCTTTGTGGTGTGATCAATTGATGGGACTGCGTTGATTCGGATCAATGAAAGTTTAAAACAAACCTAATCTGATGTTGTTGGAACACTTTTCAAAAAGCTGTTATTGCAAGGACGTTCACTTTTGTTTTGCATCGTGGTATTCATTTGGAATATCCTGCTCCTCAGTCGACGAGGCAAGGGCCGAGATCCCTTCATCGGGAGTGACCCCTTGGACAGAAGTTTGCGTCAGGGCACTAACTTCACTATAGCCGATTACTTTTGTTTTGCATCGTGGTATTCATTTGGAATATCCTGCACCTCATTCTACGGGGAAAGAGCCGAGATCCCTTCACCGGGAGTGACCTCTTTAGCAAAGGTTTTCGTCACTATATTTTTCTAAAAAGCTATCCGTTCCTTCAATGATATCAAGTTATTTACGTTAAATGTTTTCGCCAGAAACCATTCGTAGCCCTCCGTCGTTTCATATGGGTAGTCAATAGTATTCAAGCTGCGTTTGTTGGCCAAAGTCAAGGCACAGTGTTTGGTAGCTGTTGGTTATTCATATGCAGCATAGATAGATTCGTTGGTTTGGAACAGTCGTACTGCTTTGTTGGCCAAAGTCAAGGGTAGGTACGGGTGGATTCAAATCAACCTGGAGAATGACGGGTAGGACTTGACATGTGACTTATGATTTGTTGGCCAAAGTCAAGGTCATAAGAGCATGGGGTAAAAATCACATCGGGAGTTTCAAAAGAACTGAAACTTGCTAGATATGAGCATACCTTCTGGAGTGTGATACCGTGAGCGGATTCCGTCACGTTGTCATGCGATGATAGTTGGATCCCGATTCCCACTGATGAGTTGGTTTACTCCTCGGGTGACCCCGACTAATTCTTCTTTCAGGTTTGGAGGAGAGTTTGAGGTACAGTGGGAGGTTTCCTGATTAGATAAATTGGTAACCATTCTGATCTAGGTTAGAGTGCACGCTGAGTGTTTCTTTTCTCTCTCTCTTTGGCAGCGACCATTGACCCGACCCTAAGACTATGACTCAGTGACCAAGTTGACCGAACCTTCTTAACACTGGCTTTTGGATTGTCAGAGTTGCAGACCTCATTGCCACTCCTACTTTTACCCTTTTCTCCAGGACACCCCGTATTACTACGAACGTCCACTTCCATTGGAAAAAACCATCGTATGGTTAGATACGAACTCGAAGGAATTTATTCGAGGATGGTTTCCGGTTCTGGAGAAAACGGATAGGATTATTCAGTTGTCTTTTCCCTTTTACCTTCTCTCAAGTTGTGAGTACTCCTTGGTTTAGGAGATAGTACACCTATTATGCAAATTGGATAGTCTTCTTCCAAACCTTAGGCTGGTGCCGACCGGTAGGGAATGAAGAAAACCAATTAGCCTAAATGGTGTGCAGAAGGTATTAAGATTAAGACAAAGCAAGGGATTAGTAAGAGGGCAAAGTAAATTGCAACTGATATTCACGACCAAACCAAGTATTTCTTCGCCAATCCTAAATCACCTTTGTATTTCTCCAGGACACTCCGTATCACTACGAAGATCCACAGTTTATTGGATACTCCATCGTATGGTTATATACGAACTCGAAAGGAACTTGTTCCAGTTCGGGGATGGATTCTGGTCCAGGAGAAATAGGAATAAGGTTTATTCAGTTGTCTTTTATCTTCACCTTCTCTCGCATTGCGAGTGCTCCTAGGATTAGGACAGTACACCCATTATGCTTATTGGATAGTCTTCTTCCAAGCCATAGGCTGGTGCCGAACGGCAGGGAAGGAAGAAAACCAATTGGCCTAAATGGGTGTGCAGAAGGTAATGACTAAAGACATATAAAGGGATTTGGAGAGGTGGCAAAGAATTATACGGTTATAGTTGTGAATCTGGATAATGGTAGAGGCATTACTAGGAATACCAGGATACCCCATCGAAACATTTCAATGTTTCAGTTCAACTGTGTACTGTTAAAAGAAAACTGATTTCCCGATTAGACACTTGCTCCAGGGTATGTATTTACCAGGTTTGATTCTCACATCTGTATGGTTTTACAGATGATGAGTGGGAGTAAGTTATTGGGAATTGGGTGATCATCCTCATTATATCGGGATTCGTTGTAATCGGTGATATTTGAGGAGATCACCTGGGCTGTTTGCCGGTCGGCAAATATTTGGTTTTGAATATCCGCTGTTGTGCACCAATTTCAAATTGATATATCTGTATGTCTATTTTCATAGAGTGAGATATACCTTTTGATATTATGTCGATGACATTTACCTATATCAGTGGATGGTTAGGTAAGGAGCATTAAACAGCGGTGTAATTCTTCTTAACCATAAGTACAGTTTTCAACCTACGACACACAGTGAAAGAGTTGTTAGACTCGGCGGACTTATACAGAGTATTGTATGTTGTCCAGTGTCCATTAGGACAAAGGGGTTGGTCCTCATACTATATTCTGTTTACTTTTAACTTCTCTAGTTCTTAGACATGTGTTTCGTAGGGTCTAAGTTTTGAGGAGTTATAGGTATTTGAATAGAGTAGAGAACCAGGTGTAGCAAGTATCGGGATTCTTCAAAGTGATCGAAGATGTAGATACTTGTGTATGGTATTCAGTTGATAGTAATGATAAAGAGAACTTGCTTCTCTTTCAGGTTACTCATAATTGGAAGCATTCCTAAGTTGAGTAACGCTGATCGGCCTCTCTCCATTTAGTTGACATGCACTGGAGATAGCTGCATGATTTGAATCTGGTTCAATTAAATCAGTGCCTCTGGTTCTATATTGGATGTAGAACAGTTCATATCTTAACGTTGTTATGGTACGGGGAATTGTCCGGCTTATGATTAAAACCAGACACTGGACAACTCAAGGCACGTTTTTGTAATGGTTGTTTGTGGGTTGACCCAGGCTATGACGAGGGTTGATTTTCTACCATAAGAAAGATCAATAGTGATATTGTTCTTGGCTCGCCACAGTTTTAATAAAAATGGATTTTTTCAAAAACAGTAGTGGGAGTATGGTAGAACTGGAAGTGATTCCAGAACCGCAAACGATTACTGAAGATTTGATAAGGAACCTAAAGATTCAATCTGTTTTGACATTCCATTGGCCACTCCGCAGATAAGGTGGGTAACTTCAGGCACCCGAGAGGTACTCCGGTAGCCTCAAGGACGGTGATAGGGAAGTTCTTGTTTACCCACACTTGCCATTGTTGTTGTTCCAGGCTGCGAGACCCGGCAGGAGGATGAGTATAGCGTCGTTCTAAACTAGCTTTAGAAGTGCACATCCATATGACTCTGCCAGAGGGTTGTCGTAGTCAGTGGGAGCAGCGGAAGCATTGGTGGGCATCAGGCTTATGTCTATTTATAGACTAAAGCAGATGTAGCGGAGATAGATCATCTATTTCTGATGTAACAGTCATAGGTTTGACTTCATCAGAATAGTGGATGGATCTGTTGAGAAGGTAGTAGGGTGTGATATCCTGGTATTTGTATGACATACACATAGTAGAAAGTGACATTCCTATACTACGATCGGTTATACTTTGGTCGTCACACAGTGTTTTCTCCACATAGGACTTGGATATTATATCAGACATACTGGTTACTGGATCTATAGTTTTAGATCTAGATTTTGGTGGTTTCCCAATCAGGGTACCTTGACAGCATTCTAAGAGTATTTAGAATGGACGACTCCTGGCACGGTAGTGTACCTGCAGGTGATGGAGTCACCCTCTCTAAAGGTGTCTTATAGACTAATGTAGAGAGGGATGTGCATGATTGGCAGATCACTTGCTCAGGCAATTGAGTCAATCATGAGATGTCAAGTACCACACCAGATGTTGTTCTTGCACTAGATGCAATAAGTTGATATTGATCCAATCCTGGAGAAACAGTCGGAAGCAGTTTTAGAACATAAGTGGATGTTCTAGGGATATGATAACGACAGCCTTATTTGGGAGACAGTTATCATTCCAGGCTTCCAAGGTGACATGGACGACAAGGAGGTTGTCAGAGTTATAGTTTTCCTTCTGACGAGGGGCAGTGTTTTGGACAAGTAATCCAAGGAAATACTGAGGGTGGCATGGCGCAGGATACTGATTAAGTTCAGTTGACGATACAGTCTAAGAAGTTTGGATTTGGAGTTCATTTATGAGCTCGGTCCCATCAGACATCCAGACACTCTAAGACAGGTATTGCTCATTTCGGGAGATGGCATTCTCCGCGAACTTGAGATTTAGAGAGACATAGAAAGAAACATCAGAGCGGATCCACTCGCTGAGGCTATTCCTCGAACGCAATAGTCTCGCTAACGAGCTTTGTGAGACTGACTAGTAGAGGAGTTTGGTGTTCGGTATCACACGGGCTGTGAGTATGCGACATCGCAATAATTAGCCTTGAGTGCAAGTGGGAGATTGTTGGAGATAGTGCCCTCAGAGTCAATTATTGGATCACAGGCACGTGATTGCAATGATTGAGGGAGGACCTATCCCGGTACGACAGTCTTACTCGAGATGATAGTATGCTATCTGGTTTACCTTTATCATCGTGTACTGTTTCAGGTGACCTTACAGGTCGCTATTACACGTTGATAGAGCCCCTAGGATTCTTGCTTGACCACCAGCAGTATGAGGGCGATCATATAAGTGGGAGCTGGTAGTCTATAAGCACATCCTTAAATGGTCCCTAGTCGTGGGAGTTTCGAGACAGGGCATCGATTCTCCAGAGTAGACTAGTGTATACAGTCGAGACCCCGACGAGGGGCGGTGGCCGGTCTCACAGGCCACTGGTGTCAGTTGGATCACCTAAGATGTATACAGGTGCTCATTGGGTTATGAGTACACCGGACAGGACTCGCCGGGAACATGCTAGTTGGTCTTATACCTGACGTCAGATAGCAGTTCCCAGGTGACATGTGTACAGGTTAGTTCATCGACCTGGGGATCGTCATTTGTCTCGTGTGAGTTCTCACTGTACTTTGATTACTACCCTACCACGGCTCAAAGGAGTCGTGCAAACAGGTTTTAGTTGGGTACAGTCCCGAGCCACATGGAGGCAGTGAGCGGATCTTCGGGGGTTCGTCTCTCCCGGTATTGGGGGTGAGGTCGCGCTGTGTCTAGGAGAGCCATTACACGAAGTCCTTGGCCAAGGCAGGAGATTTACTGGTAGGTATTCCAGTAGTATCTCAGGGTGTTCTGGGCTACACTCCGACACGACTTGTACCGCTTTTGGGGGTCTGACTTTTACCCACCCCCTAGGCCCGCCATGCGATGCTCATAGACGAACGGACCGGACTGTACGGATATTGTCACTGACAGGCTCAGTAGGGTGTCAGGATGAGTTCGCTCATCGACGTCCCTTTTGGTCAATAGCTGGTGGCCCGTCATGTATTGGCTTATACCTCTGACGTGCTAGTGGTTAAATCCACAACCATAGTATTGATGAGTCTTTAGAGTCCACCACACATTCAGTTACTCAGGTTTTCGGGCGAAACGCTGTAGAGGCCGTATGGAGATATGGCAGGGTCCGATCAGATACGTGCGGTATTGCACGGATCGGGATCGGACGGTTTGTACTAGAGGCCGTATAGATATATGGCAGGGTTCGATCTGATACGTGCGGTATTGCACGGATCAGGATCGGACGAACATTACTAGCCGGCTTTGGTTTAAGCCGGATCCTAGTTTAGTACAGTGTAGATTTTGTCTCTTTGCATTTGTATCCGGTCGGAATACAGATGCGGGTGTGTATGCACAGTATCGGGGTTTTCCTGTAATTTATTACGGGACCAGTTTTCTGGAGTTGCCAGTTTGCATTCCGTTCCGGCCGGTTTTCCTTTGTTCTTTCCCGGCCGGACTTTTCCGATGGAGAGGGTTATTTGCATTTGTGCAAATAACATTTGTGGAGGGGGTTTCTTGCAATTATATGGATTATGATAGCATCTTTGATTCCCTCCATCACTTGCATTTAATGAGATTAGAAAGGGTATGGTTTTGTTGTTCATATGTTATCATGATGTTTTTGGATGTGGTCACCCCTTCCTTTCTACTACACTCACCTCCCTCTTGCTTTTGGTTTACACTCCACCACCATTCCTCAAGAGAGAGGGCCGGCCACATTTTTGAGAGAGGGGAGAAAATGAGAGAGTTTCATTTGTGAGCTTGTGGCATATTTCCTTCATCTCATTCTCATGTAATGAAAAATGAAAGCACCATTTTTCATACCTTCATTCCTCCATCAAGGCAACCAATACCCCAAAGTGAGACATGCACTCTACACTATATTCTACAGCACATCTTGGGCACGTCGACTTGCCAGCTTCGTGCCCGAGTTGCCTCGGTATTGAGGTGGGAGCCCGTAAAAGATGCAGGCGATGTGGTGCCCTTCCGGCAAGGAGGCGACGACCGGAGTTTCCGCGGGAGATCGGGACGATGACGAGAAGACCGGAGGACTCGGATCACTCGGTATATCTCTTCCCTATCTTGTTAGTTAGCTAGGACAAGTTTAATGGCCCGATCCGGGGTTTAGTGCGCGGTGGTGCCGGTTTGCAAAGTTCGCAAAATTAAAGTTTATCACCGTTTCCGCATTTGACCGTCGGTTTGACGGCCGGGGCGCCGCCGTGCACTTACAGTGGCCACTCCGCACTGGTGCGAGATAATCTCCGATTGTCTTCCAGGCTTTATATGACTTGCCATTAAGACCCTGAAGTTAGGAATTTGGCCTTCGCTTCGTTTGCTTTGGTGTGTCCGAATCTTGTCGAAGGAAGGACACTGTTGTTGACATTGCGTCTGCTGTATCGAGATGAATGCTGAGGTGGAGCTGGGATTTTGCCGTCACTCCGCTTTACTGACCATGGGGTATTTTGTTGACGTTGCATCTACATCCTGCTGGACTGCGAAGGAACGCCGTTGTTGACATTGCGTCTGCTGTAACGAGACAAATGCTGAGATGGAGCTGGGATTTTGCCGTCATTTCGCTTTGCTGACCATGAGGTCTTTTGTTGATGTTGCATCTGCATCCTGTTGGACTGCGAAGGAACGCCATTGTTGACATCTCGTCTGCTGTATCGAGACAAATGCTGAGATGGTCTCTAGGTTGTCTGTGAACCGTCGAGATTTGGAACTAAGGACTATACCGTGGCTCCGTTTGATGGTGTAACATCTGTGTCCTGCTGGAATGAAGAGGCCCACCGTTGTTGGTCTCCAGGCTGTAGATGTGGCCATTGAGATTTGGAACTAGGGACTTTGCCATGGTTCCGTTTCGTTTCGACTCTGAGGTCAGTTTTTGACGTCACATCTGCATCCGGTTGGAGTGAGGAGAAACGCCGTTGGTGATCTCTAAGTTGTCGATGTTGACGTCGAGATCCTGAAGCTAGGGATTTTCCTTCACTTCATTTGTTGACACTGTGACTGCAATATTGCGACAAATGTCGAGATTGTCTCTAGGCTGTCTATGAACCATCGAGATTTGGCTTCGCTTTCTGATGGAGCCTGCTGGGAAGGTATGGTTCCCTCTTTGTTTTGTGCCCCTGGATTGTATACAGGGATCGGTGTGATCTCACCTGTAGGGCAAAAGTTTCATTCATTTTTTTTATTATTTTAGTTCCGCGATGCTCTATCATTTCAGCTTTTATATCGCGAAGGTCGCGATTGCCCAATCATTTCGGCTATTTTTCGCGGTGCCCAATCATTTTGGCTATTTTTCTTTTTACTCACTGCTTTTTATTGCGAGTTGCCCAATCATTTCGGCTGTTTTTTTTACTCGCTGCTTTTTATTGCGAGTTGCCCAATCATTTCGGCTATTTCATATGCATTTTTAGCTCGCTGATTTTTTTTATTGCGAGTGTGGAACTTGGAATCTGGTGCCAATCTCAGCATCAGCATCGCTACAACCGGAATATTGCCAGGAGCGAATCATCATTTGCCATGAAAGGACTAGGAAATTGATACCGGTTTAGGCATCAGGATCGCTACAACTGGGATATTGCCAGGAGCGAATCATCATTTGCCTTTGTCGATGTCGAACAAAGGTGGCTTAGTAAACAGGGTTAGGATTTTGTCGACTAAGGCTTTTGACTTCATGAGCCGTAAGGGTCTCACAAAGGTATTTCTTCCTACAAGTCGTGAGGATCTTGTAGGTGTGTTTTCTCCTTAGGCATCGTGAGAATTCCTAAGTGCATGTTCTCTTATAAGTCGTAAGGATCCTACAAGAGGGTTTTCTCCTTATAAGTCGAGGGGACTTACAAGGGTTGTTCACCATATGGACATATCCCTAGTCACGGGTGGGACTTTGTTAGGGAAATGTTTATTCGCGCCCGTGGATTATATACAAGGGACAATATTGAGCCGCTTGTAGGGCACTATCGAAGGTTGTGGGGGTTGCTTAAGAACAGATTCAGGTCTCTGTAACTTAAGACTTTCAAATCTTATGAGCCGTGAGGGTCTCATAAGAGAGTTCTCCTTACGAGTCGTGAGGATCTCGCAAGTGTAATTTCTCCTTAGGAATCGTGAGGATCCCTAAGTGTATTGCTCCCTTGTGAGCCGTAAGGATCTCACGCGGGTGGTTTCTCCTTACAAGGTCGAGAGGACCCTGTAAGTGTCTTTTAACGAGGTTGCGCCCTTTCGGGTTTTCACAAACACTCGCCGGTAGTCCTGCTGTTTTTACTCACGGAGCCCTTTCGGGTTTTCATCTGTGCCCATTTTGCTTATGGACATACTGTCTCTTTTTTTTATTCTCTTTTTTTATTCTTTTTATTTTTTCTAACGAGGTTGCGCCTTTTCAGGTTTTCACAAACACTCGCCGGTAGCCCTGCTGTTTTTACTCACGGAGCCCTTTCGGGTTTTCATCCGTGCCCATTTTGCTTATGGACATACCTTTTTTTTTACCACGCTAGCCTGAGGATGCTGCGGTAGTAGTTTAAAGACGTTTCGGTCATTTGCAAGTTTTAGGATATTGCGGTCCGATGCCAGTTTTAGGACATAGCGGTCCACCGTCGCCGTATTTGAGGCGAATCTCTAGTTTACTGACTTTTCAGTCTATGGAGCTTTTCCTATTAATGAGCATGATGCCCCCGGCATATCCATCTTTTTCGGAGCATGTGGTTGTGGCGGTCTCACCTTCCAATTTTCGGACAGCGCGAACTTACCTTGTTGGTATTGGTCTTCAATCCAGTTTTTGAAGTCGAAGCAATCTTTGATCGGATGACTTACTGCTCGATGGTAGGGGCAGTAATTAGGATCGTTGACATCACCTGGCTGCAACGGACGTTTTGGACTCGGCAGATTGATGAGTCTGTTGCGCACTGCCAGCTCGAACAGTTTCCTCGTTTTATCCAAAGGAAACGAGTAAGAACATCCCAGTCTCTCCTCGAGGGATGGGCGTGGACGCACGTTGTTTTGGCGAACAACCGGCTTTAAGTTGCTCGGCTGTTGTTGAGCGTTGGCGACGAAGGTTGCTTTCCCTTTGCCCTTTTCATTCCAAGGCTCTGTCTTTGAAGAGGAAGGCCTATGGCCCATCTGGTCCATTTGGGCCAGCTTGTCAATCAAGACCTGAAAAGTGGTCGGCTTGAAGAACATCATGAATTGGGATATGGTCGCTTGAGGATCAAGAGTGCCCACGAACATGCCCACCGCTGGCGCTTCTTCGATGCGTTGTTCGTATTTTGACCATAAGTTCCGCCATCGGGTTGCATATTGAACCCACGTTTCGCCTAGCCTTACCCTGGCGTTGATCAGTGCTGTTATCGGGGTGCGCTCGCTGGCGCTTGCGAAACGCTGGGTAAACAACAACTCCATTTCAGCGAAAGTTTTAACAGAGTCGTTCGGGAGCTCGGAGTACCAATCAAACGCCGTCTCCGATAAGCTGCCGACGAATTGACGAAGCAGGAGCTTATCATCGCCGCCGGTGTTGCCACAAAGAGCCCTGAACTGGGCAACATGTTGATGGGGATTGTCTGTCCCCTCGTAGACATGAAATTTTGGGATCGTGTAGCCCGGCGGGTACTTGATCTGATCATACCAGCTCGGATATGGTCATCCCGTTTTAACAATTTGCCCAGCCGCTTCATTTGCTTGATGAGCTCGTATTTGCTGAGCTATACAGTCGTCCAGTGCGGCCTTGGAAATTGTCTCCTCCTTGGCTGCTGAAAGAGCCGGCGGAGGATTAGATGTCTCCTCTTTATCGTCTTCAATAATGATCGGAGGTTCTTCAGCTGGAGGGTCCGGCTGTAACATCATTCCTACCATGTCTTGGAACAGAAGGGCCATTTGTTTTATATTGGCCGCTTGTTCCGCGGCCTCTTTGTCCTTCTTATCAAGCATTCTCCGAAAGAATTCAGCATCAGTTTCATGCTCACGGCGTTGCTCCGAGGATGTCTCCGGGCTTACTTTCGGTCCCGTGAGTGCGGCCATGGCTGTTAGCATCTTTTGGAGCTTTTGCTGTTGTTGCTCCTCGGCCTTAGTCACTGATCGCGTAAGCGGTCGATAACCTGTGGAGATAAGGCTATCCTCTTTTCCGGATGCCATATAGACGGTATGCACCACCATGCCCCCAGACTTGGGACGTTTAGGTTCAGTGCTTTTGCAGTTTGCCATGTTCACAGGGGCTTTTTGCGGCCTCCTTTTCTTTTGAGTGATTGACGTTGAGGGAGCCGTTGCAGTGGGCATCCAAGTAGCTGTTGCTTTTTGTGGCTTGACGGAGTAATCCTTCTCCTGCCGAACCTTTATCTTTTTCTGTCGGCGAAGATAGTCTTGATCAATCACGGAGTCTTGGACCTGTCGCCAGACCTTATATATTTTGGAGGAGAGCCGTTGAGGAGGCTGCTCCGGCTTTGCTTCTGTAACACTCTCCGCAGGTGGAGGAGATCTTTTCAACGTGGCAGTCGGAGAGTTCTTACGTACCCTCCTTAGCAGTTCAAAGTTGTTCCCAGTTGGAACAGCAACATTAACTTCCACCATTGGAGCCGGTAGAGTTAGCCCTGAGGAGGAGTTGCCCCCGGCCTTCCTTACTCGGCGCCAGTGGCGACGTCGAGCGTGTCGAGCTGTTGGGGCTGACTTGGCGATAGGGGTGGTTTTGTCTTGTCCCCTGTCTGGATAAGACGCCGCTGGTGCCAGCCTCTTGAAGACTGATGTCTTTTGAGTGGCGGTGTCCAATCTGTCAAAGACAGACCCTCGAGCAGGAACGGGAGCCGGAATAGTCAGCCTTGAAAAGAACGACTCTTTAGCAGGAGAAGCCGTCTTGACGACTTCAGGAATAGAGACGGCTGTTTTCTTTGTGATGGCCACGTCAGGGGTCATAGGTTTCTTGGCAGGCCCATCAGAGTTCAGGTTCAGCCTGGTAAAGACCGAGGCTGCCGGCCTGACATTGGACGACCCGTTGAGAGGGGCCATGGTAGTAGTGAGCTGATCGAAGACCGACTTCTTTTGCGCTTCCGGTACGGGCACTGGAATGATGAAGCTTGTTGGCGGGAGCATGGTCCCGAAGAACAGACCGGTAGTAGCTTGAGTCACTTGTTCCACCGGCATAGCAAGGATGGAGGCCGCTTGAGGCCCATAGGCTACACCTTCAGGTGAGGCGGAGCGTCGGTTGCATTTGCATTTGGAGCAGCTCGAGCAGTTGGATGCCATTGATGCTTGATTTCTGCGCCAGGCAAAAGACCAAATCTTAATAACTTGAAACCCAAAGGCAACCATTAACAAACCGTGATTTGTTCGTGAAGACGACACATGAAGTGTGGAGTGGAAAGAGGAAAAGGTCCCACCGGGCGTGCCAGAATCTGTTCCCCTCCGAAAGACGGCGCGAAATGACGTCTTGCCTGAGATTCGGGGCAGATGCTAATTGGTGCTATCCGTCCACCTCTCCGAAGATTCCAAGTTGATTTATGGCACCATGTATCGAAGGTTTAAACGGATGCGGCCGATGTAGCAGACTTCGTCAGATTCCCCCTCGCTTGAGGGGTTTTTGATTATAGGGACGCTCTTACCTGCAGGCGCGAGCCCCTGCAGTTAATTACGCTACCGCATTGCGGTAACAACTTTCTCCTTCTCCATGTGGTCACTTCGTGTCGTGTGTGTTTGTTTTATGTTTGGTTGCCCGTGGATTGTATACGGAGACTGAGTTATGTCGTCGCCCGTAGGACGTGGATTAGTCCAAATCCGTATTTTCTTAGATTTGGGTTTGTGGTTTTGGTTTAAGGATACGTTAGCCATATTTGAGGCTAAGATCAACTTAAACGTTTGTTAAGAACACGCTAGTCTGATTTGAGACTAAGATCAACTTAACGGGATCGTTTAGATCCGACAAAAGAGCATTTCGGGGCTCTATTGTTCCAGTTTAGGGACATAGTGGTCCATTGCATGTATGGCCGTCGGGACCCGTCACCTCTCTGACGACGTTGAAGGATTACAACGACAGATGTCAGAGGAGTTCAGACATGTACCCTTGAACCAAAGTTGATTGGGGGATTTATAGTCCAATTTGGGACTAAAGTCTGTTTGAAGGTTTAAGAATACGTTAGCCATATTTGAGGTTAAGATCAATTTAAACGGTTGTTAAGGATACGTTAGTCCAGTTTGGGACTAAGATCGACTTAACGGGATCGTTTAGATCCGACAAAAGAGCATTTGGGGGCTCTATTGTTCCAGTTTAGGGACATGGTGGTCCATTTCCAGTTTAGGGACATGGTGGTCCAATACCAGTTTAAGGACATAGTGGTCCAATGCCAGTTTAAGGACATAGTGGTCCATAAAATGTATGGTTGTCGGGACCCATCACCTCTCTGAAGACGTTAAAGGATTACAACGACAAATATCAGAGGAGTTCAGAGATGTACCCTTGAACCAATGAGTTGGTTGAAAGAGCAGATGCGCTCAGTTTAAGATGATTTGAGGACTTATGGCCAATTTGGGCTAAGTCCAATTATGTTTGAAATATTGGCCCTTTGGACCATTAGACATTTGTCTGGGTTCAGCCCCTCATCATTCAGCAGTGCTAAACAGAGGTTTGGGGGTTCTGACAACATTTTGTCTTTGATTTCCTCAATTTTGAGATTCATTTGGAGGAGGGACTTTTACCTCTGGAAAATTAGCTAATTTGGTTAAAAGTAGTGTTAAACACTAGAGAACAACAGTGTTAAACACTGGAGGTAGAACTCTCAAATTAGTGTTAAACACTAAAAGACAATCAGTGTTAAACACTGGAAATATAATCTTCAATTTAGTGTTAAACACTAGAAACAATCAGTGTTAAACACTGGAAATATAGTCCCCAAATTAGTGTTAAACACTAAAGAAAGAGGGGTCACGTGTGGACACGTGATGGCATCAAAAAGTGGGGCCAGATCCCCTTTATTTTGTTCTGCAAACAAGTGTTAAACACTTCTTTTATTATTTTTTTATTTTGGAGTATCACGTGTTGGCACGTGATGAGGATTTATGCTCTGGCTGTTAAAGCATCCGCCAAGGGGTCACGTGGGAACACGTGAGAGCGCCTAAGGCCTTATATTTCCTTTGCTTTTTCTTTCGTCGTTTAGGAGGTTACGTGGAAACACGTGAGGCATTGCCTCAAAATTAATTCCTTCTTATTTCCGGGGATCTCTTCAGGGGTCACGTGGGGACACGTGACCTTAATCTTTTGCATGCATGGAGATCTTTTGAGTTCTCTGTTATTTTTAAGAATTAAATTCTTTATAGGGTTAAACCCTAATTATGATTTTGGAGGAATTAAATTCCTATTGTGCAAGAATTAAATTCTTAAATAGGGTTAAACCCAAATTTCTTTTTAGAGGAATTAAATTCCCATATATGTAAAAGAATTAAATTCTTGATTAGGGTTAAACCCTAGTTCCATTTTTTTTAGAGGAATTAAATTCCTGTGGATTTGAGAGAATTAAATTCTTAATTAGGGTTAGACCCTAGTTCTGTTTTGGGAGAATTAAATTCTCTAAACTCAATTCCCCCTCTAAGTTTTGGATCTGCATGGCAGGATCTCAACCCGATGAGAATTAAATTCTCATCCTATGGGGAGATGTGCTCTGTACAGATCTTCAGCCAGAAGAAGAACTAAGTTCTTTATTTGCAGAAGAGTTAAACTCTTAAATTTTGAGAATTAAATTCTCTTTTTGAAGTTGATCTTTTTCCCTTTTCTCACCTAGGGTTTTCTTTGTTGAGAATTAAATTCTCCTTTCTTTTCTCTCTGCAATTTCAAGATCCCAGAATTCTCTCCAAAGTTTTCTCTCTCCAAAATTCTCTATCTCCTTCTCTTCTCTTGGCTCCTATTTATAGGAGGAGGAAAAGAATCAATTTGTTTAGCAAATCTTTCATTGAAAGATTTTGCTTGTTTTCATAATTAATATGATCCTTTAGATCACACAGTGAATTTTATTCACCGTTGGATTTTAAATCCAAAGATATTATGTTTGTTATTTCTGGTGAGATTTTTAGGGAAATCTTTCCTTGTCCAAGATTTTTCCATAAATTGGTGATTTTTAATCACCCTTGGATTTTTAATCCAACGGTTCTCCATAATCCTTTTCCATTTGGAAAGATTTAGAGAAATTTAGAATTTTAATCCTATTTGGAAAGATTTAGAGAAATTTAGAATTTTAATTCTATCAAACTGTAAGGCTTTCAAAGCCAGTCACGTGCTGACACGTGATCCTTGGTCACGTGTGAGCACATGACCCCCAATTGAATCCTTTTCTCAGCGTTTATTTATGCTTCAGTTTTAACCATCACGTGTCAACACGTGACCATTGGTCACGTGTGAGCACGTGATACCTCATTGAGGAATTTCCTTTAGCCATTTGTTTTTATTTCTGTTTTAATTATCACGTGTCAACACGTGACCATTGGGCACGTGTGAGCACGTGACACGTCATTGAGGTAATTCCTGATTTTTAATCAGGGAACAGTGCATCGCATATTTACTCATAATTTTTGAACCCGGATGAATTATGAAGCCCATAATATATCAAATCGAAGGGTTTTTCGAGATGCTTCCAATACCATCAGAATTTAATAGTTCCTCTTTTGGGAGTTTATCAAAATACAGGCCGGAAGATACTGGTTCGCATTTCCTTAAACGTATCGCTGCCATTTGATACCTTGGACTCTTCCGCGCAGAAATTTTTGGCGGGAACAGTGACCACTCCGCACTGATGTGGGATGATCTCCGATTGACTTTCAAGATTTATATAACTTGCCGTTAAGACCCTGAAGCTAGGAATTTGGCCTTCGCTTCGTTTGCTGGCATTGCGTCTGCTGTATCGAGGACGAATGTCGAGGTGGTCTTTAGGTTGCTGGTGAACCGTCGAGGTTTGGAACTAGGGATTTTGCCGTGGCTCCGTTGTTTGATTGTCGCGTCTGAATCCTGCTGGAGGACGAACGCTATGGTGATATCTCGTCTGCTGTATCGAGACGAACGTCGAGGAGGTGACCACTCCATATTAGTGTGAGATGATCTCCGATGGTCTTTCCGGTTTTATACGAGTTACCGTCAAGACCCTGAATCTAGGAATTTGGCCTTCGCTTCGTTTGCTGGCATCGCGTCTGCTGTAACGAGACGAATGTCGAGGTGGTGACCACTCCGCGCTGGTGTGGGATGATCTCCGATTGTCTTTCAGGTTTTATATGACTTACCGTCAAGACCCTGAAGCTAGGAATTTGGCCTTCGCTTCGTTTGCTGGCATTGCGTCTGCTGTATCGAGACGAATGTCGAGGTGGTGACCACTCCGCGCTGGTGTGGGATGATCTCCGATTGTCTTTCAATTTTTATATGAGTTACCGCCAAGAACCTGATGCTAGGAATTTCGCCTCTGCTTCGTTTGCTTTGGCGTGTCCGGATCCTGTTGGAGGAAGGACGCTGTGGTGACATCTCGTCTGCTGTATCGAGACGAACGTCGAGGTGATGACTACTCCGCGCTGGTGTGGGATGATCTTCGATAGTCTTTCAGGTTTTATATGAGTTACCGTCAAGACCCTGAAGCTAGGAATTTGGCCTTCGCTTCGTTTGCTTTGACCGTGAGGTCTTTTGTTGACATTGCGTCTGCATACTGCTGTACTGCGAAGGAACGTCGTTGTTGACATTGCGTCTGGTGTAGCGAGACGAATGCTGAGGTGGAGCTGGGATTTTGCCGTCGCTCCGCTTTGTTTCGACCGTGAGGTCTTTTGTTGACGTTGTATCTGCATGCTGCTGGACTGCGAAGGAACGCCGTCGTTGACATCTCGTCTGCTGTATCGAGACGAATGCTGAGGTGGTCTCTAGGTTGTCTGTGAACTGTCGAGATTTGGAACTAGGGACTCTGCCGTGGCTCCGTTTGTTGGTGTTGCGTCTGCATCCGATTGGAGGGAGGAAGAATGCCGGTGTTGATCTCTAAGTTGTCGATGTTGACGTCGAGACCCTGAAGCTAGGGATCTTCCTTCACTTCATTTGTTGACATTATGTCTGCAATATTGCGACGAATGTCGGGATTGTCTTTAGGTTGCATGTGAACCGTCGAGATTTGGTTTCGCTTTCTGATGGAGCCCGTTGGGAAGGTATGGTTCCCTCTTTGTTTGTGCCCCTGGATTGTATACAGGGATCGATGTGATCTCACCTGTAGGGCAAAAAGTTTCATTCTTTCATCATTCATCATTTTTTTATTCTTTCCGCGATGCTCTATCATTTCAGCTTTTTATATCGCGAAGATCGCGATTGCCCAATCATTTCGGCTATTTTTCGCGGTGCCTAATCATTTCGGCTATTTTTCTTTTTACTCGCTGCTTTTTATTGCGAGTTGCCTAATCATTTCGGCTGTTTTTTTTTTATTTTACTCGCTGCTTTTTATTGCGAGTTCCCCAATCATTTCGGCTGTTTTTGTATGCATACATTTTTACTTGCTGATTTCGTTGCAAGTTGCCGCATCATTTCGTCTATTTCATATGCATTTTTGGCTCGCTGATTTTTTTTTTATCGCGAGTGTGGAACTTGGAATCTGATGCCAATCTTAGTATCAGCATCGCTACGACTGGGATATTGCCAGGAGCGAATCATTATTTGCCTCCGTCGACGTTGAACAAAGTTGGCTTAGTAAACAGGGTTAGGATCCTGTCAACTAAGGCTTTTGACTTCATGAGCCGTAAGGGTCTCACATAGGTATTTCTCCCTACAAGTCATGAGGATCTCGCAGGTGTGTTTTCTCCTTAGGGATCGTGAGGATTCCTAAGTGTATGTTCCCCTGTAAGTCGTAAGGATCTTACAAAAGGGTTTTCTCCTTATAAGTCGAGAGGACTTATAAGGGTTGTTCACCGTATGGACATATCCCCAGTCACGGGTGGGACTTGGTTAGGGAAATGTTTATTCGCGCCCGTGGATTATATACAAGGGTTAGTACTGAGCCACTTGTAGGGCAATATCAAAGGTTGTGGGAGTTGCTTAAGAACAGGTTCAGGTCTCTGTAACTTAAGACTTTCAAATCTTATGAGCCGTGAGGGTCCCATAAGAGAGTTCTCCTTACGAGTCGTGAGGATCTCGCAAGTGTAATTTCTCCTTAGGAATCGTGAGGATCCCTAAGTGTGTTGCTTCCCTGTGAGTCGTAAGGATCTCACGCGGGCGGTTTCTCCTTACAAGGTCGAGACGCCCTTGTAAGTGTCTTTTAACGAGGTTGCGCCCTTTCGGGTTTTCACGAACACTCGCCGGTAGCCCTGCTGTTTTTACTCACGGAGCCCTTTCAGGTTTTCATCCGTGCCCATTTCGCTTATGGACATACCGTCTTTTTTTATTATTATTATTTTTTTTACGAGGTCGCGCCCTTTCGGGTTTTCACGAACACTCGCCGGTAGTCCTGCTGTTTTTACTCACGGAGCCCTTTTGGGTTTTCATCCGTGCCCCTTTTGCTTATGGACATACCGTTTTTATATTATTTTTTTCTTTTTTTTATCTAGTCAGCCTAAGGATGCTGCGGTAGTAGTTTAAAGACGTTTCGGCCGTCAGCTAGTTTTAGGACGTAGTGGTCTGTCGTTAGTTTAAGGACGTTTCGGTCCGCCGTCACCGTATTTGAGGTGAATCTCTAGTTTACTGACTTTTCGGTCTATGGGGCTTTCCCAATGAATGAGCATGATGCCCCCGGCATATCCATCTTTCTCGGAGCATGTGGTTGTGGCGGGCTTACCTTCCAGTTTTCGGACAACGCGAACTTGCCCTGTTGGTTTTGGTTTTCAACCCAGTTTTTGAAAACGTAGCAGTTTTCGATCGGATGGCCCAATACTTGGTGGTAAGGGCAATAACTAGGATTGTTGTCATCATTTAGTTGTAGCTGGTGTTTTGGCTCCGGTAGAGTGATAAGCTCGTACCACACCGCTAGTTCGAACAGTCTCCTTGTTTCATCCCGGGGAAATGAGTAAGGACGTTTCAACCTCTCAAAGAGGGGTTGCCGCTTGTTGTTTTGGCGAACAACCGGTCTAGGGCCACTCGATTGTTGTTGAGTGTTAGCGACGAAGGCCGTTTTTCCCTTTTCTTTATCCTTTTTGTTCGATCCGTTGTTTGCGGGTCCGAGATTTTTTCCGGGTATCGTGCAATTGCACGGCTGAATGTTCTCACAACTCCTCAATTCTTTCGTTTTAGAGATGGATTCCTTGAAGAGAGGGCCGAGGGCTACTTTTTTGTCGGAGTCGCTCGCGAAGGTGAAAACTCGCGGTTCCTCGGGATCAACCCTATGATAATTGTCAGCAATTTTTATACGCTCATCTGTCGCACTTTTCTGCTATCTACGAGCTTCACGCTTTGTCTGTTGAAGTGTTGCCTGTGTGCGACATACCCTTGCCACCAACACTTAAAGGAGTTGCAATCTTCAGTAGGATGTGTGATCTTTTGATGATATAAGCAGAAGTTAGGATGTACGTCCGCTTCATCAAGATATATCCTACCAGGAGAATTTTCTCTGAAAGAAGGCAGCCTCATCCCAATCGATATGGCTTTAGCGAATCGTTTCCTTGTCTTGATCCTGCTTTCATTTGCGGCGGGTGTACTTTGATCTGGTGGGAGTGTCTCGACCCTTTTGTCCATTCGCCGGCGTTTGGCCTTTTCAAATATGGCCATCTCACGCTCCCGATCGGCTTTACTTTTTAGATGAATTTCACTTAGGAAGGCGTCGATCATTTCTTCTGACGGCCATAGAATTTCTGGTTCAGGACCTGCCCCTCGTCTCTCGGTGCAAGGAGCTTCTTTATCGTCTATCGACGAGTGAGAGATCACATGGCAGCTTGCCATGCAATCCTCGGGTTCATCCGATGAGTCTTCGTCATCATCTCCGTCCTCAAGGACGCGACTGAGGAATTCCTGGAGCATGATTGGAGTCCGCGCCTCCTGGTTATACTCTTCCAGCGCGTCAATCTGCTTTTGTAGGTCCGTGCGCTTGTCGCCAGGCTTCACGGGCTTGTTGGATTTCTTCTTCTTTTTCGAAGATTTCGACGGCTTGGCATGAACGCTTTGGCTATCACCACCAATATTTGGAGTTGGGCATGGCTTCAGCATCCCTTCGATGATCTGGGGTTCTAGCGGGGTTATCCATCTGACTGCCGGGCATGTATGAAGATCATTCAGCATCCTTTTGGTTTTGGCTGACAGTATGACCTCCCATGGAGCCTCTTCAACAAAAGAACATGTTGCCCCCGGTGTGTCCGTCTTCTTAGGAGTATGTGGCTATGGCGGGTTTACTTTCCACTTCTTGGGCAGCGCAAACTTGCCTTGTAGGTATTGATCCTCGATCCATCCCTTAAAGGCTAAGCAATTCTCGATCGGGTGACTTACCGTTTGTTGGTAAGGGCAGTAATTGGGGTCGTTGACATCGCCTGGCTGCAACGGACGTTTTGGATTCGGCAAATTGATAAGTCTGTTGCGCACTGCCAGCTCGAATAGTCTCCTTGTTTTATTCTGAGAAAACGAGTAAGGACGTTGTTCCCGCCAAAAATTTCTGCGCAAAAGAGTCCAAGGTATCAAATGGCAGCGATACGCTTAAGAAGATGCGAACCAGTATCTTCCGGTCTGTATTTTGATAAACTCCCCAATGAGAAACTGTTAAATTATAATTGTATTGAAAGCATCTCAAAAAACCCTTCGATTTGATATATTATGGGCCTCATAATTCATCCGGGATCAAAAGTTATGAGCAAATGTGTTATGCACATGTGACCTAAAAAAGAAGATGCGAACCAGTATTTTCCGAGCTGTATTTTGACAAACTCCGGAATGAGAAACAGCTAAATTCTGATGGTATTGAAAGCATCTTAAAAAGAACTTCGATTTGATATATTATGGGCCTCATAATTCATCCGGGATCAAAATTTATGAGCAAATGTCTATGCACATGTGATCTAAGGAAGAAGATGCGAACCAGTATTTTCCGAGCTGTAATTTGACAAACTCCGGAATGAGAAATGGCTAAATTCTGATGATATTGAAAGCATCTCAAAAATACCTTCGATTTGATATATTATGGGCATCATAATTCATCCGAGATCAAAAATTATGAGCAAATGTGTTATGCACGTGTAATCTAAAGTAGCGCTCTACTACATGGGGAATGCATTTTTTAGTCCCACATCTAGAAAATGAGAGATATAGCTTCTCTACCACTCCCATATAAATAAGAGAGGATACCTCTTAGAAAGGATAGAGTTAAATTCTCAAAGGATTCAATACTCAAAGGAGCTTAGTTCTCCAAGATAGAAGCATGCTCCTCCATAATGCGCATATGCGCAAGCGCCATGTGCGCTACGTGCAACGCACGTATGCTCGCCATGCGCGCACCACGTGCAACGAACGTGTGCACCACATGAGAACATTTAATAATATTAAAAGGAGCCTGTTCTCCATATATAGAAGCCCTGCTTCTCCTCATAATGCGCATGTGCGCTACGTGCAACACACGTATGCTCGCCACGCGCGCACCACGTGCAACGCACGTGCGCATCACATGAGAACATTTAATAATATTAAAAAGAGCCTGTTCTCCATATATAGAAGCCCTGCTTCTCCTCATAATGCGCATGTGCGCCACGTGCAACGCACGTGTGTCCGCCACGCGCGCACCATATGCAACGCACGTGCGCACCACATACGAATATTCAATTAAAAGGAGACTCGTTCTCCATAGGAGCTTGCTCCCCCCATCATGCGCATATGTGCAAGATCCATGTGCGCTGCGTGCAAATATGAGCGCCCAACACGTGCGACGCACGTGCGCAAACGCAAAGAAGCCTTTTTCAGCAGCGAGAAGTTTAAGCTCCAGCCTGTTCTTCCCCCCTAATGAGTAAGACATGGTTCAAAGGGTACATCCCTCCACACCTTCGATATATGGCGCTGTAATCTCTCAGTGTCGTCGGAGAGGTGGTGGGTTCCAACGACCAATGATCCTTCTTTCTAAAATAAAAAAAAAGAGAAGAAGAGAGAACATTGACAGAGAAACAGAGAAAGAATTCAGAGAACTCCTAAAAAGAAAGTTTGAGAAGAAATCAGAAAGAAAAGAAGGTAAACCTTTGAAAAGAAGAATTTCTTCTGAAAAGATCAATGATCTAAGAACAAGATCAAGATCTTAAAATAAAAAGAAAAGATCAAATAATAGGAATAAAATAAGAAGTAATATACTTTTTTATTAGATCATTTGATCTACACAAAGGCATTGCCTTTTGATGAACCACTGGTTCTGGAATCTTAAAAAGATTCTTTTCTTAAATCCAAAATTGGATCAAAATATAAAACAGTGCCCTGCACTTGCAAAATTGGCACTGTTGCGCTCTTAGGTTGGCGCAAGCCGCCAGAGAATGCCACGTGTCTGCACCAGAATCACTTGCGCTAGGCGCTTATAAGATAGAGCATTGCTCTCTGAAATTGGCGCAACCCACCAAAGCGCGCCACGTGTCAGCAGTGCAAGCGCAGCGCACTGACGCAGCGCACTGCGCTTGCGTGACACGTGTCAATACCACAAGCGCTTGCGCTCAATGATTGGCGCAAAGCGCTTGACTAATGCACTGCATTGTTTAACTGAAGGGCCAGGCCCAAATCAAAAGGCCTAGTAAGTCAAAATAAATTGCAATGCAATAAAAGGGCAGAGCCCAAACAAAATTGATGATCTGCATCATTTATAAAAGGGCAGAGCCCAAGCAAAATTGATGCTCTGCATCATTTATAAAAGGGTAGAGCCCAAACAAAATAAGAAATGCAGTGCATTATTTAAAAAGGGGCAAAGCCCTAGCACATGCCTAATAGGCCAAAGACAAATAAAAGCGTTGAACATTTTTCAACTGGACTTAGCCCAATCATGGCCTTAAGTCCTCAAATTAAATTGACTGAGCAAGACTGCTCTCTTAAATCAATTTACATCCGGTTCAAGGGTACATCTCTGAACTCCTCTGACACCTATCGTTGTAATCCTTCAATGACGTCAGAGAGGTGACGGGTCCCGACAACCACATATTAATACAGGCTGTGGGGTCCTTAAACTCGTGGACCGAAACGTCCCTAAACTAATATTCGTCCCAAAGTGGGAATGTTGGACCGAAACGTCCTTAAACTAATGTTCGTCCCCAAATGGGAATGATGGACCACCACGTCCCTAAACTGGAACATGGACCACCACGTCCCTAAACTGGAACATGGACCTCAACGTCCTTAAACTACTTATGGACTACTACGTCTCTAAACTAGAACAATAGAGCCCCCAAATGCTCTTTTGTTGGATCTAAACGATCCTGTTTAAGTTGATCTTAGCTGCAAACCTGGCTAACGTATCCTTAAACATTCAAATGGACTATAAAACTTCAAATTAACTTTGGTTCAAGGGTACATCTCCGAACTCCTCTGACACCTGTCGTTGTAATCCTTCAACGTCGTCAGAGAGGTGACGGGTCTCGACGGCCATACATATTAAATGGACCACTACGTCCCTAAACTGGAACAACGGAGCCCCTAAATGCTCTTTCCGTTAAGTTGATCTTAGTCTCAAACAGGACTAACGTATCCTTAACGAGCATTTAAGTTGATCTTAGTCTCAATACGGCTAACGTATGCTTAAACTAAAACACCAAACCCAAATCTAAGTAAATACGGATTTGGACTAATCCACGTCCTACGGGCGATGGCATTACTTAGTCTCCGTATACAATCCACGGGCATCCACAAACAAACAAACACACACGACACGAAGTGAAATTCTGGAGAAGGAGAAAGTGGCTGCTGCGACGCGGTAGCGTAATTAACTGCAGGGGCTTGCACCTGCAGGGAAGAGCGTCCCCACAATCAAAAACCCCTCAAACGAGGGGGAATATGACAAAGTCTGCTACATCGACCGCATCCGTCTAAACCTCCGATACACGGTGCCATAAATCAACTTGGCATCTTCGGAGAAGTAGAAGGGTAAAACCATATAGCATCTGCCCCGAATCTCAGGTAAGACGTCCTCACGTCGTCGCCGCCATTCGGAGGGGAACAGACGTCCCAGTCTCTCCTCGAGGGATGGGCGTGGACGCACGTTGTTTTGGCAAACAACCGGTTTTGAGTTGCTCGGCTGTTGTTGAGTATTGGCGACGATGATCACTTTCCCTTTTCCTTTCTCATTTCGAGAGTCTGGCTTTGGAGGAGACGGTTTATGTCCCATCTGATCCATTTGGGCCAACTTGTCGATCAAGGCCTGAAAAGTAGTTGGCTTGAAGAACATCATGAATTGCGAGATGGTCGCTTGCGGATTAAGAGTGCCCATGAACATGCCTACCGCAGGTGCTTCTTCGATGCGTTGTTCGCACTTCGACCATAAGTTTCACCATCGTATTGCATATTGAACCCATGTTTCGCCTGGCCTTACCCTGGCGTTGATCAATGCGGTGACCGGGGTGCGCTCACTAGCGCTTGCAAATCTTTGTGTAAACAGTAGCTCCATCTCCGCAAGTGTTTTGACAGAGTCGTTAGGTAGCTCCGAATACCATTCAAAGGCCGTTTCTGCTAAGTTGCCGACGATTTGGCGAAGCAACAGTTTGTCGTCGCCTTCAGTGTTGCCGCATAAGGCCCTGAATTGAGCGACATGCTGATGTGGATTCCCCGTCCCTTTATATATATGGAACTTAGGGATCGTATATCCCGGCGGGTAACTTATTCGGTCATACCAGCCCGGATAGGGTCGTCCAGTCTTGACAACTTGGCTGGCCGCTTCATTCGCCTGGTGAGCTCGTATTTGCTGATGTAACACCCGAGCCCAATAATACTATTTCTGTTACTAGTTGAGTGTTATACATTGCTCATTTCAATTATCCTGATTATTTGGTGCTTTTTGCTAAATTTTAACCGGTTAAGTCATTTTGACACATAACAAATTTTAACACCCAAAATAAAATTTAAAATATCCATGTTGGCCTACTCGTCGCCACTAGTCGCGTGGTAGCGTCCGCGTGTCGAGATTTCTTTCCGTTCGGCTAAACGGGCAAGTTTGGACGGCTACGCGCGCGTGCAAGTGTCCGACTTGGGGGCATGCATTTTAATCATTAAACACCTCTTTTCAAAATTTGGAACTCGCTTAAAATCCTATAATTTGAATTTAAAACATTTGGACGCAACCCGGGCGCGATTTGGAAATGTTTCATTTAGCGCCGAAAATGCCCATTTATTTAAATATATTAAACTATATATATTTTCTGTTACCTTAGATTTAACGTTCAAATCTTTTCTTAAAATCTTATTTTAAATTTCTTTTGTTTGGCAGCCAATCACGAGGGGGGTTTCACCCTCGTGGGCCCCAATCTCTCTCTCCGTCTCTCTCTTATTCTCTCAATCTCTCTCTAATCTCTAACTGCCTCACCCTCTCTCTCTTCTCTGTCTCTCTCTCTCTCCTCCTTTAAATCTTCTCTCTCTCTCTTCATCAAATCTCTCTCTCCCTCTATAAATATTTTCCTCACGTCCTCAACTCGAGAAAACCCAACACGAACCTCACCGAACCCTAACCCTAGCTTCGTCGTGCCCTCGCCGCCGACCTCCCCGCGACCTCGCCTTCGCCGTCCTCGCCTCCACAACCTAGCCGCACCCCCTACCTCCTCTCCTCCCTCCTACAGAGCCCGCGACCCAACCCCGACGCCACCTCCTGCACACAGATCTCGCCGTCGCCGCCGCCTCCCATCGCCGACGACACCAGAATCCTTATCCCTTCATCCTCGTCCCGACCTCGTCGTCGTCTTCCTCCTCCCCTCGCCGGACCACCACCAGAACCCGAGCCCGACCCTAGCACCAATCCCCGGGTCGCCGGAAAACGTGCCGACGATCCTCGCCGTCGTCACCAGAGCCACTTCCGACCACCTCCTCTTCCCTGCGACCAGAACCCGGCCTTTACCTCCCCTCATCGCACAGCACCACCCTTTCCAACGAGCCCAGAAGCTGTCCAGCCTTCGCTGCCGTTGCCGCTGCTTCGCCGGCGTCCCATCGCCGTCGAACCCGTCACGGTTGCCACCTTTGCCATCCCTGTAAGCATCTCTTGACTTTCCTTTTAGGTTAGACCCCCTCGCTGGTCCTTGTTCACGTTTATCGTATGGTTGCTAACTTGTCGTCGTTTTGACTTTTGCCGGATTCCGACCGTGCCGTCGTTTGGACCCGACGCTCCAGCAAAGTACTCTGGTCTGTGTGGTCCCGCTGTTCGCTGTTAGGACTCGATCCGTGGCCTGTGCACCCGTCTCGTGTTTTCCGCCGATATTGCATCCGTACTTTCCGGTTTGCGAAACCGTCGAGGCAAGTATCCGAATACTTGCTTTAACATGCTAGTGCACAAGATCAAGTCTTGCTATACACTTGATTTTCATATCATTTTATAACTTAGAATTGACGGTTACAATTATTCTTAACATTGAATCGGTATAATAGTTTCTTGTAAGTAATCAGTCTGCTATCACACCATACCTTAACTAACTAAACCAAGTAAATCGTCCTTGCTTCATTTGTTAAATCACCCATGAGACAATTATTATGTTTTAGTTTAAATTCATGTAGCTTCATTACTTTATGTTGTTGATATTGCTTCACCTTTTGACTATTGCACCCAAGGGTGCCTGAACCTGTTAATAAGAGAATACAAAGCACCACTGTGTTTACATGGAATAATATTGTTATTTACTGGTTCCTGCTGTTGTTCCTTATTCGTTTCTATACCTGTTATGAGCATACACCTGATATATATTTACATACTGATACATCGGACATGACACCCTGTACTTACTGACTCAACCTACTGTACTACGACCTGACTTGTTACATGATCTCATGCCTAATGCCGACAAACTTGACTTGGGGTCCTCATGGACCACTCCTGTTACCTGATCCTGTGTCGGCATTAATCCTTGATTATTGAATACCTGACCTGACATACATAACTTGGGGGTATGGGGAAATCAAAGGTGAAACTGACTTGTAACTCAACAGTTCGATACCGGTTCTGATCAGTCTTACGGGCTTGGCCTGCCCCGGAGTGATGATGCTGACATCACTCATCCATCCAGCTACCTATTACTGCTTAGCGGCACGTCTCGGATTCAGCCCCGAGAACCTTGACCGTGGTCCCGGGCACGCACGGGATACTATTGAGTTACATCGACGATTCATCAATTGATTTCAAAGACTTTAGAGTAGAAATCTGATAGGACAGTTTAGTTACCACTGCACGTTACCCTGCACTGTTATTTCTTAGTACTGCTTTATTCATGTTCATACCTGCATTGCTTATTATCATGTTTATATTATATTATATGGTTGACATGACGCGCTGACGTCTGGGTTTTGCATGGCCCAGATTCCTTACCACTGTCGACGACCGAGCAGGAGTACTTCAGCCAGCAGGCTGAACTGTGAGTCCTTAGTGATTAGTTTATTTATTTCATTTCATTTCCAGATGTGAGCCCGCATTATGGGACATACTGTTTATTTATTGTATTGGATCATTTGCTTCCGCACTATTGTTTATTGACTCTTGTTATTATGGATTTGGACATGTGTTAGATTAGTTTATTTATACTGTTCTTGTTATCTCTAGGACTTAGGCGACTTGAGTGGAGTTAAGTAATTGCGGCTATGATACCGCGGCATAGCTACAATGCAGTACTCTATTTAAGTATCTTGGAGTTCTAGCCTTGATCTATACTCAGAATCTATCATCATGCTAATGTTGGGTACTTTGATTTCCAGGAATATGGCCGGTAAGAATTTGAAGATGGACCAAAGACGTGCGGTCATAGCCGCCAGGCGTAGAGTGATAAGGGGATTGCTGGAAAATCTAAAGGGACAGACCGAGCTGGAACCGGCATCTGCACTGAACCAAACGTCTGTACGTAGAAGTATTCCGGTGAATAGGCGCAGCGTAGCACCAATGAAGAAAACAATTGTGGGTGTTCGGAAAGGGAGCGTGATTTGTAACTACTGCCATGTACCCGGACATGTGCGAAAGGAGTGTCGTAAGAGGCTGGGACTCTGTTTTAGATGTGGAGCGGCAGATCACGCCGTTAGTGCTTGTCCGTCGAAGCTTCGTACAAGGGATGATATTCAGGAGCCTCCGCAGAGACCGTTCCAAGGGCAGAGACAGCTGACTCAAAGATCTAATCAGGCTCGAGCTTTCACGTTGACAGCTGAGGAAGCTAAGGCATCAGGAGAAGTGGTTTCAGGTGCTTTACTCGTTCATGGTTTTCCCGCTTTGGCATTATTTGATTCCGGAGCATCCCACTGTTTTATGTCATCCAAATTTATAACTACACACTCGATTACCTGCACGACCCTGTCTAGTTTCTAGGACATACACACTGGGAATGGGAAAATCATAGCTAGTAAGGAATGTAGAGATTGTACAGTTGTTGTTTGCGGACGGGAGCTTTTTGCAGATTTCTTGGTGATAGATACGGGCAGTTATGAAGTAGTCTTGGGAATAGATTTTCTTGGCACTTTCCACGCACACATTGACTGTAGGGCAAGGAAAGTAATTTTCCAGATTCCCGGACACCCTGAGTTTACTTTTACTGGAGGAAGCAGCTCTGTCGGGCCAGTTGAGTTTAGGGCTAGGCCGACAAACAGTGTTCTTGCGACTATGGAAATGGATAGTAATGAAGAGCCGGCAGTTGTTCACGACTTTATGGATGTGTTTGAGGATATATCAGGCTTACCGCCGAAGCGGGATGTGGAGTTTGCGATTGACCTTATTCCTGGTGCAGCGCCAGTATCAAAATCTTATTATCCGATGGCACCAGTAGAATTGGAAGAAGTTAAGAAACAAGTTGGTGAATTACTCGAGAAGGGATGGATTCGAAGCAGCAACTCACCTTGGGGAGCTCCAGTCCTTTTAGTAAAGAAGAAGGATGGCACGAGAAGGATGTGCATTGATTATCGAGAATTGAATCGGGTGACTATTAAGAACAAGTACCCGATCCCTCGCATTGGAGAACTTTTGAGCAGCTTAGTGGCGCGAGGGTATTCTCGAAACTGGATTTGCGATCAGGATATCATCAGGTCCGAGTGAAAGCAGAAGACATTTGCAAGACGGCGTTTCGAACTCGATATGGACATTTTGAGTATCTAGTGAGGCCCTTCGGAGTGACGAATGCGCCGGCAATATTCATGGATTTAATGAACATGGTCTTTTCACCTTACCTGGACCAGTTTATTGTGGTATTCATTGACGATATCCTGGTATACTCGAAGAGTCCGGAGGAGCACGCTGAGCATTTAAGGATCGCACTGCAGACGCTGAGACGGGAGAAATTGTTCGCGAAGATGAGTAAGTGTGAGTTCTGGCTGGAAGAAGTGAAGTTTCTGGGGCATGTTGTGTCGGGCGATGGAATCGCCGTTGATCCCGAGAAGATTGCAGCAGTTCGAGATTGGCCAACTCCAAGGAATGTGGCGGAGATAAGAAGTTTTCTTGGACTCGCCGGATACTACCGAAGATTTGTGGAGAACTTCGTTCGTTTAGCTGAGCTGTTAACCAAGCTTACGCGCAAGGAGGTACCGTTTGTTTGGACGGATGGATGTGCATTGGCCTTCGAGACGTTGAAGCAAAAGTTGATAACCGTCCCGATCCTGACCGTACCAGATAATTCAGGAGGACTGGTGATTCACAGCGACTCATCCGGAAAAGGATTGGGATGTGTTTTGATGCAGAATGGGAAAGTCGTCGCTTACGCATCAAGACAACTGAAGACTCATGAGAAGAACTATCCGACTCATGACTTAGAGCTTGCAGCCGTGATCTTCGCCCTGAAGATTTGGAGACACTACCTTTTGGGCGAGAGAGTCGAAGTCTTTACTGATCACAAGAGTTTGAAGTATGTGTTCACTCAGAAGGAGTTGAACATGAGGCAACGCAGATGGTTGGAGCTGATGGCCGACTACGACCTTGATCTTAAGTACCATCCGGGAAAGGTTAACGTCGTGCCGGATGCGCTTAGTCGGTTACCAGCGATTCATGTATTGACCGCACAAAGGGAGATCATTGCGGATTTTCGAAGATTTGATTTGGAGGTTGTGCTACCACATGCTACGGGACAGTTGATGCAATTGCAAGTACAATCGTCCTTAGTTGAGAAGATTAAAGTGGCACAATCGCAGGATCCTAGACTGCAAAAGTTTCGAGAGCAGGTTGAAGCCGGACTACGAACCGATTTACTGATCCACGAAGATGGTTCGTTGAGATATGGTAGCCGTGTATGTGTGCCAAAGGGGGATGTGCGTGAAGAGCTTATGAAGGAGGCACACAGTTCAGCTTACTCTATACATCCAGGAGGGACAAAGATGTACCGAGATATTCGACAGCACTTCTGGTGGGAAGGTAGGAAATGAGAGATTGCTCGCTTCGTGGCTAAGTGCTTGGTGTGTCAGCAAGTCAAGGCTGAACACCAAAGGGTTGCTGGTTTATTGCAACCACTTCCGATTCCTCAGTGGAAGTGGGAACATATAACCATGGATTTCGTGACGGCTTTACCGCGGAGTCCAAAGGGCAACAATGCTGTATGGGTGATTGTCGATCGGTTGACCAAGACAGCTCACTTTATTCCTTTTAGGGTTGGTCAATCGACGGAGACTTTGGCAGAGCGGTACATGCAGGAGATTGTAAGATTGCATGGAGTACCGGTGAGCATCGTGTCCGATCGGGACACTCGGTTCTTGTCGCACTTCTGGAGGAGTTTACAAGAAAGTTTGGGGACTCGATTGAAGTTTAGCACAGCTTATCATCCTCAGACTGATGGACAATCGGAGAGAACGATCCAGACCCTTGAAGATATGTTGAGGGCTTGCATGTTGGACTTCAAAGGTTCTTGGGAGGATCATCTACACCTGGTGGAGTTTTCGTACAACAATAGCTTCCAAGCGACTATTCAGATGGCTCCGTTTGAAGCGTTGTATGGTCGTAAGTGCCGCTCACCGGTTTGTTGGGATGATGTGGGTGAACGAAGGTTACTAGGACCAGATTTAGTGGTACAGACAGTCGAGAAGGTAAATACAATCAGGAAGCATATGAAGGCAGCTCAAGACAGACAGAAAAGTTGGGCCGACACGTCAAGAAGACCTCTAGAGTTCGCCGTGGGTGATTTGGTATTCCTGAAGATATCACCGACTAGAGGGGTGATTCGCTTTGGGAGTCGGGGAAAACTTAGTCCTCGATTCGTTGGACCCTTCGAGATATTGGAGCGTGTTGGAGAGGTAGCGTACCGTTTGGCGTTACCACAGTCCTTGGCAGGAGTGCACGATGTGTTTCATGTATCCCAACTACGGAGGTATGTCCGAGATGAAACTCACGTCTTGGATCATTCGGAGTTGACCGTACGGGAAGACCTAAATTTGAGGAGCGACCGGTGGAAATCAAGGATCGAAGAGAAAAGGTTCTTAAGAGCAAGGTTATCCCTCTTGTACTAGTTTCTTGGGGTAATCGATTGCATGGAGAATCCACTTGGGAGCGAGAGGACGAGATCCGGCAGAAATTTCCTCACCTTTTTCTCGTAGTTAGCTATCTTGTATTCTTGGAATTTCGAGGACGAAATTCTTTTTGTAGTTGGGTATGATGTAACACCCGAGCCCAATAATACTATTTCTGTTACTAGTTGAGTGTTATACATTGCTCATTTCAATTATCCTGATTATTTGGTGCTTTTTGCTAAATTTTAACCGGTTAAGTCATTTTGACACATAACAAATTTTAACACCCAAAATAAAATTTAAAATATCCATGTTGGCCTACTCGTCGCCACTAGTCGCGTGGTAGCGTCCGCGTGTCGAGATTTCTTTCCGTTCGGCTAAACGGGCAAGTTTGGACGGCTACGCGCGTGTGCAAGTGTCCGACTTGGGGGCATGCATTTTAATCATTAAACACCTCTTTTCAAAATTTGGAACTCGCTTAAAATCCTATAATTTGAATTTGAAACATTTGGACGCAACCCGGGCGCGATTTGGAAATGTTTCATTTAGCGCCGAAAATGCCCATTTATTTAAATATATTAAACTATATATATTTTCTGTTACCTTAGATTTAACGTTCAAATCTTTTCTTAAAATCTTATTTTAAATTTCTTTTGTTTGGCAGCCAATCACGAGGGGGGGTTTCACCCTCGTGGGCCCCAATCTCTCTCTCCGTCTCTCTCTTATTCTCTCAATCTCTCTCTAATCTCTAACTGCCTCACCCTCTCTCTCTTCTCTCTCTCTCTCTCTCTCCTCCTTTAAATCTTCTCTCTCTCTCTTCATCAAATCTCTCTCCCCTCTATAATTATTTTCCTCACGTCCTCAACTCGAGAAAACCCAACGCGAACCTCACCGAACCCTAACCCTAGCTTCGTCGTGCCCTCGCCGCCGACCTCCCCGCGACCTCACCGTCGCCGTCCTCGCCTCCACAACCTAGCCGCACCCCCTACCTCCTCTCCTCCCTGCTACAGAGCCCGCGACCCAACCCCGACGCCACCTCCTGCACACAGATCTCGCCGTCGCCGCCGCCTCCCATCGCCGACGACACCAGAATCCTCCTCCCTTCACCCTCGTCCCGACCTCATCGTCGTCTTCCTCCTCCCCTCGCCGGACCACCACCAGAACCCGAGCCCGACCCTAGCACCAATCCCCGGGTCGCCGGAAAACGTGCCGACGATCCTCGCCGTCGTCACCAGAGCCACCTCCGACCACCTCCTCTTCCCTGCGACCAGAACCCGGCCTTTACCTCCCCTCATCGCACAGCACCACCCTTTCCAACGAGCCCAGAAGCTGTCCAGCCTTCGCTGCCGTTGCCGCTGCTTCGCCGGCGTCCCATCGCCGTCGAACCCGTCACGGTTGCCACCTTTGCCATCCCTGTAAGCATCTCTTGACTTTCCTTTTAGGTTAGACCCCCTCGCTGGTCCTTGTTCACGTTTATCGTATGGTTGCTAACTTGTCGTCGTTTTGACTTTTGCCGGATTCCGACCGTGCCGTCGTTTGGACCCGACGCTCCAGCAAAGTACTCTGGTCTGTGTGGTCCCGCTGTTCGCTGTTAGGACTCGATCCGTGGCCTGTGCACCCGTCTCGTGTTTTCCGCCGACATTGCATCCGTACTTTCCGGTTTGCGAAACCGTCGAGGCAAGTATCCGAATACTTGCTTTAACATGCTAGTGCACAAGATCAAGTCTTGCTATACACTTGATTTTCATATCATTTTATAACTTAGAATTGACGGTTACAATTATTCTTAACATTGAATCGGTATAATAGTTTCTTGTAAGTAATCAGTCTGCTATCACACCATACCTTAACTAACTAAACCAAGTAAATCGTCCTTGCTTCATTTGTTAAATCACCCATGAGACAATTATTATGTTTTAGTTTAAATTCATGTAGCTTCATTACTTTATGTTGTTGATATTGCTTCACCTTTTGACTATTGCACCCAAGGGTGCCTGAACCTGTTAATAAGAGAATACAAAGCACCACTGTGTTTACATGGAATAATATTGTTATTTACTGGTTCCTGCTGTTGTTCCTTATTCGTTTCTATACCTGTTATGAGCATACACCTGATATATATTTACATACTGATACATCGGACATGACACCCTGTACTTACTGACTCAACCTACTGTACTACGACCTGACTTGTTACATGATCTCATGCCTAATGCCGACAAATTTGACTTGGGGTCCTCATGGACCACTCCTGTTACCTGATCCTGTGTCGGCATTAATCCTTGATTATTGAATACCTGACCTGACATACATAACTTGGGGGTATGGGGAAATCAAAGGTGAAACCGACTTGTAACTCAACAGTTCGATACCGGTTCTGATCAGTCTTACGGGCTTGGCCTGCCCCGGAGTGATGATGCTGACATCACTCATCCATCCAGCTACCTATTACTGCTTAGCGGCACGTCTCGGATTCAGCCCCGAGAACCTTGACCGTGGTCCCGGGCACGCACGGGATACTATTGAGTTACATCGACGATTCATCAATTGATTTCAAAGACTTTAGAGTAGAAACCTGATAGGACAGTTTAGTTACCACTGCACGTTACCCTGCACTGTTATTTCTTAGTACTGCTTTATTCATGTTCATACCTGCATTGCTTATTATCATGTTTATATTATATTATATGGTTGACATGACGCGCTGACGTCTGGGTTTTGCATGGCCCAGATTCCTTACCACTGTCGACGACCGAGCAGGAGTACTTCAGCCAGCAGGCTGAACTGTGAGTCCTTAGTGATTAGTTTATTTATTTCATTTCATTTCCAGATGTGAGCCCGCATTATGGGACATACTGTTTATTTATTGTATTGGATCATTTGCTTCCGCACTATTGTTTATTGACTCTTGTTATTATGGATTTGGACATGTGTTAGATTAGTTTATTTATACTGTTCTTGATATCTCTACAACCGTAATGTGACTGTGGATGGATACTTCCTACCCACAGGTGGCATGGTTGGCTATGTTACGTGCCCAATCTTGCGTACTCAGGGAAGCGGGGCGTGACAGCTGAGCTATATAGTCATCCAGTGCGGCCTTGGAAATGGTTTCCTCCTTGGCTGCTGAAAGAGCCGGAGGAGGATTAGATGTCTCCCCTCTATCATCTTCAATAATGATCGGAGGATCTTCAGCCGGAGGATCCGGCTGTAACATCATTCCTACCATGTCTTGGAAGAGAAGCGCCATTCGTTTTATGTTGGCAGCTTGTTCTGAAGCTTGTTCTGCGTAAGAAGTCAGCATCGGTTTCTTGTTCATGACGCTGCTCTGATGATGCCTCCGAGCTTTCTTTTGGCCCGGTAAGTGCGGCCATTGCAGTCATCATTTCCTGAAGCTTCTGTTGTTGCTCCTGGGCTTTTGTCACGGATCGGGTAAGCGGTCGGTGACCCGTCGAAGCACGGCCTTCCTCCTTTTCGGAAGCCATATAAACAGTATGCACCACCATGCCCCCAGACTTGGGGCGTTTAGATTCAGTGTCTTTGCGATTTGCCAAAGACACAGGGATCTTCCCCGACCTCCTTCTTTTTTGAGTGATCGAAGTTGAGGGGGCCGTTGTAGTGGGCACCCAAGTAGCTGTTGCTTTTTGTGGCTTGACGGAGTAATCCTTCTCCTGCCGAACCTTCATCTTTTTCTGTCGGCGGAGATAGTCTTGATCAATCACCGACTCCTGGACCTGACGCCAGACTTTGTAAATCTTAGAGGACAGCCGGTGAGGGGGCTGCTCCAGCTTCGCCTTTGAGGATTTCTCCATAGGTGGAGGAGATCTTTTCAACATGGCAGTGGGTGAATTCCTGCGCACCCTATTAAGCAGCTCGGAGCTGTTCCAGTTGGAACAGCTGGAACAGCAGCATTGACTTCTACCATTGGGGCTGGTGGAGTTAGCCCAGAGGGGGAGTTGCCCCCAGCCTTCCTTACTCGGTGCCAATGGCGACGTCGAGCGTGTCGTGCGGATGGAGTTGTTTCAGCTATAAGGGTGACTTCGTCATGCTCCCTGCTTTGAGGAGAGACTGTTATTGGTGCTAACCTGTCGAAGACTGACACCCGTTGAGAAGCAATATCTAATCTGTCAAAGACAGACCTCTGGGCAGCTTTGAGGACCTCGCCTGGTGCAGCAACCGGAATGGCCAGCCTTGTAAAAACTGACTTCTTGGAAGGAGGAGCCTTTCCAATGATTTCGTCCGCTTGAGCCGGGATGGCTATCCGCTTTGGGATGGTAGCTTCGGGTATCGCGGGCTTGTAGACGTTCTGGCCCAATCTGTTGAAAACTGAGGTATTGAAGTTGGACGACTCGTTGAGAGGGGCCGCGGCAGTGGTAAGTCGATGAAAGACTGACTTCTTTGGGGCTTCTTGCAACGTCATTGGGGCATTGAAGCTCATCGGTGGGAGCATGGTCCCGAAGAATAGTCCAGCGGTGGCTTAAGTTACCTGCTCCACTGGCATCTTAAAAAGGGAGGCTGCTTGGGGCCCATAAGTCACTCCTCCAGCAAGGACGGAGCGAGAGTTGCAGTTGCAGGTAGTGCATTTTGAAGCCATTGATTTTCTGTTTTCTACACGGAGCAAGACACCAAATCTAAGTACCTTGAATCCACAGGCAATCATAGCAAACCGTGATTCGTTCGTGAACACGACACACGAAGTGTGGAGTGGAAAGAGGAAGAGGTCCCACCGGGCGTGCCAGAATCTGTTCCCCTCCGAATCATGGGAGATGCGACCGCGTAGGCTCGTCTTGCCTGAAATTCGGGGCAGATGCTAATTGGTGCTATCCGTCCACCTCTCCGAAGATGCCAAGTTGATTTATGGCACTGTGTATCGAAGGTTTAAATGGATGCGGCCGATGTAGCAGACTTCGTCAGATTCCCCCTCGTTCGAGGGGTTTTTGATTGTAGGGACGCTCTTCCCTGCAGGCGCAAGCCCCTGCAGTTAATTACGCTACCGCATCGCGGTAATAACTTTCTCCTTCTCCAGATGGTCACTTCGTGTCGTGGGTGTTTATTTTGTTTGTGGTTGTCCGTGGATTGTATACAGAGACTAATTCACGTTGTTGCCCGTAGGACGTGGATTAGACAAAATCCGTATCTTTTTAGATTTGGGTTTGGGGGTTGGGTTTAAGGATACGTTAGCCGCATTTGAGACTAAGATCAACTTAAACGTGTGTTAAGGATACGTTAGTCTAATTTCCAGACTAAGATCAACTTAACAGGATCATTTAGATCCAACAAGAGAGCATTTGGGCTCTATTGTTTAGTTTAGGGACATTTCAGTCGATTTCCAGTTAGGGACATAGTGGTCCATTGTTAGTTTAAAGTCATCCCGGTCAAGGTTAAGGACATCGTAGTCCGTGGGTTTAAAGGGACCCCACAGTCCAGGTTAAAGACATCGTAGTCTATAAATTTTAAGGACATCGTAGTCCATGAGTTTATGGACCCCACAGTCCGTGAAATGTGTGGTTATCGGGACCCGTCACCTCTTTGAAGACGTTGAGGAATTACAACGACAAATATCAAAGGAGTGAAGAGATGTACCCTTGAACCAAGGTGGATTAAGTGATCTGTAGTCCAATTTAGAACCAAGATCAGTTAATTATATTGTGAGCACGTTGGCTCAGTTGAGTCTGAGTTGAGAACTTATGGCCAACTTGGGCTAAGTCCAATTGGATTTGAAGTGTTGGCCCTTTGCTGGACCATTAGACATTTGTCTGGGTTCAAGCCCACATTATTTAGCAATGCTAAACATTTTCATCTTCGATTTTCTCAATTTTGAGATTCATTTGGAGGAAGGACTTTTGCCTCTGGAAAATTAGCCAATTTGGCTAAAAGTAGTGTTAAGCACTAGAAAAAACAGTGTTAAATACTAGAAATAAAACTCTCAAATTAGTGTTAAACACTATATAAAAAAGGGTCACGTGGGGACACGTGAGGGCACCCAAAGGTGGGGCCAGATCTCCTTTATTTTGTTCTCAGAATAAATAAGTGTTAAACACTTTTAATTTTTTTAAGGCCGTCGTGTGAGCACGTGATGGGCATCCATCCATTGGATATTAAAGGGATTTGTTAGGGGTCGCGTGGGGACAAGTGAGGGCGTCCTAAATGTGGAGCCAGATCTCCTTTATTTTATCCTCAAATCTGCGAATAAGTGTTAAACACTTTTTATATTTTTATTTTGAGCATCACGTGTTGACACGTGATGGTCATCTGTGCGCTGACTGTTAAAGCGTTTGCTAAGGGGTCACGTGGTAACACGTGAGAGCGCCCAAAGCTTAGATTTCCTTTGCTTTTATTCCCTTTGTTTTAGAGGTCACGTGAGAGCACGTGAGGCATTGCCTCAAAGCCTTTTCCTTTTTATTTTTGGGGATCTCTTCAGGGGTCACGTGGGGACATGTGACCTTAGTTCTTTTTTCATGTACAGAGATCTTTTAAGTCCCTTTATTTCTTTAAGAATTAAATTCTTTATAGGGTTAAACCCTAATTATGATTTTGGAGGAATTAAATTCCTGTTGTGAAAGGATTAAATTCTTATGTAGGGTTAAACCCTAATTTTCTTTTAGAGGAATTAAATTCCCATATATGTAAAAGAATTAAATTCTTGTACAGGGTGAAACCCTAGTTCTGTCTTGGAGGAATTAAATTCCTATAAATTTGGGAGAATTAAATTCTCAAATAGGGTTAAACCCTGATTTTTGTCCATCTTGAAGGAATTAAATTCCTATAACTTTGGGAGAATTAAATTCTCATATAAGGTTAAACCCTAGTTTTGTTTTGAGAGAATTAAATTCTCTAAACTCAATTCCCCCTCTAAGTTTTGGATCTGCATGGCAGGATCTCAACCCGATGGGAATTAAATTCTCAACTTATGGGGAAATGTGCTCTGTGCAGATCTTCAACAAGAGGAAGAACTAAGTTCTTTGCAAAACAGTTAAACTCTTAGATTTTTGAGAATTAAATTCTCTTTTTTCTGAAGTTTTGAACCCCTTTCTTTTTCTCACCTAGGGTTTTCTTTCTTGTTGAGAATTAAATTCTCTTTTCTTTTCTCTCTGAATTTTCAAGATGCCAAAATTCTATATCCAAAACTCTATATCCCCTTCTCTTCTCTTGGCTCCTATTTATAAGGGGAGGAAAAGAATCAATTTGTTTAGCAAATCTTCCATTGAAAGATTTGATTTGTTTTCATCATTAATCTGAGCCTTTAGATTATTAGGTGAATTTTATTCACCGTTGGATTTTTTAATCCAAAGATATTCTATTTGTTATTTCTGGTGAGATTTAGGGAAAATCTTTCCTTGTCCAAGATTTTTCCATAAATTGGTGATATTTAATCACCTTTGGATTTTTAATCCAACGGTCCCCATAATCCTTTTCCATTTGGAAAGATTTAGAGAAATTTAGAATTTTAATCCTATTAACTGTAAGGCTTTCGAAACCAGTCACGTGGTGACACGTGACCCTTGGTCACGTGTGAGCACGTGACCCCCGATTGAGTCCTTTTCTCAGCGTTTATTTACGCTTCAGTTTTAACCATTACGTGTCAACACGTGACCATTGGTCACGTGTGAGCACGTGATACCTCATTGAGGTATTTCCTTCAGCCGTTTGTTTTTATTTCTGTTTTAACTATCACGTGTCAACACGTGACCATTGGTCACGTGTGAGCACGTGACCCCCAATTGGGTCCTTCTTCAGCCGTTTGTTTTTATTTATGTTTTAACTATCACGTGTCAACACGTGACCATTGATCTCGTGTGAGCACGTGATACCTCATTGAGGTAATTCCTGATTTTTAATCAGGGAACAGTTCATAACATATTTGCTCATAATTTTTGATCCCGGATGAATTATGAAGCCCATAATATATCAAATCGAAGGGTGTTTTGAGATGCTTCCAGTACCATCAGAATTTAGCTGTTTCTCATTCGGGAGTTTGTCAAAATACAGCTCGGAAAATACTGGTTCGCAATTTTGTTAAGCGTATCGCTGCCATTTGATACCTTGGGCTCTTTGCGCAGAAATTTTTGGCGGGAACATATACACCTGTTCATTTTTATACTCCTATTTCCTTATGAGGCAATCCTACCCGAGTATAACTCGCTGACGAACCTTCCTTTTCTTTCTCTATCTTTGGAATGTTCGTCGGATAAGAATGAGTATTATGGCGAGGATCAAGGTGTGAAGCCAACTTATGAAGATTATGCAGACTGGACGATGGAAGATTAGCTAGATTTAATTTTTGTTGTTGCCCACATGTTCAGGGCTTTTGTTTCTCCTCGATGTAATTAAACTACTTAGTTTATTTTACTCTTTCTTTTGGGATGTAATAAAGTTTGGTTAATGGAAATAAATGCCTTTCGCTTTTATTATTTTTGTTTTGGTACACATCCTGCATGTTAAATATTCATACGCTTAACATAACTGTATTGAATAGACCACCTTCAATACAGTTAGGTTGCGGACCATGCTACGTCATCCTTCTCCTTCTTTTGGGAAGCGGGGCGTGACAGGTTTTTGTGGTGGCCCATGCAGGTCCTCTTGTGTACTAAAATAAAACCGTTAACTGACTTATTATATTTGTGAATCTCATTCATCTATACCGATATCGTAGTTTTCCTATGTCCCTTGTCCCTTCCTTGACATTCTGTACCCTGTCCATGACCTTCCCTTCAGGTCATGGCAAATCTTTCCGACGAGGATGACATGTCCGATATTACTTTTGAAGCTACAACTAGAGATTCAGACGACGAAGTAGTAGACTCTCAGGCGGTTACTTCCGACGGTGACTCGGAAGACGAAGAAGTCGATGGTGCAACTCCGGAACCTATGATGGCCAATGACTCCGAAGACGAAGAAGAAGATCCCGAGGAAGAGGAGCATATAAAGGATGGGCCAGAAAAAGAAGCTCCTGTGGCGGAAGAGAATCATATGGAATATGATCCGGATAAGGATGTTCCTGCAAAGGAACAAAACCCTATAGAGGTGAAATCAGAGAACGAGGCTCCTGCCGAGAATGAGTCGAAGGACGAAGCTTCGAGTGAGGAGGAACTCGAAGCCGAAGAAACTCAGGCAGTTGTCCCCACAAGGCACCGTGGAAATGGTCGTACCTTTCTTAGTGCGAGGACCTATCACCACTTGTTGAACTCCCATAATCGAGACTAATAAGTCTTTTCCTTTCCTTTGGCCGAATAAAATGATGTTAAGGGCATGTCCTTACTTTCCGGTTGTACTCTCCATATTGAAGTTGGATAATAAAATCTTAGTTTCGAGCAAAAATCTCTCGTGTCTTTTGCTCTTCTTATTAGTCTCTCTCTTGCATTAATTGTTGTTCTTCCATGCAAGCTATTATCTTGTCTCATCCCTCAGCCTGTTTGTAACCTAACCTATTCTGATCATCAATGGCCGGAAGACACCATGGAGTCAATGAAGCCGCTGCTCAGCAAGCAGCTATGCTACAAATGGTGTAAGGACCACTGGAGCAGCAGCAGCAGCAGACAGCTGCCCTTCATCAGGAGCTACGAGAAAGTAGGCAGCAACAAGCAGAGATTTTAAGTAAGGCACTAACCCCAGTTCCTCAAAGTTCGGCGGGAGTGAAGCAGTTCAGATCACTCCACCCTAAAACTTTTTCGGGGAAGGAAACTCCCTTAGAAGCTAAGGAATGGCTCAAGGGAACAGTCAATTATCTCAGTGCCGCTCAAATTCCGAAAGACGCGTGGGTGAACATTGCCAAACTATAACTTACGGATAATGGCAGGATATGGTGGGAGGCAGAGGAAAGTAGATTGAAGGAGCCCATCGACTGGGAAATGTTCAAACAGCGTTTTGATACCCAGTACTTTCCAGCTGTGGCACACCTAGAGATGGAAAGAGAGTTTATATATTTCCAACAAGGGAGCATATGGGATAAGTGGGTGGATAAGTACGGTTCGGAGTTCGCAAGGTTAGGTCGGTTCGCGCATCATCTGGTGGCAACCCCAGAACTTTATGCTAAGAGATTCAGACAAGGATTGGACCTGAAGACGCAGTCCTCCATGTCTTCTGCTACTCTTTCGACTTATGATGAAATCTTAGAGGCGACACGAAACTTTGAAGACCTTCAGAGACGCATGAGGAAGGATGACCGTTTGTCTGGCATTAAGCAACCAGCCAATCAAATTCTTGGAGGATTATCTTCCAGATTCGACGGGAAACAACAAGCTAAGAGGCCAGCAGGACCAACTATCTTCGGAAAACCAGTCGTTATATGCAACCATTGTGGTAGGACCGGACACTACAGGAGAGACTGTCGCATTTTGAACAAACTTTGCATAGTCTGTGGGTCTCCGGATCATGCTATTGGGAACTGTCCTCAGAGAGGGAGACAATCAGGCCCCGTCAACAAGCTGGCTAACTATGTGGCACCAACACAGGAAAACCGGTCACTTTCCGCCACTAAACCAACCGGTCAAGGGGCATCACCAAAGGGACCACCCTTGCCATCACAGTAGTGTGTTTTTCAGCAAACGCAGAGGAATGGACCCAAACGCCAGACTTTCACCATGACAGCCGAGAAGGCTGATACCACGTGGCAAGACAGCAGAGATACTCTTTTATTTTTCAACCTTTCTTTTGATACCGTACTTATTTATCCTTCGATGCAAGTCTTAGTTAAACTCACTATAATTCCTCTAGTTTTCGTAATTTCGACCAGTTGCCTTTATGTGATATCTCTCAACTTTTCCATCAATTCACAACCTCTCTTCAACTTCCAAACTTTTCTATTTGGAAGCAACTACTGATTTTACATTTTCCGATTACTTGTACCTAAACCCTTTAGAGACTTTCCATGCATCAAGTGATACACCAACTCGCGGGCGCGACACATGCAGCAAAGAGGATTCCTGACAGCGTTACTGATTTCCGTGCCTAGTAGTGGCCACTCCTTCGAAAATTTCAAATATGAAATTATTCTAAGGAGGGTAGATCGTAACTATCACAACCATTCTTGCAATTCTTAGCAAACCCAGAAGTTTTAAACATCCACAACGATTTTTCGGAGAAGGGACTTGGGGATGTGATGTATCAGCGCAGCGATACAGTTGCATATGCGTCAAGACAACTAACGACTTGTGGACGCAACTATCATGTTCAGATCTAGAATTGGCGATGGTAATATTCATCTTGAAGATATAGAAACACTACTCTAAGGAGAACGTGAGGACACGGAGGGTTGAAACACCTGAAGCGGATAATAGGGGTCAAGTTTTACATAGGAGAAGTGCCGATCGGTTGGGACGATTATGAAGATGGAGAATTTGTAAGATTTAGATAATGGTAGAAAAAGCGGAGATAGTAATGCAATGAAGAGAGCATGGAAGGATTAGCCCATGACTCATCGCCGTTTAACATCTTGGAAGGAGACGGTGAGTTTGTGTATAGCCTAGTTCTGCTATTTTCTTTGGAGGGCGTGCATAATACTTTTTTACCTCACAGTTAAGAGGGTATGCTGGCAATCCTAGTCATACTTTTGATCGTTCCGAGATCACGGAAAGGTTAGCATAACCTACGAGCAGCAACCTGTCGGAATACTAGAAGGATGAAACCTTGAGCGACAAGACAATCCAGCTGGTTAGAGCTATATGAAGAAAGAACTACTAGGCAGACATACACGGAAGCGAGGAAACGGGACGAGAGAGCGGCACCCCAAAATTTTCAACCACGATAAACCCTTCTTGGTGATCCTTTTCTTTTCCTGACCTACCTTCTGAAATTTCGAGGACGAAATTATTTTAAGAAGGGTAGATTGTAATGACCATGTTTTCTAATACCTAATAAAATATATTTTACTTAAATTTCTACTATCAAATAATTATTTACATGTTTCATTGATAGAAGAATAATTTTTAAAGGAATGTTAATAATTTTCAAAGCATTGAATAGGATTAAAGGAATTTTCTAAAATCTATCTATTGTTTTTATAGGCTTAAAATGTTTTAATAAAATTTTATAATGCCTTAAGATAATCTACATATTTTTATTATCAATTAAAGTAATTAATTCGTAACTAAAAATATTTTAAAGGATAAACTAGATTTTAAATAATTATAATAACTAAGCTAAAACCGTAAAAATGGGATATATTATTTATTTTGGCCCAAAATTATTTTTATACTAAAGATAACAATAAAACATAATTTCTGAAATTTTCCTATAATTTTTCCGTATTTTAAAACATTTTTACCAAATTTTTAATGCCAAATCAATATTTTTAATCTACTGATTTTTATTAATTTTTATTTTTAAATTTTTTAAACCCCTTTAACCTGGACCGTTGGATCACAAGATCCAATGGCCCAGACCCTCACGGCGGCCCCTACGTGGTGGGGACCACGCGAAAACGCGTGGTCTCCACACGCAGACGCACGCGTAACGCGTGGCAACACGTGGCAGGCGGCGGTAGGCTTGGCGGCACGATCTCGCCCGTTGGATCACGATCCAACGGGTGAGATGAAGGGTGGAGGTGGCTAATCATCAACAGATGATTCGCAATCATGGGGCGGCGCGGATTTTCATAGAATTTAACCGATCTTTTGGATTTTATGGTTATTGAAAAACCCTATAAATAAGCACTTCAAACACTGATTTCTGACACCTCAGAACTCCAAAAATTCTGAAAAAAATACCCATGCCTTCGTATCGACGATGCCGACGCTACGGGTCCACCCAATCACCAATAAAAAATCTGAGGGCGGAGCTATTGAGGATTTTGTACAAGCTCACGCTTTCAACCCATCGGCATCCAACTCAAACAAAAGGTAGGATCCGCCTCTCTCCCCTCTTTCTGTCGCCTTCTTCTTTTCTCAATAACCTAGTTCCAACTTCTAATCATCAACCCCCTATTTAAAATGTTGTTATAATATTCGTGCATGTCTATTCCTTGTACCCTCAATAATGATAATGTTAACCCATGTTTTAAAACGGTGTTTAATTTCTTCTGTACACGAAAATATATTGCACTCTCAAAATACCTGGAATCTGATATGCTTAATGTCATAACCCATGAATTGTCAATTCACCTCTGACATCCCCACACTTACCCATACTATCAAAAGGATCTCGAAATAGGTTACTTCCACAAAATACCCTCGTTTAATTAAAATGTTATATTTGTTTAAAATATCCATAAGAGATAAAATATGTGAAATAAATATTTTAGATACGACATACATATATTTTACTTACACTTTTTCATCAACTACTATAATGTTGTTAAACCCCCTTCAACCTTTTTAAAGAAGAAAATACTAAATTTAAATAATGGCTTATGGTTTTTCCAAAACGAACGTATTTTCTAAAACGTTACCCCGAATCTAAAACACTATAATTTCATAAAATTATTAATTTCATTTAAATACCTCGACCTTTATTGAAGGGCCATTTTCCACAAGGATCATAATCCGTATAACGATATCTTTTCAAAAGGAACATTTAGTACCTTATTAAAAGGTAATTTTAAAATAACACCAATCTAGGACAAAGGAAAGGTTGTAGGCATCGGTCGTTTATCTAAACCAGACTTTGTGGTGCTTAGGCTAGACAAGTGGGAAATGTAATTTTAAAAGGCCCTTCTCACGGTGATTCGTGAGCGGATCCCTCATTTCCTTACTTGTGCTTACCTGGCCACAATTGGCGGTGAAGAGGCGATTTGAGGATCTCACAACTTGCCCTTTGGAACAGTTAGGAGCAGTCTAGTTTTTCAAATAAAAACCTCTTGCAACTTGTCCTTATAAAAATCTCTTGCAAAAGATTTTCAAATAAACACGACAACCTTTTATCGAAAGGATATTTTTCCGTAAAACATTATGTTTTTCCAAAATGATAAATGTCCCAAATCTCATGGTTTGTCTTAGAAGTGATAAAAGATAATTAAACACTATTATTCTTTTTACTAAGCATTCCCTAAGATAACACGAAGTACTTTACGAACTCTAGAAAATAAAACGAGTGGTTGTGGAAGGCCATATTAAATGAGATCAATACTTTTTAAATTTCCAGTTTATGACAACATGACATATACAAAATATGATACGGCTAGGGTTAGAATGCGCGAACCTAGGTATAGAATACAAATATGAAGATCCCGATATTCTGGGTGACCAGTCCAAAATATGAACGACTATACAAATATGAAGATCCCGATATTCCGGGTGACCAGTCCAAAATATGGACGACTATACAAATATGAAGATCCCGATATTCTAGGTGACCAGTCCAAAATATGGATGACTATACAAATATGAAGATCCCGATATTCCGGGTGACCAGTCCAAAATATGGACGACTATACAATGTGGAAATTCCATGCCTAGAGGTATACACACTAACTCTAATTCGTCTGAACCTTTATACTGAATCACGGGGATGGGTAGTTTGATTAAGCAAGGAAATTCGGAACTCGGATTCCCCTACTACTCGATCATGATCCCGGGAAGTGAAACGATACATTTCACTTCCCCAGTTGTTGTTCCGTGGCCACAACGGAATAATCGCGAGTATCCGGACCCTTGTTTAACAAACTAATACGCACTTTTACCTTCACCTATACTTCCTACTACTTATCTACATATAACTTACAACATACTCATGCTCATATATACTTCTCTTCAAAACGTCTTAAGTTTGTGCATTTCAAATATTCACACCCCTTACTTTATGTCTGCATGCATACATTATACTCTTATATACACCAGTTCATTTTTATACTCCTATTTCCTTATGAGGCAATCCTACCCGAGTATAACTCGCTGACGGACCTTCTTTCTTCCTCTATCTTTGGAATGTTCGTCAGATAAGAATGAGTATTATGGCGAGGATCAAGGTGTGAAGCCAACTTATGAAGATTATGCAGACTGGACGATGGAAGATTAGCTAGATTTAATTTTTGTTGTTGCCCACATGTTCAGGGCTTTTGTTTCTCCTCGATGTAATTAAACTACTTAGTTTATTTTACTCTTTCTTTTGGGATGTAATAAACTTTGGTTAATGGAAATAAATACCTTTCGCTTTTATTATTATATTTTTGGTACACATCCTGCATGTTAAATATGCATACGCTTAACGTAACTGTATTGAATAGACCACCTTCAATACAGTTAGGTTGCGGACCATGCCACGTCATCCTTCTCCTTCTTTTGGGAAGCGGAGCGTGACAAGTATACATACCAACATCTCCTTCAACTCCTGAACGGTGGCCTTCAAACTCTCCAGTTCTTGCTGGAAACGTCGCTCACTGGAGACGGAGGAAGTAACCGCCGGAGTGGAGTCCAACCTCATATGGGCCCTGCTAGGGCCCAGTCCCCGGCCTCTCTCCCAACCTCCGTGGTGCCTGTTCCCCGCCGAATACAGAGACGCGACCGTGCAGGTCCATCTTGCCTGAAATTCAGGGCAGATGCTAATTGGTGCTATCCGTCCACCTCTCCGAAGATGCCAAGTTGATTTATGGCACAATATATCAAAGGTTTAAACAGACGCGGCCGATATAGCAGACTTCGTCAGATTCTGTTAGTGTATATGCCCTAGAGGCCATTACGGTATCATACTAGCTTGTATATTACTTAATGGAAGCTTGGGATATTCACAGTTGTATAGACAATCTTGCTCAAAATGGTAGTATGCTACTTGGTTTGTTTTTACTTCAATATGTGCATGTGTTTCTTTTAGCATATCGCTTCTACATATTAGTAGAGCCCTTAGAATCTTTGCTTGATTACCAGCGTTGTGATGGCAGTTATACTTGTGGGGGCTGGGTAATCTATAAGCACATCCTTATACAGGTCCCTAGTCGTAGGACTATCGAGACAGGGCATCGATACTCCGGAATAGACTAGCGCATACGCTTCTCATCCCAGCACGGGAGGTGGTCTGTCCCACAGCCATCAGTACGTCGTACTGGAGATAGTATGCGGGTGCTCGTTAGGTTACGAGTACACTGGACATGACTCATCGGGAACTGATGGATGGTATTATACCTATCGTCAGTTATCAGTTCCCAGGTGACATGAGTACAGCTTAGTCCGCCGACTTGACACTGTCACTTCGCCTCGAGTGTGTTCCCACTGTACTTAGATTACTACCCTACCACGACTCAAAGGAGTCGTGCAAACAGGTAGTAGTTGGGTGCAGTCCCGAAGCACTTGGAAGCAGTGACGGTTAGACAGGATTCGTCTCTCCCGGTATTGGGGGTTGACATCGCGCTGTGTCTAGGAGAGCCATTACACGAGTAGTCCCTGGCCAGGGCAAGCGAGATATACTGGTAGGTTTCCAGTGTTATCTCAGGGTGTTTTGGGCTACACTCCGACATGACTTGTACCGCTATTAGAGGACTGACGTTCACCGCCCCCTAGGCCCGCCATGCGATGTATCAGACGAACAGACCGGACTGTACGGAGATTGTCACATACAGGCTCAGTAGGAGTTCGGATGGGTTTACCTCATCGGCCTTCTTATCGACATCTACCTGGGGACCGTTATGTACAGCTAGTGCCGCTTGCGGTCTGTGGTTAAACCCACTGCCAGCGTAGTGTCGAGTCTTTAGAGTCCCACACAGAGAGTTTCCCTGCACCGAGCGAAACGTGTAGATGCCGTATGGTTTTACGGCAGGGCTGCGATCACTTACGTACACTTGTGTGCGTATGTTGTTCGGGCAGGCAATACTAGTGGGCTTTGGTTTAAGCCGGATCCTAGTATTGCACGGATGGATTTGTTTTGTCTTCAGTGCATTCGCATTCTACGGAATGCGGATGCGGGTGTGTATGCACAGATTTGCGGAGTGGAGAAGGAGGAGGTGCCTCATTAGGGTTTTGACAGTTGGTTCGGTCAAAACCATTATGAGCCGGGGACATTATTTACTAATCCATTTATTGATAATTATGTTATGGCTAATTACATTGACCATTTGACCATCTTGACTTTGTTGACCGTTTGACCAAAGTTGACTAGGATCTTCTTGAAAGGTCTAAAGTATTCTTTGGTTTTCTTTTTCCTTTTTGTTATGAAAATGGTCATGTCATTAGTGCCATCAACTTTATCATGATAGGATTAGTAATGATGAAAATGAGTATTATTGCAACCATGGTTGTGTTTTCTCTTGGTTAAGCTTTTCATTTGTTCATTCTCATTCTCTCTCATAGAAAAGAAAATGAGAAACATTTCCATGGTTGCTCCTCCTTCTTCCTCCTCTTGATTCTTCTTTTGATCTCATGTGTTGAGAGAAAAAGGATTCCACTTGACAAACACATCCATACATCTCCTCTACACATCCTAGGGCTTCTTGACTAGCAATCTCTTTGCCTTAGTTGCCTCGGCTCGAGGTTTAGCTCGGTGTACATCTCTCGGGTGGATCGTCTTCGACTCAAGAAGGCCGCGGAGGTGCCCAAGGTCCGGATCGACACTTGGAGCTTGGATGGACGAGTGGGACAGCGGAATGAAGATCCGAAGGACCGGTTTCGTGAGGTATACTTTCTACAGCATAGTAGTTATAGCCTCTAGTAGTTTACTAGTTTCTAGTTTAGCAAACATCCGTGCTTTAAGTCCATGTTGCCTTGCGCCAAATCATTGTTTTTCGTCGTTTCCGCCTCCCCGTAAGAACCGGGATGAGCAACGTGGACTTACAGTGGTATCAGAGCCAAGCTAACATAAACTAGTAAGCTAGCAAAGTGTTTAGAACATCGATCGGAAAAAAAGTCGCAAAACACGTCCGCAAAACCTCAAGTTTCTGTCGATTTTCATACTGCTCAAAAAGTGATTTAAAATATATGAAAAATCGTCTCAGGGTTTTCTATAAACACTGCAGAAAAACGAACGAGTGATTCAATCAAATGATCGCGGTTCCGCGGCAATGACATACTCATTGCCGCGGTTCCGCCGCCGTTTTGACTCGGCACTGGATCGGATTTTGTGCAGTGTTTTAGTTTGGCTGTTTTGGGATTTTTAATACATGTTTTTTCTACCCAGATTTTTCAGAGAGCAAATTGACTTTTGGGGTGGTTAAAAATCCGTATTTTGATCGATATTCCGTACACTTTGGCTAATGGATATTATCTGTGATGTGATATATGTATTGAACGTCTACTAATCGCTATAAGTCGATTAGTAGGGGTTATACATATCTGTGATCTGTAATGTTGATGGTTTGTGGATATGAACTCGGTGGATTGTCGCGGATGAATAGCCGGGGTGGTTGTGAGATGAGAGTTTCTTTTTTTCTTTCATTCATTGTAAAATTTGTAAATTGATGTAATATTATTTGTATGGCCGCACAACCGGGTCGGGGTTGTAGCCGTCATTGTATAATTCTTTTTACTGTTTTTGCTCCTAGGATAGATCCATGGAGGGGGTGCACAAACTACCGGGTATTCCGAAGTGCCGAGTGGCCTACTCACGGTGTTGAGGGAGGTTGCTTCGCTTCGGGTACTTGGCGGGTAGTTTGCCGCACCCGTAGGGGTCTTGGGTGGGGTATTGGCTATTCATCGCGACCGTGTAATCCGCTTTTCGCTGCAGGCTCGAACGAATCGCGGATTCCTAGTATATCCAAAGTGTTCATCTGTGATCTGTAATGGTTATCATTGCTAAATATCTATATATGATATCTATTTAGGCGTTGCTTATGTTTTTCAGCCGCGCTAGCCCAGCCCCCACTCTGTCTTTAGTTAAGTAACCTAACGGGTGATGACGGGCCCCCGTGGCGAATGCGAATGGCATAAGCGTACGTCATATTTTGGTTGTTTTCTACAATGGTAGGCTTAAATGATGGGACGCATTAAAAGAACTAATGCAAGAAAAATAAACCAAGTAAAAGTCGTTGGAACACTTTGAAAACCACTCGGTTCTTTTCAAAAACCAGCATTTTAAACGCGGAGCTTGAACCACTCCTTTTAAAAGCTATCTCGTTCCATCGATTATATCAAGTTCACTACGTTCACGGTTTTGCCAAAACCATTCGTAGCCCTTCGTCGTTTCGTATGGATAGTCAATAGTATTCAAGCTGTGTTTGTTGGCCAAAGTCAAGGCACAGTGTTTGGTAGCTATTGGGTATTCATATGTAGCATAGATAGATGCGTTGGTTTGGGACAGTCGTACTGCCTTGTTGGCCAAAGTCAAGGGTATGTGCGGGTGGGTTCAAATTAACCTGGATAATGACGGGTAGAACTTGACATGTGACTTATGATTTATTGGCCAAAGTCAAGGTCATAAGAGCATGGGGCAAAAATCCACATCGGGAGTTTCAAAAGTACTGAAACTTTCTAGCGCTGCATACCATTTGGAGTGTGATGATTCTGGTAGGATTCCTTCAGTTTTGTCACGCGATGATATTTGGATCCCGATCCTACTGTGAGTATATGCTACTCCTCGGGAACTTTCTCACTTAACGATCAATGCTATAAACCTAGTAGGTGTCTAGAAAGGTGTTAGCGGGGCTACGCCCACAGGGAAAAGAGGTTACTTAATTAAGGAACTTCGCGAAAGCGTTGGAAAACCTCCCTCGAAGTACCGACACTGGCCTGGCTGAACGGTTAAGCAAGTATTGTATGGTGAGATTGATCCCGGCTAATTCTTCCTTTATGGTTTGAGGAGGGATTCGAGAGACAGTGGGAGCCATCCTGTTTAGATAAATTAAAAACCAATCTAAACTTGCAAGAGCATCATGCTGAGTGTTTTCTTCTCTCTCTCTTAATTGCAGCGACCCAGTGACCGCACCTAGGTTACATCTAGATAATAAAATGACTGAATCTGACTGTTATGACTGGCAAAGGTCTGTCCAGATGTCCATTGTCCATGACAAGCTGGGACACCTCTTGACTGATCCAATCCCTGCCGTCTCAGGTCCAGTTTTCCATGTCACGGATATTCATATCCGCGAGACATCGGAAAAGGAATATGCGAAAGCCAAGTGCCTCGTGTTAGCCTCAGTTGATGGTACATACCGGAGGCAGCACGAGAAGATGGACTTAGTTTCTATCTTCCTCCATAACAAAGATTTGTATGGAGAGCAATCTCGTATCGCAAGATATAAGACCTCGAACGAATTGCTTCCAGCGAGGTTGGCTATCGGGTCATCTGTAGGGGGCAACGTCCTTACAGAGAACAGCTCTTTCGAGCTCACGGACCTGAAGACCACGTTTAGTTCAACAGTCCCTACCTACTACCCTGAAGGAAACCAGGGAAGTAGAAAGAAAGGGAAGGGCAGAAGTTTTGGGAATGGATGTAGTAAAAGAGGGATGTTCCTATTGTTACGGGAATGAACATGGGCAGAAGGATTGCAGGGCTTGCAAAGCAAGTAGCCAGAATTCGAAGCATGTTGTGGCTTCGGCTTCGGGTGTGTTTGTAATAGAGAACTGTATGTCAGTTAACCCTACTTCCTGGGTATTGGATACCGGATCAGGATCTCATATCTGTAATTCATTACAGGCTCTGAGAAACCGTAGGGTTATCAAGAAAGGTGATATGACTCTCAGGGTTGCTAACGGAATGAGCATGTATGCTGAATCCGTAGGGGAATATCATCTAGGACTGACAACTGGGCAGATATTGATTCTGCGTGACTGTTTTTTTGTACCAGGTGCGACTTGTAACATCATATCTGTATCCTTAATTTCTAAGGAAGGATATGATTTTACTTTTGTAAGCGATGTAGTAAACATCCACCTAAATCAAGTTCTGATTGGGTCAGGTACATTGAAAAACGGTATATACGTTTTGAATCAAGCTCAGGTCTTCAGTGTCCAGAACACACCTAAAAGAAAGTCTCCGGAATTAAATCAGGCTTTCTTATGACATTGTAGACTGGGTCACATTAATGAGACACAGTTGACTAAGTTACATAAAGAAGGATACTTGGATCCGTTCGAGTACCAGTCTTATGCCACTTGTGAATCTTGTCTCATGGGAAAGATGACAAAGACTCCGTTCACTGGACACGGAGAAAGAGCAAGCGAGCTCTTGGGACTCATACACAGTGATGTGTGTGGTCCATTGTCTACACATGCGCGAAGTGGTTATTCATACTTCATTACTTTCACAGATGATTTCTCTAGGTATGGGCATGTCTTCTTGATGAAGCACAAATCCGAGGCCTTTGAGAAATTTCAGGAATACAAGAATGAAGTTGAAAAACAAACAGGCAAAAGTATCAAGACACTGAGATCTGATCGAGGTGGTGAATACTTGAGTGCCGAGTTTCTGGGCTTCTTAAAAGAGAATGGAATTCTCTCTCAGCTTACTCCTCCATACACACCACAACACAACGGTGTATCGGAAAGGCGGAATCGAACCCTATTGGATATGGTTTGATCCATGATGAGTAAGGCTGAGTTACAGCGATCCTTCTGGGGTTATGCACTAGAATCAGCTGCATACCTCTTGAACCGAGTTCCAACTAAGACGGTGCCTACTACACCATATCAGATGTGGTGTGGGAAGAAACCCTATCTTAATCACATTAAGACATGGGGATGTCCAGCTTTTGTAAACAAGCAGCATGCGGACAAGCTCGAGGCACGTTCAGTACAGTGTAAGTTTGTGGGATACCCAAAGAACTCCAAGGGGTATCTTTTCTATTAGGCAGAGGAATAAAAGGTTTTTGTTTCTCGTCATGCCCGCTTCTTGGAAACTGAGTTTTTGGAAAATCAGATAAGTGAGAGCGCAATAGAACTGGAAGAAATTCCAGAACCACGAGCTATTACTAAAAGCTTAGTAGAACCAGAAGGTTCGAAAGAACAGGACATTCCTACGCCACTCCGCAGGAGTAGTAGGCAGTCTCATCCGCCCGAGAGATACTACGGTTTTCTCATTGACGGGGATAGAGAGGATTGCACCATGGATTATGGTGAGCCGACTAGCTTCCAGCAAGCCATTCAGAGCGGTGACTCGGTAAAATGGCTGGATGCAATGCGGACCGAGATGGAATCTATGTACACCAACAAAGTTTGGACTTTGGACTTTGCTCCAGAAGGGGTAAAACCCATAGGATGCAAATGGATCTTAAGAAAGAAGATTGGTGTAGATGGGCAGGTTGAAACCTATAAAGCTAGACTTGTTGCAAAGGGTTTTCGTCGAAGACCTGGTTTGGACTATGACGAGACCTTTTCTCCAGTGGCTATGCTGAAATCCATTCGGATCCTTCTTGCCATTGCTGCTTTCCACGATTATGAAATCTGGCAGATGGACGTAAAGACGGCTTTCCTAAATGGAAATTTAGAAGAGTGCGTCTATATGGATCAGCCGGAGGGATTCATTCAGAGTGGGAGCAGCGGTAGAGTGTGCAAGTTGCTAAAGTCCATCTATGGACTTAAGCAGGCATCGCGGAGTTGGAACATCTGCTTTGATGATACTGTCAAGGAATTCGACTTTATCAAAAACCCAGATGAACCATGCATTTACAGTAAGATTGTAGGGAGAACCGTGGTATTCCTCGTCTTGTACGTGGATGACATTCTCCTAATAGGAAATGATATTCCTATGTTACAGTCAGTCAAAGGATTCTTGTCGCAGAGGTTCTCCATGAAGGACCTGGGCGATACCAACTACATTCTGGGGATCCAGATCTATCGTGATAGATCTAAGAGGATGTTGGGACTTTCACAGTCCAGGTACGTTGACACCATACTGAAAAGATTCAGTATGGAGGATTCAAAGCGCGGTAATCTACCGGGTTGTCACGGAATCACCCTCTCCAAAGAGATGTCTCCCAAGACTGATTTGGAAAGGGATTGCATGTCTATTATACCCTACGCTTCTGCGGTAGGCTCTATAATGTATCCGATGTTATGTACCATACCAGATATAGCATACGCATTGAGCGTTGTAAGCCGGTATCAGTCGGACCCAGGGGAGAAACACTGGATAGCGGTAAAGAACATTCTCAAGTACCTGAGAAGGACTAAGGAGATGTTCTTGGTGTATAGCGGAAAAGACCTCCAGATCGAGGCCTTTGCTGACTCCAGCTTCCAGAGTGACAAGGATGACTCCAAGTCCATGTCGGGTTATGTCTTTACCCTCAATGGAGGGGCGGTTTGCTGGAAGAGTTCCAAGCAGGAGACCGTTGCTGACTCAACTATGGAAGCGGAGTACATAGCTGCTTGCGATGCCGCAAAGGAAGCTGTCTGGATGAAGAAGTTCCTCACGGAGTTTCAGGTGGTTCCTATCATAGTTGATCCAATACCGCTGTATTGCGACAACAACGGAGCTATAGCTTTAGCGAAGGAACCCAGGTCCCATCAGAAGTCCAGGCACATTTTGAGGCGGTACCACCTGATCAGGGAGATCGTAGATCGCCGGGAGATCGAGGTGAAGAGAGTAAATTCGGAGAATAACACTGCAGATCCACTCACGAAGGCCCTACCCCAGACTCAGTTCGAGCGGCTGATCGAGATGATAGGCCTTCGAAACGCCAGTACATGGCCTTAGTGCAAATGGGAGATTGTTAGTGTATATGCCCTAGAGGCCATTACGGTATCATACTAGCTTGTATATTACTTAATGGAAGCTTGGGATATTCACAGTTGTATAGACAATCTTGCTCAAAATGGTAGTATGCTACTTGGTTTGTTTCTACTTCAATATGTGCATGTGTTTCTTTTAGCATATCGCTTATACATATTAGTAGATCCCTTAGGATCTTTGCTTGATTACCAGCGTTGTGATGGCAGACATACTTGTGGGGGCTGGGTAATCTATAAGCACATCCTTATACAGGTCCCTAGTCGTAGGACTATCGAGACAGGGCATCGATACTCCGGAGTAGACTAGCGCATACGCTTCTCATCCCAGCACGGGAGGTGGTCTGTCCCACAGCCATCAGTACGTCGTACTGGAGATAGTATGCGGGTGCTCGTTAGGTTACGAGTACACTGGACAGGACTCGTCGGGAACTGATGGATGGTATTATACCTATCGTCAGTTATCAGTTCCCAGGTGACATGAGTACAGCTTAGTCCACCGACTTGACACTGTCACTTCGCCTCGAGTGTGTTCCCACTGTACTTAGATTACTACGCTACCACGGCTCAAAGGAGTCGTGCAAACAGGTAGTAGTTGGGTGCAGTCCCGAAGCACTTGGAGGCAGTGACGGTTAGATAGGATTCGTCTCTCCCGGTATTGGGGGTTGACATCGCGCTGTGTCTAGGAGAGCCATTACACGAGTAGTCCCTGGCCAGGGTAAGCGAGATATACTGGTAGCTTTCCAGTGTTATCTCAGGGTGTTTTGGGCTACACTCCGACACAACTTGTACCGCTATTAGGGGACTGACGTTCACCGCCCCTAGGCCCGCCAAGCGATGTATCAGACGAACAGACCGGACTGTACGGAGATTGTTACATACAGGCTCAGTAGGAGTTCGGATGGGTTTACCTCACCGGCCTTCTTATCGACATCTACCTGGGGACCGTTATGTACAGCTAGTGCCGCTTGCGGTCTGTGGTTAAACCCACTGCCAGCGTAGTGTCGAGTCTTTAGAGTCCCACACAGAGAGTTTCCCTGCACCGAGCGAAACGTGTAGAGGCCGTATGGTTTTACGATAGGGCTGCGATCACTTGCGTACACTTGTGTGCGTATGTTGTTCGGGCAGGCAATACTAGTGGGCTTTGGTTTAAGCCGGATCCTAATATTGCACGGATGGATTTGTTTTGTCTTCAGTGCATTCGCATTCTACGGAATGCGGATGCGGGTGTGTATGCACAGATTTGCAGAGTGGAGAAGGAGGAGGTGCCTCATTAGGGTTTTGACAGTTGGTTCGGTCAAAACCATTATGAGCCGGGGACATTATTTACTAATCCATTTATTGATAATTATGTTATGGCTAATTACATTGACCATTTGACCATCTTGACTTTGTTGACCGTTTGACCAAAGTTGACTAGGATCTTCTTGAAAGGTCTAAAGTATTCTTTGGTTTTCTTTTTCCTTTTTGTTATGAAAATGGTCATGTCATTAGTGCCATCAACTTTATCATGATAGGATTAGTAATGATGAAAATGAGTATTATTGCAACCATGGTTGTGTTTTCTCTTGGTTAAGCTTTTCATTTGTTCATTCTCATTCTCTCTCATAGAAAAGAAAATGAGAAACATTTCCATGGTTGCTCCTCCTTCTTCCTCCTCTTGATTCTTCCTTTGATCTCATGTGTTGAGAGAAAAAGGATTCCACTTGACAAACACATCCATACATCTCCTCTATACATCCTATGGCTTCTTGACTAGCAATCTCTTTGCCTTAGTCGCCTCGGCTCGAGGTGGAGCTCGGTGTACATCTCTCGGGTGGATCGTCTTCGACTCAAGAAGGCCGCGGAGGTGCCCAAGGTCCGGATCGACACTTGGAGCTTGGATGGACGAGCGGGACAGCGGAATGAAGACCCGAAGGACCGGTTTCATGAGGTATACTTTCTACAGCATAGTAGTTATAGCCTCTAGTAGTTTACTAGTTTCTAGTTTAGCAAACATCCGTGCTTTAAGTCCATGTTGCCTTGCGCCAAATCATTGTTTTTCGTCGTTTCCGCCTCCCCGTAAGAACCGGGATGAGCAACGTGGACTTACAGATTCCTCCTCGTTTGAGGGGTTTTTGATTGTGGGGACGCTCTTCCCTGCAGACGCAAGCCCCTGTAGTTAATTTCGCTACCGCATCGCGGTAACAACTTTCTCCTTCTCCAGATGGTCACTTCGTGTCGTGGGTGTTTGTTTTGTGTTCGGTTGCCCGTGGATTGTATACGGAGACTAAGTTATGCTGTTGCCCGTAGGACGTGGATTAGTCCAAATCCGTATCTTTCTTAGATTTGGGTTTGGGGAGGTTGTGTTTAAGTATACGTTAGCCTTATTTGAGGCTAAGATCAACTTAAACGTTTGTTAAGGACACGTTAGTCTAATTCTAGACTAAGATCAACTTAACGGGATCGTTTAGATCCAACAAAAGAGCAATTGGGCTCTATTGTTTAGTTTAATGACATTGCGGTCGACAATTAGTTTAAGGACATTGCGGTCCATTGTTAGTTTTAAGACATCGCGGTCGAGGTTAAGGACATCATAGTCCGTGAGTTTAAGGACCTCACAGTCCGGTGTTAGTTTTAAGACATCATGGTCGAGGTTAAGGACATCATAGTCCGTGAGTTTAAGGACCTCACAGTCCGATATTAGTTTTAAGACATCACAGTCAAGCTTAAGGACATCATAGTCCGTGAGTTTAAGGACCTCACAGCCCGGTGTTAGTTTTAAGACACGGTCGAGGTTAAGGGCATCATAGTCCGTGGATTTAAGGACTCCACAGTCCGACGTTAGTTTTAAGACATCACGGTCGAGGTTAAGGACATCATAGTCCGTGAGTTTAAGGACCCCACAGTCCGTTGTTAGTTTTAAGACATCACGGTCGAGATTAAGGACATCATAGTCCATGGATTTAAGGACTCTACAGTCCGATGTTAGTTTAAAGACATCACGGTCGAGGTTAAGGATATCATAGTCCGTGAGTTTAAGGACCCCACAGTCCGGTGTTAGTTTTAAGACATCACGGTCGAGGTTAAGGACATCATAGTCCGTAGATTTAAGGACTCCACAGTCCGATGTTAGTTTAAAGATATCACGGTCGAGATTAAGGACATCATAGTTCATGAGTTTAAGGACCCCACAGTCCGTAGTAATGTGTGGTTGTTGGGACCCGTCACCTCTTTGACGACGTTGAAGGATTACAACGACAGATATCAGAGGAGTAAAGAGATGTACCCTCGAACCGGGTGTGAATTGATTGGAAGAGCAGATAAGCTCAGTTCAATTTAATTTGAGGACTTATGGCCAGAATTGGGCTAAGTCCGGTTAAAAAAATGTTTAACATTTTTATTTTTGTTCTGCCTGTTAGGCCTTTATTTGGGCTCTGCCCTTTTAATAATGCCAAGCATTGGGCTCTGACATTTCTTGTCTTATACTGAATGCGCAGCATTTATCAGAACAAGGTACGTTCTGACAGAGCGCTACGTGGCGCACTAGGTGCTTTGCGCCAGTCAAAGAGCGCATTGCGCTTCTGTCGGTTAGCGCACACGAGGAGGACACGTGTCTCTTAGCACTACGCGCTAAATTGTTAGCGCACTGCGCTTTTAATTTATGTGCGCGCTGCGCTAGTTTATGGGTGCGCCAGTGAGTGATACATGGCGCGCTTGGCACTGAGCGCCAACCCAAGAGCGCAGTGCGCTATTTTCAGAAGTGCAAAGCGCAGATCGTGTCTATGGTTGACACGTGGCATGTTATGGCGCTGAGGGCCAGTCTAAGGAGCGGAAAGGCGCAGTTCATGAGTGCAAAGCACTGTCTAGTAGCGCAAAGCATATTTTGATCAATTTTAAGGTCAAAGAACAAACTCATGTTCTTCAAAGGAGGCCTTGCCTGAAGATCCAAGAACAATAGTTCTTGTTTTTCATTAAAAGGCTCTGCCTTTGTAGATCAGAAGATCTGTGAAGTAAAAGTACTTCTTTTTTTATATTTTTATGATTAGGTCTTTTGATCTTTTCTTTTTATTCAAAGACCTTGGTCTTTTTTATAGATCTAAGATCTTTTTAGAAGACGTTTCTTCTTTTTACGAGATGTTTTCATCTCTGTTTTTCAAGAATCAATTCTTTACCTTTCTTTTTCTTTGAGTTTTTCTCAAAGTTTGCAGAGAGTTTTTTCTATCTGGGACTTGAAGTCTTGGGGCCTTTATATAGGGCCAATTGATTTGTTAAATCAGTTTAAGAGATCTTTCTTTCAATTGATTGGGGAATATTTCCCACCGTTGGATCTTTGATCCTAAGGCTTCTGTTTGACAGAAGATAGTCTTCTTGTTTTAAATAAGATTGAGAAATCTTTCTATGCAGAATTTGTTCTGTTTTGGTAATTCATTATTTACCATTGGATCATTGATCCAGCGGTGCTTAAAGCACAATCTTGTTATTTGGAAAGATTTCGAGAAATCTTTCCTTAACTGAATCTGATTCTGGTTAATAAATGATTTATCATTATTATTAGATCCTTTGATCTAACGGTGGGAATTTTAATTCCAGCGCTGGTGCACCTACGTTGGATACGTGGCGCGCAGCGCAACTGCGCTAGCGCATCCGTGCTTGACACGTGGCGCGCAGTGCAACTGCGTTAGCGTACCTGTGTTAGACACATGGCACGCAGCGCGGAGTGCAGCGCAACTGCGCTAGCGCATCTATGTTTGACACATGGCGCGCAGCGCAAAGCGCTGGATTTGAAGCGTTGCTTCAACTTTTTTTTTAAAACTTTTTTTTTTAATTTTTTAATTTTGAAAACAGAGCTTTGCTCTGATTAGGGTGCTCTGCCTAGGGCTCAGCGCTCCTGGCGCTGGCGTGTCTGCTTTTGACACGTGGCGCACAGCGCGCAAGATCTGAAGCGTCGCTTCAATTTTTGAATTTTGAAATTAAAAACAGAGCTTTGCTCTGATTGGGGAAACAAATGCCCCCCCACCGTTGCGCTCACGCGGCGCACACGTGAGTGCAGCGGTGGCAACATCTGAGCCTTTGGATCAACTCAGAAGTTGAAGAGGCAGTTCAGTGCCTATAAATAGGACCTTTGGTCTTTTAGATGATTATCATCTTCTTCTTGAGAATTTTCATTCAGAGCGCAGCTCTTTTGTTAAGAACTTTCAAGAGTCAAAAAATCTTAGGTAAAATTTTGAAATTTTAATTTTAACAAATTAGGGTTCTTACCCATTAATAGAGCCTTGCTCTTCATAGATCTTTGATCTAAAGAAAAACCCTTTTAGGGTTTCATTAATAGAGCCTTGCTCTCATGAACCCATAGATCTAAACAGATCTTTTCTTGGGGTTTCTTATCCCATGAATCAGAGCTCTGCTCTTTTGATAATACGTAGATCTTTTGATCTTTTGATGAAGAACTCTTGAGAGTTTCTTCATGAATCTTTAAGATCCCAGAATTTTAATTCTCAAGCATTAATTTTGATAAACCTTGATGGATTTTCTATCATGATTACAGAGCTAGGCTCTCTAAGGAATTTTATCCCTTCATGACCAGAGTTTGACAAGTGTCACTCTGTTATAGAGCTTTGCTCTTAAAGGGAGATTTTCTCCTTCTCCCGAGAGATTTCTTATTCAATGAGAATATTCTTTGAGGATTTCCTCATTAATTGACAGTCTCATCCAATGATGAGTCTGTTGATGCATTGTCATCTGGATTTTGTGGGTCCCTTTTCCACTGCATTGCAGTGTGGTACAAATTTTAAAGTACCAAGTGTCAGAAATTAAAAATTACAACACTGACAGTTGATTTCCGTCCCCCTTTTTTTGCAGGCAACATGTCTGTCGATGGTTCATTCCCATTTGTTCGCTCAGAGGGAGGATTCCCTGGAGCACTCATAGACCAGGAGGTCCTAGTTTTGATCAGAGACCATGATCCGGAACATAAGAATCTTCACCTTTGGGGATCATGGTATAATCAGATTATCAGGGGTCGACAAACTTTTTCGTGCGCGGTGCCTTCGGAGCCTATCACGGCGATCCATTACGCCAACTCACCCCCGGTGAACTACGCCGTGGAGATGGTCAATTGGACTTCAGAAGGCCTTCTTCAACCCGCTATAGCTTCGATTCCCGTTTAGCCTCCCATAATTTTAGATACCTTGGGACGCCGTATTTGTCAAGGCGAAGTGCGACCGTGGGGGCAACCATATAATATAGGTCTGATTCCCCGTCATCCGATCGGTTATCTTCCATAGGCCCGCTACATTTTGTCAGCGAAGAAGTCGCAGTTGATGAGGCTTGGGTTGTATACCGCTGTTTATGCTTCTCTCTTCCAATACCCTACACTTCCCACCTGGTGGGTTAAGGCTTTTCTGGAGCAGTGGAATATCCCTACTCACACCTTCCTCGCACTGGACCGAGAAGTGTCAATCTCTTTAGAGGAGTTTACAGAAGTTTTCGGCTTACCGGTCATAGGGGAGCATTATAAGGAGCTGCTTCCCACGGACGAATATGTCTTCGGTGCCAAGCCAGTGATAATGGGCCTTACTCCGGCGAATGCTGTTCAACACCAGTTTCCCAGTCTGATCAAAGTGTTGAATATCTATGAGCGCCTTTTTCTCGAATCCAGGAGTCGCGGGGTTAGTTTCGAGGATTTCATCGCTCGCTTCCTTCACCCGAAAGTCTTCTCGGCGGAAGCTACTAAATTCACCACGCTCGATGACCCTTTCGGTTTAGGTTTGGACAACCTGCCAGCGACGGAGGTAGATCAGAAGAGTTTCTTCCTTCCTAACTCCCCAGTTGTTCCTTTTACGGAGATTGCAATCCCTGAGATGGATGAGGAAGCATTCTTTTTAGGATTTCTTGGGCTATGGTTGAGCTGGTTTGCGCTCCCGATGCACCTTCGCCGTATGAGGCCATCTGTCTTTTACCCAGCTCACCGGATGACTATTGGGGTAAAAGTGGCCGTCGAGGCGGCCGCCGGCTTAGCCCATCTGTATTATGGCCTTAGTCAAGCGGCGGATGCTACTGAACCTGGAGTACCGCATGTGATCTTCTTAATGCATTACTTCATGTCATAGCTCGAGCTACATGCACTTGGCGTTTTCGGTATCCATAAAAGGCCTTCATTCTATGACAGGCGCAACTTCCCTCGGATTATGAGATTGGTTGGCGCCTCAATTGTAAATCCGTCGCCACTGGACGCCAGATGCTTGCTCCTTCGTCCCCGCACAGTTAGAGACGAGATTACCTTCACCGACAAGGTGTTAACCATCGGAAAGGCGTCTACCACAACAACGCGGTCATTGCAGGATATTTTCAAAGATGGAGCCTCAGTTCTGATAGCTCGGGAGACCCTCCATTTATATTCTATCAGACTGGGCTTCCTGGTGTTTAGGCAAAATGATACGGCGCTCTTCATGAGATATAACCCGCATCGTTTTGCCCAACAATTGAGCTATAATCAAGGAGTGCCGTTGGAGGCTTTCTTGCTGGAACTTACTGCCACTGAAGAGGGGATGCGGAGCGCGCTGCATCACTTTATGCATCTGAATACGGTCTCTCACTTTTTTATCAACGAGCCAAGTTGTGTCCCACGGATCCTTAATATATATACGGCATGGTACCAGCATTCGATGGGCGCCATTATTAAGGAAGAAAGGCGTTTGCAGCTTGATCGCAAAAGTGCACCTCCTGCCAGTGATCGTAAAGTCCCTTTGAAGCGACGGATCCCTGTACCCCCTCCGCTAAGAGAGGTTGCTGCATTCGAGCCTCCACGCGCGCTAAGCCCCACTCGTGGCTTGCCTCATGCTCCTGTAGAGATGGTGAATGTGCCTTCGGTGCCCCGTGCTCCCGTGGAGACTGTAAACGTAGCTTCCCCCGAATCTGATGTGGGCTCGGATATCGGGACTCGCCGTCCCAAAGTGCCCACAAAGCGCAAGCTGGTTCTGGCTGCGACCGGAACTCGCGCACAGAAGAAGAAGAAGTCGGTCCTCTCTCTTGATGCCGTACTCAGCCTAGAGCCTCAGGCTCCCCTTACCGAAGGCCTAAGTGAATATGGAACCAATGAGGGTTTCTTTATAGCGCCCGCAGACACCGATCTCGATGCCGCTATTGCTGCTTCTGAGCGACTTGCGAGGCACCAAGCGAAAATAGCCACCCTCGTGCAATCAAGTAAATATTAGTCACACTTTTGTCATTGCGTTATATCTTTATTTTTATTATCATGTCTTGACTGATATTCTTCCTTTTGTAACAAGCTTTACTACCGAAGAGGCTCTGGCGGCTTCCCTCAGGACTTTCGAGGAGGAGGAGAGGAATCGTGCTCTATTGGGCATTGGTATGTTTCGGCTTATTGAGTGATCATTCTCCTTTTTATGGACAATCTAACCCTTTCTTTATCTCATCGCAGGGACCACCATGCCGGTCCGGCAAGGTGATGTGGAGACTCTTCCTGGGCCAACCACCGAAGCCCCGGCCTCTTCGGTTCTGCCGAAGGAGGCATTGCTCAAAAAACTGATGATGGAATCCTTAACGGCTCTAGAAGTAACCCTGAATGCGGACGACGACGCCTTGCTGAAGGAGGCTTCGGAAAGGTCGGTAGTGACGGCCCGGGAGGAAAGGAAGCGCCTGAGGCGTGCAGTAAGGGAACGTAGTGCTGCTTTGGCTGTGGGGGCAGGTTCAATCGCCGTTACTCCCGCTGCTACTCCTTTAGAGGAGTTCCCGGTTGCCTTGTCTACTACTTATAGACGGGCGGCACGTGCAGCTCGGGAAGCCAATGGTAAATCGACCCCAGGTAATGTGTTTTGAGGCTTCGTTGTCAAAACTTTAAACTATCAGTTCTTATATATCTTGTCCTGCAAGGCCGAGCCTTACTGAAGGAGTGGCGGCGACCGTTGAGCCTGAGGGGGCGGTGGAGGAGGTAGCTGCTGAACCCGAGGCGATGGTAGGCGATGTAACCATAGTTGCCGGGCCTGAGATAGTGGCTGACGAGACAGTCACGACTACTATGCCCGAGATGGCTACCAATGCCGAGCCCGAGGTGGCGGCGGGTGAGACGGCTACTACGGCCGAGCCTGAGACAGCAGTGGATGAAACGGCTGCTACGAACAAGCCTAAGGCGGCAATAGACGAAACGGCTGTGACTACTGAGCCCGAGGTGGTAGCGGATGAAACGGGTACGATCGCTGGGCACGAGATGGCCGCTCTTTCTCAAGAGTCGGGCACCGCTCCGATCATCGCTCTCCCCGCCTATGGTTCTTTGTTGTCTCCTGGCGCCGCGAGCGTGACGACGGCTCCTGTGGAGCCAAGGGATGAGGCGACGGGAGGTGAGACCACCCCAATGGAGGAGGGAGACGCCACCATTGTATCAAGTGACGCCCTCGTCACGGCTCCGGCTGGCGACTTATCAGGTAAATTTTGGTTCACCGCTCTTCTTTTTTATTCTGCAATCTTTCCTAATAAAGTTTATCTTGCTTCTAATGCAGGTGCGGCTGGTGCTGAAATCAAGCTACTCGAGACAGCGCCGTCAGTCACCGCCCTGACGGTGACCACCTCTCTGCCTTCTTTCGCACTGTCGCAAATGCTGGAAGGTATGGATTTGTAACCCATTAGTCTTATCTCTCGGGCGTATAATTCATGTACTGACATTGCGTTATCGCGTTTTTGCAGGAGTCCTTTTTGACCACCTGTACCAGATGCTGCATCCCCACTTCTCCTTCCCGTCAGAGATTGCTTCATCCAGTGGCGCTGGTGAATATAGCTTTCAATTAATGCTCTTTCTTTTACCGATAATGAAATTATTTCTGATTCTTCTTTGCCCTGATTACAGTACTACAGATTGAGGGAGGAGATGAAAGATCAGTTGCGCCACCGGTCCTCCCGGCTTTGTCACCTGCTGCAGCTGGTATAGTAAATTCCATTGTTCATGAATCTCTTATATTTCTAGATCCGTCATCAGATTGTGACTTGTTTTGCAGCGGTCGCTTCGACTCCGGACTCTTTCGAATCTCGCCTTATGATGCCGGCAGGCCCCTTCTCCAGACATCCATCCTCAAAGGGTGCTGTGACGAGTCTACGCATGTTGAGCGAATATGTCGAGGAGCTTGACGCGGAAGCTTCTACATCTGCCGCAGATTTCCCTACCGATGTCAATTCGATGCTGGCGAAGCCTGTAAATTTCCATAATGAAGCCGTCGTCGAGTCTTGGGTTAGTCACTGCAGGAAGATCGAGGCCTGTCTACATCAGCTTGAACTTATGCATCTTTCCCCTGAGACTCAAGCTTTGAACTCCCAGCGGGCCGCATGGGTCGAGCAGAGCGCATCCTTCCTATGCCATTTCGAACAAGAAGCGACCTTGAGGCGGAAGGAATGTGAGGAGGCTTCCGCTGAGTCTATCTAGTTGCGCGCCCAGATCAAAGCGAACGTCGCACAACTGAGAGCCGTCTTTGATACTTTGCAGCGATGTATCTTGGACGGGCTTGTATTGAGACAGAAGCTCGACTCTATCGAGTGGGTTACGCAGAGTCGCGAAGCTGCCCAACGGGAAATTGATGACAAGATTTCATCATGCTTGCAGCAAAGGACTCGAATCAAAGCGGAGCTAGCCGCGGCGGCTGATCATGAGAAGGCATTGAAAGAAGTGCGAGAGCAGCTTGCGGACTTGTTGAAAATGCTTCCTTCTCAGTAGCTGCCTTTGTATCATACACTTGTAATCTCTGACTAATATGTATCTATTTTTTATTCCTTTATATGATGTATCTTGTATTCAATTGAGTTTCATGAATAAAGACATTCTTTTTGTTATACTGTTGCTTTCTTCTCCTTGCTGTGTTGTTGCCATGTGATTTTAGCAAGTGCAATCTGTAGATAGCATATAACTGTCAATTTTGGATTCTTTGTAGAGTGGTGATGGCTTAGAAAACAGGGTTAGGATCTGTCACCTAAGACTTTTCAACTTTATGAGCCGTGAGGGTCTCGTAAAGAATTTTCTCCCTACCGGTCGAGAGGATCCCGTAGGGGTAATTTCTCCTTAAGAATCGTGAGGATTCCTAAGTGCGTTTTCTCTTGAAAGTCGTAAAGATCTCACAAGAGAATTTACTCCCTTACGAGTCGTGAGGACCCGCAAGTGATGGGTGAAGTTGTTCTTATCCGCATTTCACGGAGTCAGGGTTTGCTCTGGATACTTCCCACGGGTTCACTGCCGTGTTTGGCGAGGACCAGGCTCCGCTCTAGTCGTTTTCTAAGATACCGTAGTTTAAAGACATCGCGGTCGAGGTTAAGGACATCATAGTCTGTGGATTTAAGGACTCCATATTCTATTGCTAGTTTTAAGACATTACGGTCGAGGTTAAGGACATCATAGTCTGTGGATTTAAGGACTTCACAGTCCGCTGTTAGTTTTAAGACATCACGGTCGAGGTTAAGGACATCATATTCCATGAGTTTAAGGACCTCAATGTTAGTTTTAAGACATCACGGTCGAGGTTAAGGACATCATAGTCCATGAGTTTAAGGACCCCACAGTCCATGAAATGTGTGGTTGTCGGGACCCGTCACCTCTTTAAAGACGTTGAGGAATTACAACGATAAATATCAAAGGAGTGAAGAGATGTACCTTTGAACCAAGGTAAAATTAGTTTAAGGACATTACGGTCCATTGTTAGTTTTAAGACATCACGGTCGAGGTTAAGGACATCATAGTCCGTGGATTTAAGGACTCCACAGTCCGATATTAGTTTTAAGACATCACGGTCGAGGTTAAGGACATCATAGTCCATAAGTTTAAGGACCTCACAGTCCATTGTTAGTTTTAAGACATTACAGTCGAGGTTAAGGACATCATAGTCCATGGATTTAAGGACTCCACAGTCCGATGTTTGCTCTGGATGCTTCCCACAGGTTCACTGCCGTGTTCGGCGAGGACCAGGCTCCGCTCTGGATGCTTCACACGGGGTCATTGCCGTGCTCTGCGAGGACCAGGATCCGCTCTGGACGTTTTCCACGGGGTCAGAAGTGACGTTATCCACGTTCCACGTGAGCAGGAATTTTACTCTGGATGCTTCCCACGGGTTCACTGCCGTGTTCGGCGAGGACCAGGCTCCACTCTGGATGCTTCACACGGGTTCACTGCCGTGCTCCGCGAGGACCAGGATCCGCTCTGGACGTTTTCCACGGGGTCATAAGTGATGTTATCCGCATTCCACGTGACGAGGAATTTTGCTCTGGATGCTTCCCACGGGTTCACTGCCGTGTTCGGCGAGGACCAGGCTCCTCTGTGGATGCTTCACACGGGTTCACTGCCGTGCTCCGCGAGGACCAGGATCCGCTCTGGACGTTTTCCACGGGGTCAGAAGTGACATTATCCGCGTAGATAGGATCTACCCTGGTAGATAGGATCTACCCTGGTAGACCTTGTCTATGATGTACGGGCCTTCATAGTTTGGCTCGAATTTTCCCCGCTTGACGCGATTGGGGATCATAGGTCTTTTGACCACTAGCACGAGTTCGCCTTGGCGGAATGTCCTCGGCCTAGTCAATCTTTCGTAGGAGCGTGTCATCTTTGCTTTATAAGCTTCCAGATTTTGTTGCGCTACGAGCCAGGTTTCATCAACGGCATCGAGCCGAAGGTGAGCATTCTCTTCGTCCGTTAGCTCATAATGGACCGCCACTCGTAGAGAGGGTAACTCTATCTCGAGGGGGAGTACCGCTTCTGTACCGAATACCAACGTGTACGGCGTTGTGTTCGTGGTTGTCTTGAACGTAGTTCGATATGCGCAGAGAGCTTCATACAGTCTCTCGTTCCAGTCCTTCTTATTTCGGGACACCGTCTTTTTCACGATCTTCGTCAAGGTCTTATTGAAAGCCTCAGCTAGACCGTTAGCTCGGGGGTTATAAACTGAGGAGTATCTCCAGTCTATGTTATGTTGTTGTGCGAAGCGGCTGATTTTGTGGCTTCTGTAGGCTGGCCCGTTATCGGATACGATCCGTCTCGGAGTTCCAAACCGATAAATGGCGTGTGTCTTGAAGAAATGGAGGATATTCTCCGTCTTCACTTCCCTCAGCGGTACTGCTTTTGCCCATTTGGACAAGTAATCAGTTGTCGCCAAAATGAATCGATGTCCTCTGGACGACGCTGGCTCGATGGGACCGATTATGTCAGTTCCCCACATTTCGAACGGCCAGCTAGCCACTGTCGGGTGTAGCGGATTTGGATGCTGATAGATAAAGTCCCCATGGATCTGGCATGAGTGGCATTGATTCGCGTATTCGAGGCAGTCCTGGATCATCGTGGGCCAATAATAACCCATCCGTTTGATCTTCAACTTCATCTTCGGGACTGCTTGGTGAGAGCTGCAGAGTCCGTCGTGAGTTTCCTGAACGACTCTTTTCGCCTCTTCAGGTCCCAGGCATCTCAACCACAGAGAATCAAACGACCTCTTGTACAGAGTATCATTGACGAAGGCGAAAGATAGGCCTCGCTTCATAAGCTGATGTCTTGAGAACGCATCTTCAGGTGTTCGACGGGATTTGAAGTAGTCTATAAAGACTTCTCTCCAATCCTTAACCGTTTCTTAGTCTTTTATTTGCAGGGCCGTCTGCTCGGTCGCTCCCTTTTCCTCGAACGACTCCGGAGATATTTCCGCCGGTGCAAGAACCCGACGGCTTTGCACAACGATCCTCACGTCATCGAGGTTCTCGTCGGCTAGTTCTTTAGCAAGCTTGGCTAATGCATCCGCTTTGCTATTTTCCGCACGTGGTATGCTTTCGAGGGTGTAGGAAGGAATTTGGGTCAGCAGTTGCTGCACTCTCTCGCCGTACTTCACCAACTCTGGTTTGCACGTTTGGTAGTTGCTATTTACTTGACTAACGACCAGCTGGGAGTCTCCATATATGAGGAGGTTTTCAATTCCCATGTTGATGGCGATCTCGAGACCTGCTATCAAAGCTTCATACTCGGCTTCGTTGTTCGTCCTCTGCTCTGTTAAGGAGAAAGTGAAGCACATTATCCCTCCTTGTGAGGTCACGAAGATGAGTCCTACCCCTGATTTGATTATGGGCGTGTTCTGTTTGCGCTTCTTCATGGAAGACGCTCCATCAAAATAAAGTTCCCATCGGGTATCACCACCATCGATCGCATCAAACGCATGCTCGTCTGGCAGTTCGCAATTTAAGGGAGAATCGGCCGGTATCAGATGTTCAGCGAGGAAGTCGGCGATGGCCTGGCCTTTCACTGCCTTAAGAGGCTGATAAGTTATTGAGAACTCCATCAAGAGCAAGGCCCATTTAGCAAGTCGTCCCGTTTATATGGCCTTCGACATCAAATACTTGAGAGGGTCCACCTTCGATATGAGACGGACTTCCTGCGCCAATGCATAGTGCCGGAGTTTCATTATCGCGAAGATCAACGCCAGGCAGTGTTTTTCGATGGGAGAATAATTGCTTTCTGCCCCCAGGAGAACTCGACTCAAGTAATAGAGAGCTCTTTCTTTCCCTTGGTCATTCTCTTGTGCCCATAATGCGCCTAAGGAACCTTCGAGGGCTGTTGTATAAAGAATAAGGGGTTTTCCCTTGACCGGAGCGGCCAGCACTGGCGGGTTCTGCAGATACTGCTTGATTTCTTCCAGCGCGCCTTGGCATTTGTGATCCCAGACGAACGGGGTTCCCTTCTTCATCAGGTGACTGTAAGGACAGCATTTCCCTGAAAGATTAGCTATAAATCGCCGGATATACGCGAGCTTTCCCTAGAGAGACCGCAATTGTTTAAGAGTCCTTGACGGAGGCATTTCTATGATCGCCTTGATCTTTGACGATCTATCTCGATACCTCGGTGTCAGACGATGAATCCTAGGAATTTAGCTGAGGACACCCCGAACGCGCATTTGAGAGCGCTCATCTTCAAGTTGTATTGCCGAAGGCATTGAAATACGATCTTCAGATGCTCAAGATGTTCCTCGTATGATTTGCTTTTCACCATGAGGTCGTCGATATAGCATTCGACGATTTCATGTATGAGGTCATCGAAGATTTTCGTCATGGCCCTCTGATAGGTGGCACCGGCGTTCTTTAGACCGAAATGAATTACCTTATAGTAGAATATACCCAAAGGGGTCCAAAAAGCGGTGTGCTTCTGGTCCTCGGGATGCATCTTTATCTGGTTATATCCCGACGATCCATCCATGAAGGAGAAGACTTCGTGAGTGGACGTATTGTCTATCATCAGCTCAGTGACTGATACTGGGAAGTTGTCTTTCGGGCAGGCTTTATTGAGATCCCGAAAGTCCACACAGATGCGCACCGTCCCATTCTTCTTCATTACTGGGACGATGTTGGCGATCCAATCAGGATACTGAATCTCTTGGATGAAGCCAGAGTCGACTAGCTTCTTGACCTCGGCATTGATACTCATCTCAAGCTCAAGCCGCATTCTCCTTGGTGCTTGTTTGATTGGCTTAACGTCCGGGGATATCGCCAACTTGTGCACAACAATCTCTGGATCTAATCCTGGCATCTCGAAATAGTTCCATGCAAAGCAATCCCTATGCTGCATAAGCACGTCCTTCAACGTAGCCACCCTCTCTTCAGACAATAGCTCAGTGACGAATGTCGGCCGCCGGTCATTCGTCGTCCCCAAATCAATTTTCTTGAGGTTATCTGCAGTAATGTGTATTCCATCTTCCAGCTCTTTCGGCGCCGGTGGAAATTCTGAGATCACCTCGTCATCATCGTTTTCGAAGCACCGGGGAGGTCATCCGTATTCTCGGGTTCTTCTTTTGATATCGTTATCATATGAAAAGTACGAGCTCGCTTCCATGACCGATGTTGATCTGGTTCTACTGTCGTGGCTTTGGGTTCATGCTTCTGTGGCGGAGTTATCCTCCAACTGTCGGATAGAGCGAACTTGTCGAGCTGATATTGATCTTCAACCCAGTTCTTGAAGGTGAAGCAATCTTCGAGAGGGTGTCCTATTGCTCAGTGATAAGAGCAATAGTCTGGATGAGAGACCTCGTTAGCTTGCTCAGGGTGTTTGGACTCCGGAAGTGTAAGCATTTGATGTCTTATGGCAAGATCAAGTATCTTCTTTGTCTTGTCTTGTGGAAAAGAGTATGCTCGACTCATCTTCTTCATAAGGGACAAATCCGGACCGCTCAATTCCCGATCGCGTGACTTCTTGGTCCTGCTTTGTCGCTGTTGAACACCTTTTCCGTTCTTTGGTTTGTTTCTGCCTCTGCGTCGAGCCTTTTGAATGACGGGTTGACAGGGAGGAGCATTTTCATCTTTCGCAGCCTGTTGAAGAAGGCGTTGCGTCCTGGCTTTCTCGTAGATGGCCATTTCGCGATTATGGTCGTCTCGGACTTTTTGACCAGCTTCCCTTATAGGCTTGTCCATTTTTCTTCGAACGACGGACTGGGCATTTTCATGTCGGGGGCTCTTTCTGGTTCAGGATTAGCATTCTCCCATTGAGCATCTCCTTCTTCATCAAAGTCATATACGACATAGCAGTCACGGAGTAACTCCCGTTTCTTGGACCGAACATATCCAAGCCCGATCGCTTCCATTCTCCCGTTGGGCAACTTGCGCTGAGTTCCGGGAACGTTCCAGATCCTGTCATAGAACTTAGCTTTTCGAGCGGTCTGTTTGAAGGGTATCCCTTGGCGTTTTAATAGCCTTTTCAAGCCTTCTGTGTAATATCTAGGCAGACGGATGGGCTGGAGCCTGTCAAGTGTAGAATCCGCGCCGTGCCAGATTTCTTTCTCCACTTTGGTTTCCCCAGAGCAGTAGAATAGGATCGCATTTTCGCCTTCTCGCCTGGGAGGGACATAGAACGTCTACAGCTCTTCCACACTGTAGGTATCAAGCACGTCTAGTTCTTTATGATTTTTGGGCGGAACCATGGCAACTTGCAAACTTTGCTCTTCATCAGCGAATGTTTGTATTGAAAGCCGAGCAGAGAATATAGCATGGACCTCATCTTCCGAGTCGCTGCCAAAGATCAACATAAGAGCGGACGGTCCCTGCTTGTTGTACTGGGATGGACCTGAATAAACTATCTCTACCTCTTCTTCAGTATCACTCCCGAAGACTGGAATGGTGGTGATAGCTTTGTTCTCCGGTTTGTGACATCTCTTTGTGTCCTCAAAATCTGGCAAGAAATATTTTGCATCTTCATATTTGCGGACTTCGTTTACGGAGAACGGGTTCAACTCCCCTGTTATGGTATACTCGAGACCATCCTTAAAATATTTCATACACTGATGTTGTGTAGAAGGGATGATGTTGTACTCGTGTAACCAAGGCCGGCTGAGAAAAGCGTTATAGCATGTCTTGGCATCAATGGCATGAAATTTAATATCCGTGACAAGTAGCCCGAATCGTAATGTCAATATCACAGACCCGAGAGTCCGCGATGACTGGGAGTCAAAACCAGAGATGGTGATATTATCACGAGCGAAATGCTGGACGCTCATGCAGATTTCCTTCAACACTCGCACGTTGAGGAGATTGACGGAAGACCCATTGTCAACCAGGATTTTGCCTATCTTTATATCGTGGCAGTACCCTGAGACATAGAGGGGACGGTTGTGCTCGCACGTCCTAAGGAGGAGTTCTTCGTCGCCGAAGGTGATATCGGCTGTGTGTACTTCCTCCAGCTCGTCCTTCATCTTTTCTTCGGCTAGAAAAGCTTGGAATTGCTCTAGTTCTTGTAGCGCCTTGATCAATGAATCTCTCGCTTCTTTGGATAGTAAAAGGGCGTCAAGAACGCTGAGCTGCGAAGGTAACTTCCTCAAGTGTGCCAGAACATTGTAGTCCACCTTGTTCTTCTTTGGCGGGCCCTTGGCAGTCAGCTCTTTCATGACTTGGTCATCAAGGGCGATATCCTCTGAGACCTTTTCTTTTCCCTTATCTTTTCTACTCGTGGGTTCGAGATTCTTTTCTGGAAGCCTGCGATTGCGCAGCTGAATGTTTTCACAGGCCTTCGATTCTTCCTCTTTCCCCAAGGTGGATTCTTTAAAGAGAGGGCCAAGAGCCATCTCTTCGTCAGAGTCGCTTCCGAAAGTGAGAACATGCGATCCCCCGGTGTTGACCATGCGACAGTTACCGGTAGTTCTTTTATGCTCCTCGGTCGCACTTCTTTGCTCCCGACGAGTTTTGCGCTTCATCCGCTTAAAATGTTGCCGGTGAGCAACATATCCCTGCCACCATCTTTTAAAAGCGTCGCACTCTTCGGTAGGGTGCGAAATCTTTCGATGATATAAGCGGTAGCTAGGATGTGTTTCTGCTTCACCGGGAGTGTTTCCTTCAGAGGATGGTAGCTTCATTCCCATTGATATGGCTTTAGCAAACCTTTTCCTCGTCTTGAACTTGTTTTTATCCGTGACGGATGTTCCTTGATTCGGCGGGAGTGTCTCGACTCTTTCGTCTAGTCACCGGCGTTTGGCTCTTTCAAATATGGCAATCTCACGCTCCCGATTGGCTTTACTTTCCAGATGAATTTCATTCAGGAAGGCATCGATCATTTTGTCTGACGGCCATAGAAGTTCTGGCTCGGGACCTGCCTCCAGTCTCTCTACGCAGGGAGCTTCTTCATTGCCTAGCGATAAATGAGAGATCACACGGCAGCTTGCTACGTAATCCTCAGATCCATCCGACGAGCCTTCTCCATCATCTTCGTCCTCAAGGATGTGGCTGAGGAACTCTTGGAGCATGATCGGAGTCCGCGTCTTCTGATTATACTCCTCCAGCGCGTCGATCTGTTTCTGCAGGTCCGTGCGCTTGTCGCCAGGCTTCACGGGCTTTTTAGATTTCTTCTTCTTTTTCGAAGATTTCGACGGCTGAGCATGAACGCTTTGGCTATCACCACCAATCTTTAGAGTTGGGCCCAGCTTCAGCATCCCTTCGATGATCTGGGGTTCCAGCGGGTTCTTCCACCTGATTGCTGGGCATGTCTGGAAATCATTCAACATCCTTTTGGTTTTAGCTGAAAGAACGACCTCCTATGGAGCTTCTTCAATAAAAGAGCACGTTGCCCCCGGTGTGTCCATCTTCTTAGGAGAGTGCGGTTGTGGTGGGCTCACTTTCCACTTTTTGGACAGCACGAACTTGCCCTGTTGGTACTGATCCTCGATCCATCCCATAAAAACGAAGAAATCTTCGATCGGATGGCTTACCGTTTGGTGGTAAGGGCAATAATTGCGGTTATTCACTTCGCTGGGTTGCGGTGGTCGCCTTGGATTTGGCGAATTGATAAGCCTGTTACGCACCGCCAGCTCGAACAGCCTCTTCGTTTTATCCTGCGGGAATGAGTAAGGGCGCTTCATTTTCTCATTGTAATAGCGCCATCTCTCTTCCAACTGATCCGTTAGTTTTGGAGCACTGGGCTGTTGTTGGGTGTTCGCAATGAAGGTCGCCTTCCCTTTACCCTTTTCGTTCCGCGGTTCCGGTTTTGGAGGAGACGGTCTGTGACCCATCTGATCCATCTGGCTAGCTTATCGATTAAAGCCTGGAACGTGGTCGGTTTGAAGAACATCATGAACTGTGAAATAGTTGCATGAGGGTCTAGGGTGCCCACGAACATGCCCACTGCTGGTGCTTCTTCGTGCGCTGTTCGCACTTCAACCACAGATTTTGCCATCGGATTGCATATTGAACCCAAGTTTCGCCCGACTTTACTCTCTCATTGATCAATGCTGTTATCGGGGGTGCGTTCACTTGCGCTCGCGAATCGCTGGATGAACAATAACTCCATTTCTGCGAAAGTTTT